>VDFB02000007.1:59315306-59770624 GCA_007258455.2 Sequoia sempervirens
AATGTGTTTGTTTTTTTGGTTCAGGGGAGCGTGGCCCAACGGCTCCGAAACTACAGCCATGGAGGGAATGACCTGTTGTTTTATTGCCGTTAAGAAAAGCATGGCTTGCTGTTAGCTGTTATTACCGCTTAAAAAAGAATGACCGTTAGCTGTTATTACAGTTAAGAAAAGCATGCTTTTCCAGATTTAGATTTATTAGAGAAGCAGGGCTGTTTAGGTTTAGGTTTATTTCATTTGTCTGTCTCCTTGTGGATTGACGATGGCCCATGCTTCAAGATCTCCTCAACAGAAGTCTCTGCATTCTTTTCCAAAGGAATTTTATCATCACAACAGCAGTGGCTCAACTCCAGCTCTTGCAAGTAGCGGAGCTCGATCAAGTATTGGCGGGATAAATCCGGTGCTTCACAATCTTCTTTAAAATTGAGTTGAGGAATTAGTTTACACAGCTCGATTTTCCAAGCCTTTATTGAATAGATGAATTTTCAATTGAGCTTTGTGATGTTTGGCATTGGAGCAGAAGATTTGAACTGCATTTCATTCTGCGATCAAGGTAAGTAATTGTTCGTTTATCTGGAGTTTAAATTCATGTTCTCTCTTCTGAAAATATTTTTATTGAAACACTTCTTTAATGAATTTTTGGATTCCTTTGAATCTTCCATAACATTAGACATACTAAGGAAAAGAAAGAAATCAGTAATAAGATTCCATTGTTGACTGCCATTCTATTTTTGTTTGGCATGGCCATGCCTCCTCTATTTTTATTTTGCTTGTGAGTTATATTTTTATATGTTTGGTTATGTGTTTTTCCTTTGTATTCTTATATCTTATGTGTAGATTTTTCTTTTTTTACGTTTTATTGGTTGTATTTGTCTTTTTCTGTTGGTGATAATTTTCCTCCAGAGTTAATATAATTTAGATTACTTGCTTAGTCTAGTAACCGGGTTCAAGCAGTTCTTCCATATTACGAACATTATTTTTATGTTCAAAGAGGTGATAGAAATCTGATAGAAATTAGAAACTCCCCAACACCCACTTCTATATGCAACCATTGTTGATAGTATATTGCAAATAAAAACCAACATTCTCAACATTACATTACTAAGTTACTATATATTTGCAATTACAGAGTATATAGTCACAACAACTCTTGTTTAGCATAGTAGTTCAATTATAATCACTCTAATGGAACTATAACTATTTTATAGTGAGAATTTGATTTCATGAGATGAAACTCCATTCAATCAGAAGGATGATTGCTTAAAAGAAGTGATTATACCCTACATGTTTCATGCTAGAAGCGCCATCCCTAAAAGTACTGCACATTGACTGCAAAATAGGTTTGCTTGCATCAAGACTCTCACACCTCATGGCTCATAGTAAAGATAACCATAGAATCTGTTAGTCCTAATAATTACAAACTAAGTTTCTGGATATCTTGAAATGGGTTTTATTGCTTTTCTTGCTTCGTCTTTCATGGTGTGTGTTGCCTCTTTCTCTGCCTCTACTGCCCTTAGCACATCTTACAGTTCTATTTCTAGAAAAGCCTTGTTGGCCTTTGCCTGCTTCTGCTTCCAACCTCATCATCTAGAAGTTATTGTTCTGTCATATAATTTGTTGAGTGGTGAGATACCTGAGAGTCTACAGAGATTGTATGTTCTTCAATTGGATAATAATAGGCTTAATGGTACTATTCCTGCTTTTAATCAGTCTCCTATGAAGGTATTCTATGTATCTGATAATGAGTTCAGTAGTTCAATACCCAGTACCGCAGCTTTGTCTGTTTTGAATGCTTCTTCTTTCTTAGGAAATCCAAGGCTATGTGGAAGCCCATTAGGCAAGCCCTATCATATAGTTTTAGCACCTCCTTCACAGGTTCCTGTCGTTTTTATAAACTCTCCGATACAGGAAGATTAAGAGGTAGGCAGCATGTAGGCAACACCAAGGAGAGCTCTGCATTTTCTTCCCATGCCTTTTGCTTTGTTGGTACACAGTTTTTTAAGCCTCTGGTTAGGGAAGTAATTACAACAGGATACAGGGTTTCACAATCCTATTATATAGTTAGCTCGTAAGCTTATGACAAATTGGGTTCCCGTAAATAAATTTGTCCGATATAAAAAGTCTCCCTGCCATTTAAATTTACGTTGCCATAAACCGCCTCCATTTGTTGGCTCTTCCTGTTGCACTCTAGGTAATATTGGTTAAATGCTTTCAATGTTTGCCTACCTCCTGTGCCCACCTCTACTTAAGTACTCTTCATATCTTTTTCTGCTAACACTTGAAATTATATGGATTATCAGTAGGGAAATGGATATAATAGATCATGCTTGATGCAGATGCAGTGAAAGCTTGATTGGGTAGCCGAAGTCATATTCAGTTCGGTGTTTTATTTGTTTTATTTTTTTTGGTTTTCTTTAGTTGTATATTTTTTATGTAATTTTTCTTTCTATTTTTAGATTTTATGTTTGGATTTTTGCCTTTTTTTTCTTCAATATTATGGCACAAGAACAAGTCATCCAATGATGAAAGAACTTGCAGACTGATTTCTGATAGAAACCAACATCTCCAAATTCCCCTCTCTCTCTATTTGGAGTCGATCTTAGTGACCACCACCACACAGTCAGGAGGATGGCTTTTTTAAAATAGACTTGAAACTGTAGTGATTCTTTAAAATAAATTGTCTGATTTGAGTTATGTTAAGTCACTCGCCACATATCCTTGGTATAAATCCCCATTCCTTCCTCGATGCAGAGATATTTTACACTGTGAGATGAAATTTGTGTCTAATTGGTGGTACCGTGGTACTTTCTTTTTTCTTGAACTTATTTTGTGAAGACTTAATCGACAAAAATATTGGGTTAGTGTTGAGCATATACGAACCATTGTCGATTCTGTCAGAAAGATGGTTGCCAGAGCCAATTTTACATAAAGTGCATAGATAATAGAGGTAGAATCATCTACATATGTTAAACTTCTTAGAATCTTCTTATTGAACCATATATATTGTTCAACAATTTTTGTAATACTATTACGGGCCTGGTAAAAAATTCCTCAATTTTGCGTATATTCCTACTAGTCATCCTTGTTTGAAAGCCAGGAAGGCTTGCTCAATGAATCCCTTCAATGTTTTTTATAGAAGATTTGAACTGCAATAGTTTCTCCAAAGTGGACTGTAGTTCAAATTCAGTCAAATACAACTGGCAACCCAAGGGAAAGAGGAAAAAATAGCATACAAATTTTTTTGATCTGCAATCGAAATATGTCATTTGAGAAAGTAAGTGGATTATGAGGCTTTTTGTTCAGCTTCATTCAAAATGAAATTGATTTCATTTTATTTTGTGCAGGTAGCTCAGGAAGGGAAAAAAGCTAATCACAGATGGAATGGGATTATGAAGTACTCCATAGAATATTGTTTTTGGGGTTACAAAAATCCAATTGTGACCTATTTAACATCCATGAATACCTTGTAATGAATTTATGTGCAGGGAAAACATTTGAGACCTTTGATCAAGTATTTATGTGGAACAGAGGAAGTCATAACCCAATAAATATTCCTGTGATTCTAGGAGAGGAGCCGCATACTGATCAAGTATGCAGATCTGCTTCAAAAACATTCCGATCAGCTTGGAACACTGGAAACATGGGACGCTGGAAAATCTCTGGATCCTATTGATTACTACAGCCATAAATATCTTTTCCATGTTGGTAAAGTGATGCCTAGAATTTTTGAATTGTTGTGACAATCAAATGCAAAGAAAACTTTAATTTTAGTGTTGCAGTTGTTGAAATCGGTCAACTAATTTGTAAATCGATATGTAAATGGATTTGTTGTTTAATACAAAAAAATTATTTGGGAGGGGTTGAATTGGCCCCCTCCCCAAGGCTGCAGGGAATGGTCACTGACCATGACCATTCTTTTTAGTCTAGTGTCTCCATGTTGATTTTTATATTTTTTATTACAGAAAGTTTTAATTTTTTAATTTTTATTTTTATTTTATTATATTTAATGATTTGACATTTTTGGTGTAGTGTGATTATTTAAGTATTATAATATTTTTTAGTTATAATGTAATTTGGTAACATTGTAATAATCAGTGTTGTATTATTACAAATTGTAATTTAAACATGTTTGTTTATTGTGTTTTATTTTGAGAAATTCATTTATTTTTTGTGTAAAGCGTGTATTTGAATATTAGTTTACTTATTGTTTATTGAAGTGTGGGTTTTAATTTTGACATTAACTTATATTTGACTCATTCTGACATTTACTTTGTATGTTTGAACTTTGACACTTTGGCATTCAATGTTCATTAATTGTTTATTTGAAGTGACTTTCATTGAACTTGTTTGTTTTGTAAGTTTTGGCATCCACTAGTTGTGAAGGGTGTGTTTGAGCATTGATTGACTTATTGTTTATTGAAGCATGGGTTTGAATTTTGGCACTCATTGTATTTCAATACACTTCACACAAAGTGCATGTTTGAACTTTGGTAATTTACTTTGTGTGTGTAGAGTATGTGTTTTAACAAACTTTGTGTGAAGTGTGTCTTAACTTTTCACATTCACATTGTGTGTGCTTATTTTGTTTACTTCATGCATAGTTGAACTAATTTTGTGTGAAGTTTATTTTAACTTTGGAATTTACTTTGTGTGTGTTGAACTTTAATGTTTACTTCATGTGTGGTTGAACTAACTTTGTGTGGCATGTGATTATATTTGATCTTTCAAATTTATTTTGTGTAAATTATGTACTATTTTTGACATTCATTTATGTGTGAAGTGAACTAATGTTGCATAAAGTGTCTTTGAGTTCTTTCACATTCACTTATGTCAATATTTAAACTTTAGCATTTGTTGTGTATATGTTTGAGGTGTGTGAACAAACTATGTGTGAAATGCATTTTTCTTTGACAAACAATTTTTTGTATTTGTGCTTTGGCATGTGTGTTTATGTTAAACTTTCACATTCACTTTGTATGAAGAGTGTATTAACTTTGACACTCACATATGGTGTATGTTTGAACTTTAGAGTGAAGTGTGTTTGAACTTTGACATTCACATTTTGTGTGTTTGTACTATGACATGTTTAAACTTACGTGTTTACTTTGTGTGTATTTGAAGTAAGTTTTTGTGAAACATTTGTAAATTGAGCAGTTTACTTTTGTGTGTTTGTACTTTGGCATGTTTGAACTAGCTTTGTGTATGTGTGTTTTTGTGTGCATTTACTTTGTATATGTGTGAAGTGTGTGTTTGAACAAACTATGTGTGAAATGAAAAAACATTATGTAAAATGTGTTTTAACTTTGACAACCACTTTGTTGTGTTTGTACTTTGGCATGTGTAAGCATGTTTGAACTTTCACATTCACTTTGTGTGAAGAGTACTAAACTTTGACACTCATTTATGTTGCATGTTTGAACTTTGGTGTGAAGTGTATTTGAATTTGGCATTTACTTTGTGTTTGTTTATACTTTTAACATTATCTAACTAAAGTGTTTAGTTTGTGTGTGGTTGAAGTGATTTATTGTGAAATATGTTTAAATTTTGCATGTTTAAACAAATTATACGTGTTTAAAAAAATTGCATGTTTGTTCCATGTGTGGTTAATCTATGGTATGTGTTCACTTTTTGTTTGTGTGAAATGCGTTGTAACCTTGAAATTAATTTTATGTCAATTGTATGTGTTTGAAAGTTAATTTTGACATTCACTTCGTGTGAAGAGTGTACTAAACTTGGACACTCATTTATGTTGCATGTTTGAACTTTGGTGTGAATTGTATTTGAACTTTGGCATTTACTTTGTGTGTGTTTATACTTTTGACATTATCTAACTCAAGTGTTTAGTTTGTGTGTGGTTGAAGTGATTTATTATGAAATATGTTTAAATTTTGCATGTTTAAACAAACTATACGTATTTTTAAAAAATTGCATGTTTGTTTCATGCGTGGTTAATCTATGGTATGTGTTCACTTTTTGTTTGTGTGAAATGTGTTGTAACCTTGAAATTAATTTTATGTCAATTGTATGTGTTTGAAAGTTAATTTTGACATTCACTTTGTGTGGTGTGTGTTTGAACTTCGACATTTACTTTGTGTGGTGTGTGCTTGAACTAGCTTAGACATTTACTTTGTGTAGTGTGTTTTAAATTTGTCGTGTTTGAATGAACTCTATGTGTTACATGTTTGTGTTTGAAATTCAATTTTGACATTCACTTCATGTGGTGTGTGTATGAACTAAATTTGGCATTCACTTTGTGTGGTGTGTATCTGAACTAACTTTATCATATTTCAATAAATTCCATGAGCATCATATTTGCACTTTATCATGTTTTATAACTTTAAAGAATGCACTTTATTTGTGTGGTTGTACTTTCTATGAAGTATGTTTGGCATTCACTTTTTGTTTGTATGTGTGTTTTTTTTTAAAGTTAATTTTGGTATTACTTTATGTAGCATTTATTTGAACTAACTTTGGCATTTATTGTTGCATGTGTGTGCATGTTGGAAAGAACTTTGACATCCATTTTTTTCTACTATATTCTATGAAGTGTATGAAAAAAGTTTAAATTACACTTTGTGTGGAATGTATGTATGAACAAACTTCAACAATGTTCACTTTGTTTTGGTGCATGCATGTGTGTGTTTACATGTGAAAGTTAACTTTATGGTGTGTGTGTGTGTGTGAGAGAGAGAGAGAGAGAGAGAGAGAACTAACTTTCACATTCACTTTGTGTGGTTTGTATTTGAACTAAATTTTCACTTTGAATAGTATTTGTTGAACTTTGTGATGTTTGAATAGATTCCATGTTATGTATGTTTGTATAGATTCCATGTTATGTATGTTTGTACTTCAAAATGTTTTATAACTTCAACATTCACTCGTTTTTTATATTTTGACATGTTTGAACTATTGTTTATTTTGTATGTGGTTTTATTTTGTGTCATGACCCTATCATTAACAAAAAGAAAACTTATTTATTAAGTTAAGAAAAAACATATAATTACTAAGGAAAAACCATTTTTCATTAATAAGTATGATTTTAATTTATTTTTAAATAAAGATGATGATAATAATATTCCATTTAATAATAATATTTAAAGTCTAAAAATGTATTTCTTGATTTCACCTACCATTCTTAGCCTTGACATTGACATCATAACACTCTAGTTATGATAGTGAATTGACATCATAGAACAAATTAGAGGCATGTAATTTTAAGCAAGGGAACTTCAAGACAGGAGTAGAGAAGCCTAGTTAAAACTCTTGTTAAAAAGATGGGATGAATTTGTGGCAAAGGATTTTAAATAGTTGGGCTTAAACAACATATTGTTGGAATTGTGTGCCTCAATCCCACTGGCCTAAACCTTTGAGAGAGCAATGTCGATGTGACCACTGAGAAGTCTGGCCGAATTGTATAAGTGTTGCATGCTTGTACCGTGAGAGCCTTGTGACTGACTGGCGGTACCACGTTAGCCTTCTAGTAGAGGTGTAGTAGTGCGATGTATACAGCCATCCCGCGGAAGCCTTCGAGCTGTAGTACGGTGTTACCACTGACCCATGGTTGTGTTGCATGCTTGTACCGCGAGAGCCTTGTGACTGACTGGTGGTAGCGCGGTGATACTGCCATACCGCGGTAGCCTTCTAGTAGAGGTGTAGTAGTGCAATGTATATAGCCATCCCGCGGAAGCCTTCGAGCTGTAGTACGGTGTTACCACTGACCCGTGGTTGTGTTGCATGCTTGTATCGCGAGAGCCTTGTGACTGACTGGCGGTAGCGCGGTGATACTGCCATACCATGGTAGCCTTCTAGTAGAGGTGTAGTAGTGCGGTGTATACAGCCATCCCGCGAAAGCCTTCGAGCTGTAGTATGGTGTTACCACCGGACCAAAGGGCTGTGCGAGGATCGCGAAATATTAGTATGGGTTACCAATAAATTACACCAATGAAGTAAAGCGCATGGTTGCGCGCAGCTGCGGGCATTTGATTTATTTGGTTGATGGAGGACGCTAACCGGTTGACCGCTGATGTGTTTGATGTTCACGGAGGATCACAAATGAGTTGGAGAAGTTTGTTCGATGTCCAAGACCGGTTGACAGTTGGTCCAACAGAAGGAAAACAAATGATCTATAGAAGTTGAATTGTTTCCTGTCAGTTGAGAACGAATGGTATAAACATTAAACGTTCTGCAATAAGAATAGAGAGAGGAAGATCTAAGCAAGGTTATGTTGCTGAAATCTCTCTGATAGAATGTCTTGATCGATCTTTTGTTGTTAATCTACACTATATGTTGTGTGAGAAGTATTGTAACAATGCGAAGGTTGTAACGACTGAGAGGTTGATCAGGGAAATGAAAAAAAAGGGAGAGAGGGAAACAGAACAGGGTTGCTACCAGTTTGTCTCCATAATGAAACATGATGTAATCTCTGTAAGGCTTAATGCTTGAGTTGTATTTGTAACTGTTTTGTTGCACGAATAATACAGTGGTGATCTGGGCTTTTGGAGTGGGGTATTTTACCCAAAAGGGTTTTCCCCACGTAAATATGTATGTTCTAATATTTTGTTCCATCTTTCATGTTTATCGGTTTTGTTTGTTGAATCTGTTTACGCAAGTTGTTGAAACTGATTTTACATGTGCTTCTCTTAGAAGGATTAATGTGGGAAATGAATTGTCTTATTCCACTTTGTGACATAGTTGTACGTGTTTTTGAGGCAATCTAATTGAAATTAAAGTTACCAAAGGCTCTACAGATCTTGGATGCTTTTCTGAGATGATCAAAATTTCCCAACACATACACTAAGTTTTTTGACACTTAGGTGGCAGTTGTCAACCCATTCCTTTTGCCAACGTGTTTTATTTATTTTGAGAAATTCATTTATTGTTTGTGTGAAGTGTGTTTGAACATTGATTTACTTATTATTTATTGAAGTGTGGGTTTGAATTTCGACATTAACTTATTTTATGTGAAGTGTGTGTTTGAACATTGATTTACTTATTGTTTATTGAAGTGTGCATTTTGAATTTTGACATTAACTTATATTTGACTCATTTTGACATTTACATTGTATGTTTGACCTTTGAAACTTTGAGATTCACTTTGTTTGCAATTATTGTTTATATGAAGTGTGTGTTTGAGCTTTGGCATACATTAATTGTTTGTTTGAAATTACTTACAAACTTGTTTGTTTAGTGTGTTTTGACATCCATTAGTTGTGAAGTGTTTTCTTGAACATTGATTTAATTATTGTTTATTAAAGCATGGGTTTGAATTTTGGCATTGAGTTATATTTGATCCATTTTGACATTTACTATGCATGTTTAAACTTTGACACTTTGATATTTACTTTGTTTGAATTTATTGTTTATATGAAGTGTGTGAGTTTTGGTGAATACATCAATTGTTCATTTGAAGTGATTTTCAAACTTATTTGTTTAGTGTGTTTTGTTGGAAAAATGAGTAAAGTCATCTATTTGTTGTCATTGATGTCACCATGATGGTAGTATGTTGGTAGTTGGGTCTGGTACTCTTATACCAGTGCTCATCCTCTCCGGTGGTTGGTCCAGTATTTTTGGTTACTCATTCGATATTCTAGTCCGCATTTTTCCACAGTTGATAGTTTCTGGTTGCGGTTTTGAGAAACTATTGATGGACGTTAAAGGCATGCATGATCAGGATATTTTGTGTTCTAGTGCTCGTACAACGTGGCGGCAGCCAACAGGATGATTGTTGCTTTTTGCGTTGAAGACTATTCTTGGCCGACTTCTTAAGATAATTTTGATTTGATATGAAAACTTATGTGTGATCTATTTCTTGGTCTAAGCCGACATGATGTAATGTGCTAAAGTTTGTTTTGCATGTTTGGAAATATTTTGTGAACTATTGGAGACGACAGTTGATATCCTTTATAAATAAATTGCATCTAAATTTGGCCAACCTAATTAGTGCTTGCAATGGAGATCGAGTATATATATATAAGTATATGGCAAATAGTTTGAGAGAGTGTGTGAGTGCAGTAACATAGGTGTGTGAATGTATGTGTGTACGAGTATATGTGTGGAAGTGTAGTGAGTCTGTAGAAAGGTTACAGAAGAAATAGTGAAGAAGTAATGAATGTGAAGGTGTGATAAAAAAGGCAGCAGTTGTGAGCATATCTGGAACTATATCAACACATAATAGGTGCATCTTCCAATTCATTTTGGGTTGTAAAGCCTTGCTCTGTTTTGTATAATCTTTCTATAGGCAGTGAGCCTCTTGTTGGGCAGTGAGTCCTTTTTGTAGGCAGTGAGCCTTTGTACTTGGATAGTGAGTCATTGTGGTAGTGAGCCTCTTTTAAAATACTATATAGTGAGTTAACCCTCACCGTGGTTTTTCCCTTATTGGGTTTTCCACTTAAAAATTTGGTGTTCATTGTGTTGATTTACTTTTTGTTATCTATATTTCATGCTCATACTTAATAACAGAATAGTGTGGTTGAAGATTTGATAAGTGATAAAGTTTTAAGTTTGAATTTGTGTGACAACTGATTCACCCCCCCTCTCAGTTGTCATGCACTTGTTTAACAAGTGGTATCAGAGCTCTTGGTTCCTCCGATAAAGCCTAACAGCTTGAGGTAGATCCTGAAGATGGAGATAATGAATGATAAAAGAGAACTCCAGACTGCTCTTGAAGATCTTGATAAAGTGGAAAGAGAAAACAAAGATTTGAAAGAGAATCTTGATGAAGCAAATGAATGTGTTCGAAAATTGAAGGAACAGTTGAAGAAATTTAAGGAAAGACAAAGAAGTAAGTGAACAACTAAAACAAGAGATAATTGGATTGAAAGTGACAGTAGAAGAAAAAAAGAGGATTGGAGAATGTATGAATACAATGGTGTAGAACAAATCAGATGAATGCACTAGGCTCGAGCACGAGATAGTAAACTTAAGAGTGGAATTAGAGAAGGCTAAACTCTATGAAAATAATTTTAGATCCAGCTCCGATAAACTTGAAGAACTACTTGTAGGACAGAAACTATGTAAAGACAATGGTGGCTTGGGAGTTGATACCAGTGAATGTTCTAAAGATGTGAAGAAGAGTCAAGGCAAGAGGAAGCAGAAAAGGAACTTTGCAAGACGACCTCTTGTGAGATTGCCTAATGCACAGAGGTACCCCTCTTTTGATGGTGTTTGTTTTTCTTGTAACAAATATGGTCATAGAGCAATTGAATGCAGAAGTAGGATAAACCATTTTTTTGGCTCTCTTTCCGAAAAATGTTTTGAATGTGGGAAGTTTGGTCATAAGGCTACAAAGTGCAGATCTTAGGTGAGTTTGATCAGTCAGGTAATGAGGAACAAGTTTTATGAAGGCAGAATGAAACAATTCTTTAATGGCTATTGCTATGCCTGCAATAAATTCGGACACAGAGCAAATCAGTGTAGATCGAGGAATAATGGAGGACAGTCTAATCAAAAAGGTGTGATTTGTTATAACTGCAATAAACCTGGACATATAATATCTAAAGTTTGCAAGAATAAGAAAGGAAAGAAGTTTGCTTCGGAAGAAAAGAGTGAACCGATAAAGAAGATTGACAAAGAAGAGATGAAGCAAGAGATGGAGAAGACATGGAAGAAGAAAGAAGAAGAAGAGGAATTTGGGACTCCTAATGTGTTTGTACCCTCATCCGGTATAGATGACTTATTCAAAATTTAGACCTAGCATGGTCTTAGGGGGAGCATTATCAAAAGATCATAAAAAACACCTGGAAGAATGGTGTGTCAGAGGCTGGCACATGGTTAGGAGAAGATTGATTATTCAGAGGTTCTAGAAAAGGAACCAGAGAAAAATATGTTGGTATGAAGATTTGCAAACCGTTTGAGGGTTTTCTGTGCTAAGTGCAGCTTTTTGTGTCTACCGCATTTAATGCGCTTAGGGAAAACTCTTTGATGGTTAAGTAGAAATTTGTGATGTTTTTGGTTAATTGTGCATCTAAAATCGTCGAAAGGTGCTCTGAGGAATTCTTGAGGCATGCTTGAAGTGTTTCTGAAGGGAATTTGAAGATTGATTCAGGTAATTTGGAAACCCTCTCTCTGTTTGCAAAAGGAAAGAAGAAAATTGAAGAAGTATCATTGTATTTCAAGAAAGCTAAGCAATGGACAGTGGTTTGTGTGGTGTTACCTCTCTGAAGCTGAAAAGGGTCGAAGTAGAAGAATACGATCATAGGAAAATGAAGGAAATTGAACTAGGGTTGAGCGAAGTCGAATTGCAAAATATAAAAACCCTAGGGATGGATTTGTGGAGTGAATTTATGTGGGTTACAGATAAGGAAGTTATCTTGTTCTTGTTGAACTATTTTAAGGATGGAAACATTGTTTTGGACAAACCTTACTTGATCTCGAAGGATGCAATTGAAGCGGTCACTGGATTATGCAGCATCAGAGAACTTCCTAGGAAGAAAACTGTGAAGTATAAGGATGTGGTGGAGCTAACTGGCATTGGCAGAGATCAGAGACCACTTTTAATTGATACACTTGTTGATTCGGCCGTTAGGTATGTTGCATACGGTATCTCATATAAAATTTATTTTAGAAATCGTGAAAGCTCAACTTCGGCTATTATTGTACATATAGCCCACATGAATGTTAAGGAGAACAAACAATTTGATTTATGTAGCTTGTTGCTTGAGAATTTGCTTGAAAATGTTTGAATGTCATTGGTTGAGAATTATAAATACATTTCGTTTCAGATCCTTGCTAGTATGTTTGGTGTTTTACTTTGTGAATTCTCTACTGGGAAAAGATAATGTGATGTGGGAATCTGGTATCCCTATTGGAAAACAAATTTACAAACATCTAGAGTCTTTGGAAGATAATGTGAATATGTACAGATCGTATTTCTCATCCTTGCGAGAAAACCCTTGCTTCAGTGTATCTGCATCAAGTCGATTCAAAGTGGGCTCTTCCTCCGAAAAAAAGAAAATGGAGATTGTTATCAGTGATTCCCCTCTGGAATCGAAAAAGAGAAAGGAAATGACTAAAGACATCATTGATATTTCGGATGAGAAGGAGAAAGAATCTCTGACTGGCACTGAATCCCCTGATCCTAATGATATCCAATCTATGGTAATTGAAGGAAAAATGAAGATTGGTGAACTATGGGATGCTGCCTCACCTATTGACAAACTGAAAATTGATGATGCACTAGTAGATTATCTACTTCGAAAAGGTATTGAAGTATCTGTTGTTTCTGATTTATTGTCAGAAAATATGATTGAGATTGTTGAAGAAAGGATGTTGCTTGAAGGACTAGAAGGACACAAAATGGGAATCTTGGTTGAAAGGAGATGCAAAAAGGCTATGCAGAGATTGTTTGGATTGATTGTGGAAACTAAGAAGTGTGTTAAAGAAATTTCAGATGTTTAAAAGTATTATCTTCGGTGGCCTACTGCTATAGACAACTTCAAAAGCAGAATTGAAGCGATTGAAGCCGAGGTGAATGAGATTGGAAAGAATTTTGATATATTTGAAGATAAAGAAGGGAAGCAAAGGATAAGAGTTGGTGAACTTCAAGTTGAACTAATCATTACACAAAGATAGAGAGATGATGTGACAAAGACCTTCTGGATCCTTAAAGAAATTGTTGAAGTCCAGTTAGAACATCTTTCCAGAATTCTTGTTGATGTTGAAGATGTTGAGAAACAATGCTCTATTGTTGAGTGGTCACCCTATTTTACTCTGTTGGGGTTATTGGAAAGTACATGTACAAAGTTGGAGTATGTTGTCTTTAACTGTAAGAAGTTGTATCTAGTTCTCAAAGAAAGGTATAAGAAGGTGTTTCAGGTGAAGAATGTCATCTTCACTTAATTTTTGTTCACTTAATTGATCTTGATTTTTGGAAGTTTTGAAGTTTTTGAAAAATCTTTTGAAATTTTGATGTCACCATGTTTACACTCATTTTTGGCTCCCTTTGCCATTGATGTCAAAGGGGGAGAGTGTTGGAATGGAGAGTGTTGGAGATAGTGGAGAGAGAAATTTTGTTCACATGTTGCCATCAATGACAAAGGGGGAGATTGTTGGAAAAATGAGTAAAGTCATCAATTTGCTGTCATTGATGTCACCATGATGGTAGTATGTTGGTAGTTGGGTCTGGTACTCTTATACCGGTGCTCATCCTCTCCGATGGTTGGTCCTATATTTTTGGTTACTCATGTGGTATTCTAGTCTGCATTTTTCCATAGTTGACAATTTCTGGTTGTGGTTTTGAAAAACTACTGATGGACGTTAAAGGCATGCATGATCAGGATATTTTATGTTCTAGTGCTTGTACAATGTGGCGGCAACCAACAGGATGATTGTTGCTTTTTGCGTTGAAGACTATTTTTGGCCGACTTGTTAAGATAATTTTGATTTGATATGAAAACTTATGTGTGATCTATTTCTTGGTCTGGGCCGACATGATGTAAAGGTGCTAAAGTTTGTTTTGCATGTTTGGAAATATTTTGTGAACTATTGGAATCGACAGTTGATATCCTTTATAAATAAATTACGTCTAAATTTGGCCGACCTAATTAGTGCTTGCAATGGAGATCGAGTATATATATATATATATGGCGAACAGTTTGAGTGTGTGAGTGCAGTAACATAGGTGTGTGAATGTATGTGTGTGTGTGTATATATGTGGAAGTGCAGTGAGTCTGTAGAAAGGTGATAGAAGAAATAGTGAAGAAGTAATGAATGTGAAGGTGTGATAAAAAAGGAAACAGTTTTGAGCATATCCAGAACTTTATCAGCACATAATAGGTGCATCTTCTAGTTCATTTTGGGTTGTAAATCCTTACTTTGTTTTGTATAATATGTCTGTAGGCAGTGAGCCTCTTGTTGGATAGTGAGTCCTTTTTGTAGGCAGTGAGCCTTTGTACTTGGACAACGAGCCCTTTTTAAAATACTATAGAGTGTGAGTTAACCCTCACTGTAGTTTTTCCCCTATTGGGTTTTCCACGTAAAAATCTGGTGTTCATTGTGTTGATTTCCTTTCTATTATCTATGTTTCATACTCATACTTAATAACATAATAGTGTGGTTGAAGATTTGATAAGTGATAAAGTTTTAAGTTTGAATTTGTGTAACAACTGATTCACCACCCCTCTCTTAGTTGTCCTGCACCTGTTTAACATGTTTTGGCATCCACAAGTTGTGAAGTGTGTGTTTGACCTTTGCATACATTAATTTTTTGTTTGAAGTGACTTTCAAAGTTGTTTGTTTAGTGTGTTTCACTTTGACATCCACTAATTGTGAAGTGTGCATTTGAACATTGATTTACTTATTATTTATTGAAGCATGGGTTTGAATTTTGGTATTGACTTATATCTGATCCATATTGACATTTACTTTGCATTTTTGCACTTTTAACACTTTGGCATTCACTTTTTTTATATTTATCATTTATATGAAGTGTGTGTTTGAGCTTTGTTTGAAGTCATTACCAAACTTGTTATTTAGCATGTTTTGGCTTCTACTAGTTGTTAAGTGTTTGTTTGAACATTGATTTATTTATTATTTTTCGAAGCATGGGTTCGAATTTTAATATTTATTTATATTTGATCGATTTTGACATTTACTTTGCAACATTAAGTTTTTGTTTGAAGTGATTTTCAAACTTATTTGTTCAGTGTGTGTTTGAACATTGATTTACTTATTGTTTATTGAATCATGGATTTGAATTTTGGCATTAACTTATATTTGATCTATTTTGGCATTTTCTTTGCATGCTTGATCTTTGGCACTTTGGTACTCACTTCATTTACATTTATTGTTTTTATGAATTGTGTGTTTGAGAATTGGCACTCATTAATTGTTTGTTTGAATTGATTTTCAAACTTGTTTGTTTAGCATGTTTTGGCATCCACTAGTTGTGAAGTGTTTGTTTGAACATTGATTTACTTATTGTTTATTGAAGCATGGGTTAGATTTTAGTATTTATTTGTATTGGATCCATTTTGACACTTTGGCATTCACTTTGTTTGCATTTACTGTTTTTATGAAGTGTCTGTTTGAGCTTTGGAATACATTAGTTATTTTTTTCAAGTGATTTTCAAACTTGTTTATTTAGCATGTTTTGGAATCCGCTAGTTGTGAAGTGTTTGTTTGAACATTGATTTACTTATTGTTTATTGAGGCGTGGGTTTGAATTTTACTACTTATTTATATTCGATCCATTTTGACATTTACTTTGCATGTTTAAATTTTGAGACTTTGGCATTCACTTTGTATGCATTTATTGGTGGAAGAGAAGACTCTATATATAGAGTCTTGGCTTTAGGAATGTGTTGATTTTAGAGTCAAGTTGTTGAAGGGTGGCAAGTCTTTCATTGAAAAAGATGGATAAAAATTATGATGATACTTTATTAATATTGTTATTATAAGTTATTGTTATATGTGATATCCAGTTATCTCAAACTATTCCCTTTTTTATCCTTTTGTATAGTTGGCTATATGATGTAATATCTCAATAGTTTGGTTGGTTGAGGTTGGCGAGTTTATCTTTGTTGCTATCTTTTGAGTTTTGTCTTAGCTATGGTGAATATTTGTAACCAAATTCTCATATGGAGCTATATTTGTGAACTTCCAATATATAAAAAATTGGGGCAAGAATCAACTTATTGCCTTTAAAAGCTCATTGCACTCAATATGTGCACATACCCTATCATCTCTATTAGGGGATGTGGCTTTTGTGTAGCACCATGACAACCACTATAGAAAGCTCTTTAAAGGGTAATAGTAAAAATGAAATAGAACTTTCACCTATTTACCCTCATATATATAGCAGGTCAACCCTTCTTACCTTCTCAATATCATAAGAGCTAGGGCTTCTATTTCCAAAAATAATATACCTACTCACAATGACATTTTTTGGCTTTAAAGTATATTGTTATCATTAATTTTCAAGGCATTTGTTTTCTTATACATTTATTACTATGATTATTTTACCAATACGACATTTATGAGACATATATATGAGTAATTTGACACATTTTCACATGAGATATACTAACATCACATTTTTGTACTATTTGGTCATTACTTTCAATGATTATATAGATTCACAAATTGTTTTTGTACTAAATGATGATTATTTACTAATTCAAGGTGTTTATACTTTCACCTAAGTCTAAGCAAGGGTCATTTTTCTAAGTATTGAGACTCCTTGTGGCCCATTTTAAATGTGTCAACTTGTTTTTGATAAGATAAGCAGCATTTACAAGGTGTTGTACCCTTTACACAAAAGCCCAAAGGGCCAAAAAAAAGCTAGTTCAAACCAGAAATGAACTAGGAAAAGAGGACAGATCACACAAAAACAACTGACAGACAGCTGTCGAAACAAGACAAAGACTAGACAACCCCAAAATCTGAGGTGACTAATCTGACTCCCTTAACCCTAGGCCGCGAAGTTGCGACAAATTGAGGGAGTCCCTTCTTCTTTTTCAGCACAACAGACTAGGAAGACTCAGAATCCAAGTCCACCGAGCAAGGCGAGAGAAGCAAATCAACCGAAGCCACCAAGGGCCAAGAGCCACCACACTGCGGGGCAGATGGTAGTAGCGCAAGGGAGGAAACAAGATCGAAAGAAGGACCATCAGTGGCAAGCAATGAAGTTTGGGTAGCCTCAAACAAAACAACGTCAACAGATCAAGCCAGTAGTGGCTCCACGGGAAAGTTAGTCGGAAGAGGAGCAGACAGAGGTTCCTGAGAAGAAGCAACAGGGTCATCTTCCATAGAAGAAGCTTCCAAAGGAGGAGAACCCACCGTGAGGTGATCCAAGAGAGCATCCTTCCACCAAGTAGCAGCACCTCTGCGGCTGGCATGAGGGCAATTAGAGGCCAAATGACCCACAAAGAAGCATCTCCTACACCGAAAGGGGAGACCCTCATAGTCCAAGAGCTGCTTCCAAGGTTTGTCCTCCACCAATAAGACTACATCACCATGGAGAGGTTTGGAGATGTCCAAATCAACTAATAAACGAGCTACCGTAGTATGCCCCATCTCCCGAGTCGTAGAATCCACCACCAAAAAGTGACCAATGGTGTTGCCAATAGCCTCATAACAAGAATCCTCCCAAAACTGAAGAGGGAGATTTGGCAGTCAGACCCAAACAGGTTTGGTATTCAACGGCTTCGTAAGGGGATTGAAAGAACGAGACTAAGGCCTGATGGACAGTGAATGAATAGCCCACATCCACCCCCTGTCCAGCACACAGTCTCGCTCCGTGGAGGAGGCAAAGGTTGCTAAAAAGAAACCCCTTGTGCTAGGATAGAGCTCAATCTCTCCAGAGACCAACGACATCCAGGAGGCAGTTACCCAGCTATGGAGATCAGGAAGGGAGGGCCACAAGTCGTTAAATCTACAGACCACGCCCTGCTTCGAGTAGAAATCCTCGTTTTCAGTAACCTCAAGTCCACAGACCACAACTGGGGAATCACGAGCACAGGGCAGAGGCCGAACTCGAGGCTAAGAAGGAGGCCGAGCACCCACTTTAGCAGCCTCAGAGAAGGACTTCATCCGGCCCGCAGAAGGAACCCATGTAGCATCACCAAGAACAGAGCCCACATCTTTTCCAACTTGTTATGTTTTTAGTTCTATCTTTTCCTCATCGTGATTCACTAATATTGTATATGTTTTCATGATCACATCTTGCCTATTCTATCCTTAAATGTGTTGTTTATCCCATATATCATGCGTCACTTTGTGCCCACACAATTATTATAGGACATGTTTGTTGCTTACCATTGCAAGAACCTTCCCACCCTCTAACTGTATATGCTTACGTGGTTATTATTCATTATTCATTATTTGAATATCACACAATGTTTATTCATGAAAGTTATTACATGCTTATGTTTTATTTGATTACCTTATCACATATCATTTTCATCTCCTCTAATTTGTTGCATCCATTGGATACAACCTATAAGATGGCATATAATATCACTAATATAATTTATAGTTAAGATTTCATATGGCGTCTTGTGCCAAATAGACTCATCACCACATATGGAGTTATATCCTGTTGCATAGACACGACCACATTGTGCAATACTCCATATCGCATTCTCACATCGTGCAGAGATTTATTGCATTACCACATTGTGCAAACCCTTATTGTATTGCAACATTGTGTGGAACTTTATTGAATTTCCACATTGTGTGGATTTCTATTGTATTTCAACATTGTATGTACTTCTATCACATTGTAATGTCGCACAAACCTTTGTTGCAATTTTGCATCATGCAAAGTTTCCATATTGCTTTTCTAAATAGGTGGTCTCATATTCCTTTTCTCCTATATTCTAATTTTTAATAGATAGTTAAAGAAACATGTAGTTTATTTTGATCATGTGACATACACGACTAGTTAAATGTATCTTGTTGTTTTGTAGGTTTTGATAGAGCACTCATACCAAGGAGAATGAAAAGAAGGCTCATTATATGCTTTTATAGATACAATGTCCTTTAACTTGCATGCACATCAAAGTGGTGGTAAAATGTAATAGTAAAATTAAAAACCCATGTCATTTTCCATTAAGTTGTGTGCCCACCTTGATGGGAATGTTTTAAGGCAAAAACATATTGAAACATATTGAGAAGTAGCATAATTATATAATTATCTTCACTTTACATAATTATATAATTATCTTCACTTTACCTTTGTTTGCACCAATCTTTATATATTTGCTATTTATTCATCCCTATTTCACTCCCATTGGCATTAATTTAGATACGTTGGTTGTCTGTCTTAAGATCCCTTCCATGACTTGGGATTCTTCCAATCAATTCCTAGGAGTACAGAAATGATCTTTGAATCCCAAATATTCAAATTCAAAATCATGCTTTCCCATCTCTTTCAACTAGCCAATTGAGTTGACTTAACACATGTTTTGTGCAACATGTTATGTCATGGCATGTAATGACATTCATTTCTGCACTTAATTTTAGATGGGGGATTATTCAAGTGCCCTTCAACTCTAAAGGACAATAAAAGAATCAAATTTGCATCATCTTCTTATAGGCCATTTGTATGTCTACAATTGTTGTCTTCAATCTTTCTCAAAACCACTAATTTAGTCCACCAAGTGGTTTGACTAGGAGATATTGAGTCATTTTTTTTCAAATGTGCCTCTAGACACCACTTTAATAGATTCGGATATAAAATAAATATTTTGGCAAATTTTATGTTACATTAATTTTGCACAAGCTTAGATCAATCATGAAACATCAATCAAATTTGTAATAGTCAAGATTGAACCCACAAGGCTTGAGATCAATCTACATCATTTTTTGTGTCAATTTGGACTCTAAAAAATTCAATAGATCTACATCAAGTTTGTAATAGTCAAATTGAACCCACAAGGCTTGGGAGTAAATATTTTGGCAACTTTTATGTTACATTAATTTTGCACAAGCTTAGATCAATCATGAAACATCAATCAAATTTGTAATAGTCAAGATTGAACCCACTAGGCTTGGGATCAATCTACATCATTTTTTGTGTCAATTTGAACTTTAAAAAATTCAATAGATCAAAGTAATTACCTTTTTTACAATGTCAAATTGATACAATGAAACATCATCATTTATTCATTCTCAATCCTAAAGCATTGTATGTCCTCATCCAATTATTTAGATAAAATAAGGTGGCATTACAACTATAAAAGGTAAAATAAAGCATCTACAAGGGTACATTACCAACATTTTTGGTTTGAAAAGTAGGCTATTGCTAAGCAAGTACATAGGGGTCTCACTCTTTCAAAGGAAGAGGCACAAGATCCTAATGGGACAAACTCATTGATAATTTCAAAACAATACTTATCTTTGTTGGTAAGAGTTTTGATGTTACGATGTTAAAATCGATGGTAACTGCATTTCATATTTATTTCATGTCTTATCTAGAACAACTCATGAGAACATTCCTATAGCAAGGTTCTAGGTAAAACGATACCATTGATCACTTGGTACATACCATGCTTACTAAACTCTAGTGGTGGTATTGGGTTGAGGCATTTGGAGATTCAAATCAAAGCACTTGATGCCGAATTGGTGTGGGGAATGTATAAACAACCAAATTTAAAATGGAGCAAAATACTTCAAAAAGTACCTAGATTCAAATGACTTGTCTAGAATTCTAACGATGGGTGATCCACCAAAAGGCGAAGGATGAGGAAACAATGTGAAATCTAAATTCATCACGGGCATATCACACTTGCAAAAACCATTTCGAAGAAAAATAGTAATATGTAATAAGACAGAACAAATAATCTTCTGTTATTTAGACTTGATTATTATTTTATCTAAATAACAGAAGATAGATAATACAAAAATGCAAGATTTAGTGCTCACATAAAGAAAAAGGATAAAGCGTTACTAAACCGACTGAAGCCAAATTCACAGAACATTTGTAACATACAATTCCTAGAAAACTAGTTAAGCGATAGTATAACTTTTCTTCATAGAAAACAAGGGGTATCATGTCAAACGTGGTACTATGACTTTTCTTTATAAGAAACAAGGGATAATATATCAAACATGGTATGGTCTAAGAACGCAATTTCTAACTTACTGGTTTTTTTAACATAACATTTTTTCAAGAAGCAATGCATTAAAAGAAACAATAGACAAGCAGCATCATATTAAAGTCGGAACAGACAGGATAAACATTACTTTTCCACATCCCATAAAAGTGAGCAAATATCAAAAAAAATTATGTTCTTATCAGCATTCCTTGTCATTTATTTACTTTAAAGATACTGATCCATTGCAAAAGATATCCTGAAAAATTAATATGTTCAGATAAATATACATTATGCAAGGCTATCCTCGCCAGCTAGTTCAAGGCATTGATTACAAGGTATTAAAAAAATGCAAATCACTGTGAATACCAAAGAGCTTCCGTGGCTTAAGAGCTAAGATGACAATACAAAAATTTATGCCACAAAGCTGGTCTCAAAAAAATGCAGGTAAAACAAATGAAACATGTTAAAAAGCCCACAAAAGATGGGATCCTCATTTACTATATTCCAGAAGTTGTGCAGCACCAACAATTGCAAAATGGATTGTGAAGCAATAATGCCCCACAAGTTACCCTCACCCCCTCCCCCCCATCCCAAAAACAAAAAAAGTTCAGACAGAAAGGCAACCACTGAACCAACGCTTCCCATTTCTAATGGGATGTCCAATTTACCTAGAAAAGTCACCCTAATACTGCAATTTGAATAATCAAAGCCAATACGATTTTGTCTAATTAAATGCAAACATATGCAGTTGACTCAAGAAATTGCTAGCTATTACCATCCATCTCACCATCAAGTTCCCTCTCCTCAGCAGCAGCCATCAAATCATTAAACTTCTCAGATTTCCGCAATATTATCTCAACCTACAGATATCAAATATGAATGGTGTTTAAACTCTGCAAGCCAATAAAACTTATCCTCAGATGCAGTCAATCAATTGTTTAGTCTAAATTACCTTGGCTTTCTGGATAGGCCGGCCTCTTGCTTCATCTCTCATGTCTATCGTAGATGTCAATATCTCTGTATGGATTGAAAAATATTCAGTTAACTAAATCAATCATTGCAAAACATGTAAGCATAATCCAGATTAATATGAATCCAATTAAGGTATAGCTATACATAACTTAAGAAGGCATTTAAAACTATTAATAAACAAGTAATAGTCCCTGTAAGCATATAGAACCTACAACAGTTCAAACAGACATAACAATAGAAATCGAAAGATGGAAACATACTTTTCTCTACAGCTAGCCCATTGTTCTTGAGAATCTCAGCAACGGTGACAACTGTAGCAATGGCTGTTACAAGAACGTGATGCAAAGTTATCATCAACAGATTCATAAAACTACTCTACCAGATCGACTGATAAGAAAAGGTCATTTTTCTGTTTTCTTGTGAATTTTTATGCATAATAGTTCTGACGATGGGTGCCCAATATGATGCAGAAACTTCCAACAACAAAGCTACAAACAGGAAATCTTAAAACTGTCTAATCTACAGAGCGCATTTTTAATGTGTTTAATAAATTAAAGAACGGAATTGAAATTATTATTTATTGAACTTGGAGAATAATTGAAGACATAATTGAACTTAGAGAATAATTGAAGACATACCCATTCCTAGAGCAGACAGCTCCACCTCCTCGTTCAGCTGCATATATCTCTGAAAACAATCACAATAGTTTACCATAGAGTTGTATGATCATTAAATTTGTATTCTGCCTAATGAAAGAAAGCATCGCCTTACTTTATGTTTTGCATTCCTCTTACAATCTTCGAAAAGACAAATTTGGTATTAACTTGGAAAAGCCTTACAGATGTGACAAAAACCTGGCCATATAATAGAGATCGTGTGAATACAATCTAAAACTCTGCTTGGCACTGCTTGTATATTAAAACCATTAAAATAATTCCAAAGAAACAAAATATAACAGTAAAGATGCATAAAAGCTTTTGCCCATAGACTGTAATCTAGTGGCAAGTTGGAGAACTTGCATATAGCAAATTACATCAAAAGGCAAAGGTTGCTGATATGACTATTACTAATACTCCACAGAATTCAGAACAATAGAGCTCTGACGTTGGAGTCACTGACTTGTTGACACTTTTAAATAATAGAATTTGCTTTGGCACAGTTATCATTTTAATAAGCAAAACTGACAATGATCAGAGTCATCAAAAACATTCCACACGTATGACCAACAACCTCCCCCCTCCCCCCGCCTGATGGACCTCATGACTGCTGTGTACACAAAAGGCAAAGGTTGCTGATATGACTATTACTAACACTCCACAGAATTCAGAACAATAGAGCTCTGACGTTGGAGTCACTGACTTGTTGACACTTTCAAATAATAGAATTTGCTTTGGCACAGTTATCATTTTAATAAGCAAAACTGACAATGATCAGAGTCATCAAAAACATTCCACACGTATGACCAACCGCCCCCTCTCCCCTCCCCCCCATTAAAGTGGTGACCATGATACATCTGGACACAATATCATATTCATGTTATGATGAATTTGTGCTAATTTTGATACTTCAAGCCTGATGGACCTCATAACTGCTGTGTTGTAGCCTTGCTTGATGTCTGCTAGAGTTATGGACTGCATTACTGTGGTGGAGGAAATGAACCTGAGTCAAGCATTTAGTGTCTCGAAATTCCTTACATATCGTATTAATGCTAAGATGGGTCTGTGCTAGTTGTATATGCTTAATAAACCAAGAATAGTGCAACAAAGAATAGTTGAAGTCTAGATGTGGTTATTAATTGGAGATATTTGCAATCATTAAAGGTCTACAAGCAGGCAAAAATCCACATGACACACATATCTAATCTAGCAACTCTCCTGTCAATACCTAATAGTTTCAGAGTATATTTCAGACATTTCAGCCACTGGTATTTGTTGGAGTTGTTTTTAGACTAAGTGTCCATTCTTTCAGTCACTCAGTTTCAGTAAATAAAATCCATGAAGCTTTAGCCCATGGAGAGATGACAGGATAATACTTATAAGGAACAAGTGTTCATGGTAGTGCCTTGCATGCTGTCATCCAACTTCATCCTCCCAATCCTTTGCGGAAGACACAGAGAAAAATACAGTCTTACAGTTCTACCTCAACCCATCATTTATCCTTCTTTGGTATATCAATTTTTTTTTAAAATAGAATAATTTTATCAAAAATAACTTGCTGCTAAAGCAAACAAATAATCTAACAATCTACCTAGCTTAGATGATCTTTATATATAATGTTTTCAGAATTCATAGTTGCCAGGAGATGTAGGGTAATGGTACTGGTACGGGGATGGGGACGCCAATCAAATTAGGGTACGTGAGTTAAATGAATAAGGAGACGGCTATTTTATATGTAAATGATTCACCGGAAATTTTGGGTACGGGGCTGGTACGTTGTCTATGTTCCCAAAATGGAGTTTCCCAGCAACTATATATTTTCTTTGAAATGGCTTTAAAATTAAACTCATTAAGCCACCTTTAACAATTTTGTTTATTTAATTTAGTTTTTCCCTGAAGTCACCTATTAATATGAGAAACATATCCATAGATACCAGTGTTTCTCTGGGTTTGAGGGATGGGGGAATACGGTGATGTGGGGATGTGGTTTCAGATAAGGGAAAAAAATCCAAATTTTGAGGATAGTTATTTAAATACCTTAAACAAACTAAATGCAATTAATATTTTAAAAAGCAAATGCAATATGCTGAATTTGTGATGACAGTCCTGACCTTTTGTAGGGGGGTTTTACTGTTTTAGCATTTTTTTTCTTAAATCCTACATTTTCCCATAGACTTTAACCTCGTGCGTCAAAACAGAAAATGAGAATACCATCCACTAACTCACCAAGCCAAGTTTGGCTGAGTTTTTTCATTTTTGCCAAGTTTTTGACAAAGTTTTGTCAAATCTTGCCGAGCCTTGGTAAGTAAACGAATTTAAGAAATTATTTAATTTGCTGAGACAAGACTGCGTCTACAGAGATTTAAACTATGCACTTTTCTATTTGTATGCACCAAATGGAGCGGGTTGACCAGTTCTAAAAATGGAGGACACCCCTCCAAATACCTGAGTGTCTGGGATTTCACCTAGACCCCCAGAGATGTATCTCCATGGAACACTGAAAAATATTGGCTTTCAATATTAATGTGAACAGAAAAATGTGCCCTCCTGCACTAATTAAAAAATAATCAGATCTTGATTTAATGTGTGAACCTCAGGGCTGGGTTGTAATCGTGGTCTGGACCCAGCTTGAGTCTGAACAGCATCTGTCCCTTGACTACACCATTTGGCCCAGGTATGTCTGAGACCAACGGGAATAAAAAAAAAAAAAAAAACATATTTTTAAAAAAGAAACAGATTTAAAACATATGCAAACAAAAAATAAGACAAAACCTAAACAGCCCTAAAAGTGATTTTTTTTTGAAGAATTTGTAGCTTGGTTAAAAGTGTTGAAACTTGAAATTATGAAAAAAAATGATATGCACCATGAAAGTCCCTCTGGCCCCAAAGACTTAATTTGGACTTTGAAGCAGGGGCTGTACCCCTTAACCCCACCCTATATTGCGACAGAGAACACACCATGGGCACTTCCCTTGTCCCCAATAGGGGCTGCTGTACCCATAATCTTGCTCTAGACGTACAAACCCAAAAAAAACATTGTTATGGTCTTTTCATCAAATGGAAAAGAAGATTATTTCCTTGGTTTTCCCAACTAAATTCTTAGAAAATGAATTCTATTTATATTTTTGGTTTGCCAAGTGATTCCCAATTCCATGTAATGCTACTCTGATATAAACAATTTATTGATTTATCTTTAACATTTATTGGCTTTGTTCTCACATTTATATACAATTTATTACATTATGCAAATTACAGTTTTATATATATACAAACCCTGGGAAGAAATTCAGCAGACGACCAAACCCAAATCCAGAATATACAATTTATATACAATTTATATACAATTTATATACAATTTATTACATTATGCAAATTACAGTTTTATATATATACAAACCCTGGGAAGAAATTCAGAAGACGACCAAACCCAAATCCAGAATGCAAAGCCGAACCAACAACATAAGAAGAAATGTACCCAGGTTATGTTACCAGTTCACTCAGAAAATGACCTGGATTCAAAGTCAAGTATGTACATAGTTTGGGTACAAGTTGATCTCCCCTATGGATTCTGACAAGGTCCTACCAAGCCGACCCAAGTCCGTTCAGGCACATGGCTGCAGTGTGCGTGGGAAGACTCAGAGTGTGCTTGGGGGAACCCACGGTGAACCTTGGCAGAACCAGGTGCTAAAAATTAAAATGATGTTTTTACTTCTTTTTTTTGCTTATTGAACCTTCTATAGGGGAGAGGGGTTCATAATGGAGCAAGGGCCAATAGTGGGGTAGAAGTAGTCCTCAGTGGGCCCCATAGTGGAGCACTTTAATATCCAATTGCAAAACACTTTTTATCCATAAAGCACGCAAAGTGACAAATCATGTGATGCCACATCAACACACCAATAAACATGACTTACTGCACCACCATTGGTCTCACTTTTTTTTTGGGCCTTTTTGGATACCTCAACAAAAAGCATGCTGATCTGGCATCATATTTGATGATGTGGCCCTAAAACGAAATATAGAAGCACATGAGTTGCCAAATAAACTGTTGTACAGAATTGGGACTGATTTGAAATTTCCACGTAGGATTTTGAGAAACGCGAAATTAGGGTGCTCCACTATGGGCCCCTCTCCCCTATTGACTAGTCAACTTAAAAGAAGCAAACCTAAAGCCTGAAATTGACATATAAACACTTTGAAACACAGAAATACACACATTTTATATTATTTTGAAAACACAACACACAAACCAAATACATATAAAGAAGCAAACCTAAAGCCTGAAATTGACATATAAACACTTTGAAACACAGAAATACACACATTTTATATTATTTTGAAAACACAACACACAAACCAAATACATTTGGTGAACTTTCACTCTTGCTGATTTTATTATTTTTAAAATTGAACAATGAATATCTATCATGACATTTGAGTTAAATAAATTGACATCAAAGTAATATTTTAAATTTTTATGATAGTATTATTAATTGTATGCATGTTATGTGGTATTTTGAACTTAATTCCTGTTTTTAGCTGCAGTTATGACTTTTACATGCTTTTTGTTCAAATGTACCCAAAAAAATATGTCATACTGGTGAACCCAAACCTGTAACTTAGATCAAAATAAACAGAGAAAAGTATGTTGCATAGACTGCTGCTGATGTTGGTGCATGATAAAACAGAAAAATATCCAGCATTAGTTTTTTATTTGATTTTTGCTTTATTGCGTCCATGGGTCCATGCAGTTCATAATTCAGAGGGAAGATTTACCTATCCATATGCACCCAAACATTTTCTTACAAATAAAACTAAACTTCTAAAATGATCGTATTCTTCATGCCACTGTTTTTGTTATTATTCTTGGAAGCTAATAGTGTTACTTGTAAAAGTAGTTTGTTTAAAACAAAATTTAAATAAGTGGAAAAAAAAGTGAATAGCACAAATAGCAATTACAAAGGGTTTGTTTTACTTTTATTCATATTGGGATGCCAAACACAAAATTGACAGATGTGCCGTCCCACCAAATGATAGGAGCATTTTACAATTGTCCTGATGAGAAAATCAAGCAATTAGTTATGAGAATAATAGCTTTAGCTTTCTTTTTTTTTTTTTTTTTTTGATACGCAAGGTGGTTTTTATATTGATTTTATAGAAGTATACAAACATCTGCTAAGCAGAGATAAAAGGTCCATCCTGGACTCCAAGCCGAACAAAAAACATTCCCAGCTGGGACAAAATTTCATCTTTCAACATTTACAGTCCCATTGCAAGCATCAAAGAACGAACCACTAAAAGCATTGATACAAAATATTTAGGTCGAAGGCCGAGCCTCATCCAGCTTATAACGAAATTAACGAGCCACTAATACTAAAAGTCCAACCGAAGTTTGACAAGCTAAATATTAAAACTTGAAAAAACTTCAACCACAGAGGCCGAGCCTCACATGAAACCGTTTATTTCTGCAAACCTTATGAAATCTTCCAGCCACTCCAGCCCCTCCTCCGACACAAGCTTCAGCTTTCTCTTCAAGAAATCCACAGCCACATCTGCTAACTTTCTGTGCCTCGACAGTGCTGTCCCTTTGATGTCTAAGATGAAGGGGAAGACTTTAACAGCATCATCCGTTTCCCATAGGAGATCCAAGTCTGCAGGGCACGGAATACCTTTGCCTATGAAGGCCGCCTTTAATGTCTTCTCAAGACCTCCAAGCAAGTCATCACGAAACAGTCGCACCATCATCTCCTTAGCCTCCGCCTTCGGGGTGTCTAGGTCCAAAAGCACTGCCAGAAACCGAGAGGAGATATAAGCGTTATCTTCGGCATATTCCTTTCTTTCCAAGTGTTCTTTGCCTAGGACCATTTTGACAGCAACTATTGACACCGGATCATCCTCGAGCAGAATTCTCTTCAACCTCTGGTCCGTAACTTCCCGAAAGGCTATCTGCCTCTCCGTGGCCACCAAAGAGACTGGTGTGTCGACACCAAAACTTTCCAACCCTTCCGCCGAAATATGGATGATGAATTTCGACTTCGTCGTCCTCGCCATTTGCAGAGCTTTTGCCAGTCGTATGAGAATAATAGCTTTTTAGTATCAACCAGCATACAAATTTATTGGGAATTGCTTGTGATCCATTCAGATGAGAAAACAAAGTGCCATTTGATCATTCTCTTTTTGTTTGCATTAGTTAATTAATTCATGGCAAATGTGATATTGGTGATAACCAGTGCAATCATAGAAAAATATTTTACAAGGCATCATTGCAATACATGCTATAGGACTGAACTGGAATATTTTCCATTCATAGGGCCAGCCATCAAATGATGATGATTATGGGAGGGGTTGTTAATGTGGGTTGTAAAAAAGGAAATAGAATATGAAGAACAAGAGAAAGTGGAGGAAAGGAGTGATGTTGTCAAAGAGAAAATATATGTGAAAAAATCTATTTAAGGAGCTGATTAATGAAAATTATTCAGATATCTTGTTAACATGGGATGGCAAAGGTGAAATGGAAGATGACAAAGAAGAGTTAGACTAAGTTACTCATTTGGATTCAGATAAGGGGGTTTGGTAATGTGGATTTGGCGAAAAAAAATTGGGGGTTTAAATAAATTTGCAGCCTCAAATAATAAATTAAGTTCAGAATATTGATATAATTATAATAAACAAAACAACCATAAAAATTTTATTATTAATATTTTATAAGGCCATATGGACTTCAAAATTAAAATTTCTAAACACTAAAATGATAAAACACGCGTGTTTTCTAATAGAATAGCCTAAAGCAGCTCAAATAACCCTTGTCTAGGACGCACTCTTGGACTGAATCTACACAGCACACTGTTTGGTTATTTCATATTTGAGCTCCTTTAGTAAACATCATTTTTAGTGATGTGAAGCCAATGAACAATTGCTTTTTAAGAAAATGCAACACCCACAACGGTGATTCTTCCATTGCCATTCATTCCTCAAGCAATGTCATCCAAATGTGGTGGACAGCCAATAGCTTAAACACAATTGCAGGCATATACAGGTGCCCAAGCTCACGTAGACAAGAAACCCTGCTCCAGAAGATGACATAGGTGTTGGATGAAAGTACAAAAAATTAAAAACTTCTTAAAAATGCATTTTTCAGAGGGGATTTGCTCTACGTGCCATTGGATTCTTCTGGATTCGTCAAAGGTTCATCCAGGATGAACCCACAGTCTTCTGTGTGTGTCCTGGCGGAATCCCCTGGCAAAACGGCCCTGAATCCAAACTGGGTTTGAATCAGACCCATATGCAGGGCCTGCAGGGCATAAATTGGCTGCATAGGAGGTAGAGAAAGGCAGGAAAAATGTTGTTGAAGAGAAACTATCTGTGAAAACTGCTGCATCACTGAAAGAGAAATTCATTGTTACTGCAAACTGATTGTTTTTAAATCCCAGCTTATATGTAAAATTTAAGATGCAAAATTGCAAATAATCAATTTATAAGAAGTTTTATTTGAAGCGGGTTTAAAACTGAATACATTAATGCAAATTCGGTAGTTTTGTAGAGTTTGTTCCATTCTCCCTAAGGTCTCTTATTATTATGAGTTACACATCAATATCAGTGTCATCCTTCAATAGTCCACAAGCATCCATCGACCCACACACTCCAAAATTCAAAGTTGATGTGGTCTGTAAAATATGCTCTCCACAAAATAGGCCTTAGGATTGTAGTCCAAGATTACCATATTCCAGATTAACCTTGAAGGAAGCACATAACCTCACCCAGGACTTTACCCAGAAAGAAAACACTGACTCTACCAACATAGTCCGAAATCTTTCTTAGTCATTGCTTGCTCCCCTTAGTTGACATAAGTCTTGACCTGCTATCAACTGACACAGTACTCACCTTGACTGACAGAAGTCTTGACATAAGATTAAGCAGTTGGTTAAAACTTGCAACTCCGGGTTAAGTTGTTTCTTTAATTTAAAAAATCATAACACAAACAACATAACCCTTGTGGCTTCCTCATTAACACTGACAACGCATTGAGAATGTTCCAATCAATTGGCAGAAATCATGACCTTAAATTCACATTGGTGAGTCCAAGCCCTAGACTAATGCCGTTTTAGTTTCAATAAACTGAAAAACTGTCCACTGAAAAAGATTAATGCCGTCAACTCACAGAACCAATAACCTGGTCTTGTATAACGTGGACACGCTTCCAAAACACAAAGAATATTTTTGTAATATCAACAATGATCAATACAAGCTCAAATAGTCTTACGCTTCACTTATTTATGCTGCCATCAACTAATTTCACACTTCCCTCATTGATATTGCAACTGACATGTTTCCATCAATTGACAAAAATAGTACACCGAAACTCCCGGCAGGTAGTTACAACCCCTAAATACGACTACTATTTTTTAATTAAAAAATACTGAAGACAAACACAAACATCCTTTATGTTCAAAACCTTAACCAGTACTTGTGCTTACCCAATACTACCACTAACCAGCAGCGGACATTCTGAATTTCTGATCAATCGATAGGAAAAATAACACAAACTTGCAGCATTTGGGTAGAAGCCCAGGATGAAAACGATTAACAAGTTTGAAAGACAAAAACATTAAAAGCGAAACCTTGGGTTTCGAAACGTTCTAGGGCTACCTAACAGCCCACATAAGGAAAGACAAGGAAGAAGAAGAATGAGTGAATAGCTGAAGCAGTAACCAAACAACAAAATAAAACCTGAAATAACATACCTTAGCCAAATTGACATAGAAAAAGAGCGGCTTCTTCGTATTAGAGACTTGAATGCGGTTCTTCTTCTGCACTTCCTTCTCGTTGTCGTTGAGATCCAACTTTGCCACTGCTTCCGCCACTTCCTCCATCTTTTGGATATGCAATTCTCTGTTGTCTTCAGGTAGAAGAAAATGAAAATCTGTGAGAACGAAGTTGTGGAGTCTGCTTCAAGCTATTATTATATAGCCGTTACGGCAATGGCTTATCGAGTTCTTACGAAACCCTTGGATAAATTTGGTCTCATCAAGTTTATCCTTTGCAGTTGAAGGGACCGGGTAGTTTATTTATAGTTAAGTTTCATAGTCACATTACCAAATATGATGCCACATCAACATGTATTTTTGCGGAAGTGTTAAAAAGGTTTAAAAAAAAAAAAGACCAATACTTGTGCACTAAGTCATGTTTTATTTGTGTGTTATGTGGCATCACATGATTTGTTGTTTTTTAGATATAAGAAATACATTTCAATTTTCATTCAATTGTGAGTAGTCATTATAACACTAACAACGTTAAAACTAGCAATTGCATTTTGTGTGCAATAGGTACGCGGAATAATTTTATGAGAATTTTAAAGTTGAGTGGTTTATTTTGTAGAAATTTGAAATTGTGTAGTAAGTAGGAAAAAAATCACAATATTATAATTAAGGTTTTTCCATAAGTTAATTTATGTGTGGAAGGTTAAATTTGTAAAATATGTATAACTTCATAAAATACAAATCAATTATTGTGTAGGCAAATTGATTAAAATTGAACAATGTGTCATAGGTTAAATTAAAGTTAGATTCTTGATTTTGGAAAAAAAATCATTGTATTAATGAAGAGCATATGATTAAATACATGATGGTGTACTTCAATTCATTTGATATAAAAATGAAAATGTCTATAAACATACATTTTGGATATATATACAATGTTGTAAATATAGTCTAGTGTTTAAACATAATACTATAGATATAAATTACTTTTTTTTTGCAACATTGTCACATGATCACTTCAAACTCTAGTGTATATGTATTGAACAATAGACTTGTTTATTATTTGAAAGATAACAAGTTAAAATCAATATGTTGAAGCTATAAATTACATTTAACTCATTCTCACCTTTGGTAGAGTTGATTTGTAGATGTTCTACAATGGGAAACATAGTGTAAGTGAGTCATGAGTGGAGCCTATAATAAAGCAAATATGAGATATAATTTACATGGAAAAATAAATTTAACTTTGTGTTTATTTGTTTCTTAGGAAGCTTAGTTGATAATGTAGATATGAGATAAATAAAGGGGCATACATGTTGTTAGTGTAACCCCCTTTAAGTGTGTTAATTGTTGTTTTGTGATAGTGCATTCAAGCGTTCCTCTTCCCTTTTTTGTCGAGCCACAAATGGGCTATGTTGCATGTGTGCATATCTTTGGAATGTGAAGGAAGGTTGTATGTGAATGCATGACAATTCACGAACTCTTGAAATAGTTGTGAATGACAACCCCTATCAATCAGTTTTGTCAATATTGATTGTTGCCCTTTGTAGTGTAAGGCCTTGTGACTTGTGAATTGTCAAGGCCCATGCCATTTTTAGTGGAATTTGATGACAACAGCCACAACTCACTGGGGTTATAGGTACATTTTTTGGGTTGTTATGATCCCAAGCCGATCCAATGTAATTTTTGAAATGAACAACAACAAATAAGGGAAGTTGAAGTGGTTTTTCTCCTTCATCGTATATAATTTCTTTGACTTGACCAAGTGCATCATTCACGAGCCCTATTTCCACCCATAAATTTGAGCACAATATAACTTCTTGACCAATAGACAAGAGTATCTTAGCTTAAAGTTATTCTTCATCTGGATTTGAGTATGGTAACCCCCTAAGTTCCTCTGCAATGGATAGTGCAACAGGTGTTTCCAAAGACAACAACATACACTTATTAAGTAGTGAGACCATTTCATTTGTTGCAAATAGATGTATGACATTTGAGAAAGTTGAGTTTTCTACAGAGGTAAGTGAGGAACTTTAATGTGACATTAGATCTTGCCAATCTTCTATTGTAGGCTTTGCATTTCAAAGATTTGAGAGAAGTCGACATAAAGCAATTTGGGAAAGATCATCACCAATTTGTCAAAATATTCTTATCAATGTTATCACTATTTTTTTTTTGGCAATCAATGTTATCACTATTGTGAAGGTGTGCCATAGTGTTCCTCCATTTGAAGTAGAAGCGTACATGGGGATATCTTTAACTGGAGGTAGTTAGCCTAGGTCACCAAAGAGAATGATCGATCGCCCTCCAAATGGTTGTTGGTTGTGGCTAGGGAATGCCTCACATAGCCTCATGTCAATTCATTCTATCAACTTGGGCCCAATGAAGCTCGTCTAATCTATCAAAATGTACCAAATGAAGTACATGCTTTCTTGGAAGGTTCCAAGCATTTGTCTTTGCAGGGGGTTATTTCTTTGATTGGTATTTGAAGGGCACAATGAATTGTTGATGCCTGAATGTTAAATGCAACAACACCTGTTGGTGCAAGAAGTAGTAATGGTGACTGGTGAGTTGGTCATGAACTCATGAGTGCAATCCTTATTTTATTTATGAGGTGTGACTTTCTAGATCATGCAGTTCCTTGAACAATTAATTTAAGCGGCGGTTGCAAAGGATTATTGCTTAGATGGGACAAAACTATATTGTAAGGTTTTTGTTGGTTTGCAGAGAGGGTGGTATGGTTGTTTTCACTGCAAACATGGTGTACTTGAATGTTGTGCAGTTGGAGTCTATGAAAGTAGTAGCTCCAATTCGTTGTTGTGGGTTGAAGTGGCTATCTCCCCATTCATGGTCCAGGTCAATGTCACGTCGACCAAGCATGGCTAGTGCATCTAGCTGAATAGGAATGTTTGGATGTAGACCTACTAGTACTTTTCATTCATCAAGGTTGTCCTTTTGCATTGTAGACTCAGGGTTGGATGGGTTGCTTGCATCAAGTTCTTTGATTGGTTCTGCTAGTGTGTGATGCACATGCCATGGCCGGTAGGCAAAAGAGAACATCTCCCACTATGCTATTATTTGAGCTTCCTTGAATTCGAATTCACTGTCAATGTTACAAAATGGCTTGTATAGTACTAGTTTAGTCCCAAAAAATTAATGAAAGCTTTTGTCTTCTTTTGTAGGGACAGTTGTGAACCGTGGAGAGACTCAAACAATTTCTTCTTTGGGGTGCTCTTTCCATTGATTATTTTTTGTGAGATGCTTTACAGGTCCATTTTTGGTCACTTCAATGAGAGGCTTTATCTAGATGTAATGGTCATGCCATGTAAGCATCGATATAGGTAGGTGATGTCATTAATGTGGCTGAAACTGATACACGTTGGAATTTGTGTTGATTAGCATTTAAATAAACAAAGGTCCTACCAGATATGGAGAGGGGAAGCTTCGGTAGGAGGTGGCAACTCTCTTGGGCACTAATGTCTCAATCAACAAGGGTGTTTGTAAGCATTTTTTAAATGCTATAGGGGCAAGCATTTCAAAATCAAAATTTGTTAAAATGGCATGATATGTTCTAGATTTGTGTTCAGCTATAGCAGCATACTTTGCAATATATTTGAGAACAACATCAATTGAGAGAATAGGTTGGTAGTCTACATTGGCCCTCCATATGGCTAGTATAGATGGGTTGTGAAGGTTTAGGTGTTCATCATTGTGTGTTGGGGTGTGCTTTGGTTGGGCATTCTCATCATTTGAAAGAGTTTATCTATCTTGCATGGTCCAAGGTGCTTTATAACGACATACAATAGACGTCCCTCTCCTTCTAAGGCATGTTTGCAAAGTACAAGGAATTAGAAGGCTTGGCATTCCCTAGCACAACATATCATGTCTATAATCTTGAGGCCTCTGATATATTTGGGTTGATTAGGATTGTAGTAGGATAAATAGTATCAATGCCTTTACCAAACCATGAGATTATACATCCAAATTTAATCAATAGAATATGAGGCTTTGGCTGCATGGGTGTATCAGAGATTTTCTTCCCATAAATCTCACAATGATGACCTTAAAGGGTAACATCAATGGTACAACTTGACATGTCTATGATTGTAGTTGTACATTTGATTGTTTTTGTATCATCTCTTTTATGAATGGTTGATGTACCTAGGAGATAGATAAAAGTATGTCAATAACATCAACAAGGGAATTAATAGGCAATGAGGCCAATGAGTCTATGCTCTTTATGTGGAATGTATGTGTAGGTATGGTGGAATCTAAGGTTGTGGAAGGAGTTATTGTTGATGAGTTGAGGAGAACTATTTCAAGCGGATGTGTGAAGCTATTGTATTTTGTGTTAGCTACTTTAATGCGACTGTTGGAGATCACATAAAGATGATTAGATTGAATAGCTTGGTAGAAATCATCAACAAGTTTGTTGAAGCAAGAAATATGTATTTCAGAGCCTACTTTTTCTATGAAATCAAATCCAAATACTTTTCCATCACGACCAGCATTTTGGAATTGGTGGATTGGATATTTTGTCAAGGCTCGACCCTCAATGGACCAATGCTAATGGTATGGGTTTAACGCTCTAATGGGAATTGGTTCAAAAGGAAATATATTGTGCTGAATTGTAGGGTTTCCATCTTGTCGCACTGAATCATTTGTAGATTGAGAGGAGTCGAATGTTGCTTGAGAGCTATTTTAAGGGAGGGAACTTCTAGATTGGAGGAGAGGAGTTGGAGTTCCAATAATTGGTGTGTTGTTTGAAATTAATTCGAAGTTATCAAATTGTGATAGCCCTGCAATGAAATGAAATGATTAATTTAGTAAGAGCGTGCAAGGTAATAAATAAGAGGAATATAATAGTTTTTTGCAAGTGTGGACATATGTAAATTTATGTAGCATCTTGGAAGTATATTGCTTTATTTGAACAATAGAACCTTTCACTAAAGCCTCCTCCAAAACAAGTTCCTTGAATTTATCAGGAAGAAAAGCATGATGTGTGTGTAAACCATCAGATAGTTGAACTCAGGATTTGACAAGTGTAGAATGAGCTTGTTGAATGGGTTCGATAGATGTAACCTGTAAAACAAGGTCCAGACCAAATATTCCTGCAAGAATATCGATAATGGCATTTGCAGTTAACATTGTCATAATGTTGTTGGAATTAATTGTGAGGAATTGGTCTGCGACAAGTTGAAATATGATAATTAGATTTTACAAATTAATGAATCTTGGTATCATTAAGTTAAATTTGAGTTGAAGAAATTGACTTACGAGCAAATTGAAATATGTTATTATGTTAATGTTTAAAATGTAAATTTGTTCTTAGAAGATTAAAAAATATGAAAAAGAGGCTTTCTTCATATATGATCAAAACCCTTACAACATGAATGTACTCATAAATGTATGCAAAAAATAGACCAAAATTTATCCTAATTGATCAAAACCCTTACAACATATAAATATGCACAAACATTAAGAATTACATTATATATCATAGAAATGGAATGATAAAATATAGAAGAATAAAGATGCGTATTTTTAAAATGTGGTGGTAAGTAGTTTAAATAATATAATTTGTAAATTTTCTATTTATACATGATCAAATCAATATTCTAATTTAAACATGTTTAGAATAATTGCAAATTTTGGTTAATATAAGTTTATTCATAATTATTATATACCATATAATAAATTTAATATTTATTAATATTTGCCCAAATTGATTAATGAGTTAACACAACAACAAAATATTCATTATTAACTTTACAATGAACATCTTTAGAAAGAGATGTACAAAATAAGTGTCTTTATTTATTGTAGAGAGTTTATACATAGATAGGTATAACTTGGTTATAGAATGACAAAAAAGTAACTTATTTGTTTATTTGAGGTTACATAGTAACAAAATAGTAACATCCTTGTTTACATAGTAAAAAGAAACAAGTGTTTCACATATTTTGCAAATACATCTCATATGTACGAATGATAGAAGAGGTTGCTTCATTTTGGTAGTGTTGATTATAGTAAACCTCCCTAAGGAAGGTACATAAACTCTCAAGTTTTATGTAACTATCTTGAAATGTTGTCAACGTTTCTTGAAGTTTTTCAATATCCATTGCTTCCACAAGAAGGGTTGTTTCGCATGCAAGTTTGAACTTGTGTACAACTGCATGGCAACTATACTATGTGAAGAAAGATTTTGAACATCAGTTCCAAGGCATTTTGATTTATTGATAGATAGGCATTTCTCTAATAGCATGGTTGCAGAATATATTGGAATGAAGGGGGTATGTATACTTTTGGTTGTATCTTCACTAGAGTTTGGAATGATGACATTATTATTTGCATGTTTAGCCATTTCTTGAGACAAAAATGAATACATAGAAGGTATAAGAATAAATCGAGATGTAATTATAAGAGGCATAACATAAAAGAATAAAAATTAATTCAAACTAAGTCAAAAGTAAAAACATGTTAATTCACATTTTAGCAAAAGAAAGATCATTATAAATTGAAATACATATAATTAAATTTATGTATTAATGTAGTTTAAAAATAAGAAATAAATAATTAAATATTTAAATAGACTGATTTTTTAGTAAATTACTATAATTATTTCAAATTAAAGTAAAAAATTGTGACTTTTTTGAAATTTAAATATAAATATAACTATTTAGACCAAGCAATCATAATATTATTTTAAAATAAATTTATGTTATATAAAATATAGTATATAATATATTTTAAAAATTAATAATAAACAGTAAATTTATTATTAAGCTCCATAATTTAAATTATGTGTATATATTAATAGTTATTATTAAGTATATTAAGAATGTTATGACCTTGGTAGATGCCTAGGAAAGAATTACTCCATATAAGGCAAAAAAAGATGGTATAATTGTGAAATCTAGCAAAAGTGAAAGAGATGTAAGCATACTCGATGTTGGAAATGAAAATAGAAGGGACACTCCTGGTGAAAATGGAAGAGTGAAATATCTGAATGCAAGTTATTCAATAAATAATGCTTCTAGAGATCTTGAAAACATTACAGAGATGGTAGGAACTACATCTATGGTGTACAATAAAGACTATAATACTGAGAAAGCAAAATCCTCAAAGAATAGCCCATCCAAAATAAACCAAGAGAGGACTACAAAGGTTGTGGAAAGAGGGATGGATGAAGTGGTTGCAAAAGATAGTAAGTCTGAGCAAAATGCAAGGTATAAAGGAAAGAAACAAAAAGATAAATTGGACACTAATGACATGTCTTATGTGAAGAAATCTCCAGCCTGAAAATAAGAAAGTTGCTTCTCAAAAAAATATTCTCGAGAGTTGTGGTCATAATTCGAAGAAAACAGTGAGCTCTTCTACTATAAGTACAATTCAATCTTCAGAAAAGAAGATATTAATTGGATCACTGGCAATGATTGGTCTCAAGGTCCAGACGAACTTAATGCAAAAAGGACAATTTTGTTAGTTGTCATAGTCAAAAGAATATTGCTAGTGATGTTTATTTAGATAGTCAGCACACAGAAGGGGAACATGGCATTGATTGTAATCCTGTGAAACCTCAAATGATGGGGAGAACTCATGTTGGAGTAGTTATGAACAGGGTAATAGGTATAAACACCATCAGTCCAAAAACAAAGACTGTAAAGAAAATTAAGGTTGATAATCATTCTAAGACTTCCATATATCTCTTTTTAGAAGTACCAATGATGTGAGTACAGAGGGAGACATCAGATCTGATTCCTACATGGGGAGCTCATCTTCAAAGAGGTCTACTAGCAACAGGTCTACTAGCAACTCTTCAGACACATTGGGAACCTTCAACAAGTGGTAGGAATTTTTATATGAACAAAGCAAAAAAAAACTAATAAAATGCTACATAATTTATTTATTTTTTAATTGTTTTGTTTTAATGAGTTTTATTAGATGTAAAAAATAATGTCTATTAGTAGTTATTTTTTAGTATGTTGTTTCTTTGTTTTCTTCATTTCTTTAGTTTTACTTGGTTTTTTTCTTGTTTCCCTATTTTAATAAGTTTTATTAGATGTAAAAAAAGGATATTATTAGTTTGTTTTTGTTTTTTTATTATATATTTATTATTTGATTATATATGTGCTTTATATAAAATTTATATTATGAATATGTTTTACTATTATATTTTATCCTTAATTTAATTATTTTATATTTATAATATTAATTATAATTATAATCATATTACAAATAAATGCTATTATATACAATATATATAAAATATTATATACAATAATAAGTATAATTATATTATGTATAGTTTAATTTATACTATATAAATTATATATTAAATATTAATTATATATTATATTATATTATATTATATTATATTTGTATTAAATATAATATGTAATAAGTATAATCATAATAACATTTTAGGGGTGCGGGTCCTAGCTCGATTGGCTAAAGCATCCTATTGCAGGCAAGAGGTCACGAGGTCTAGTCTCTGGCGCATGGCTAAAGCATCCTATTGCAGGCAAGAGGTCACGAGGTCTAGTCTCTGGGCATGTTGCGCCGATCAAAATAAAATAAAATCATAATAACATTTTAAATATAAATTTACATTATCTAAAATATAGTATATAATAAATTTTAAAAAATAAATTTGTACAAATAAAAGTAAATTTTTTTAAAAAACATGCAAAATAGTAAAAATGGAATAATAATGTAATTTGTATATAAAATATTATATACAATAATAAGTATCATTATATTATGTATAATTTAGTTTATATTATATAAATTATTTATTAAATATTAATTATATATTATATTATATTTGTATTTAATATTTTTTATTATATATTATATTATATTTGCATTTAATAATTTTTAATATAAAATATAATATGTAATAAGTATGATTATAATAACATTTTAAATATAAATCTATTTGTCTAGAAACTTTTTAAAGTAGCTTAATCTAATAAATGGGGACCCCTTGGATAAAGATCATTTGAAAAATACGAGCCATTTTAATCATTATTATAGTTTTTAATTTTATTATTAGATACAATTAAAAATAAATATATTTGTTATTGGAGAAAATAGATATAATAATTAGTATAAATATCTTAAAATGTATTTATATTAATTTTAAATCATTTTATTTATTTAAAAATTATTTTATTTTATTTACATTATTTTTTCATAATTATTTGTGTCATAATTATTTAATTTTATTTTAGAATTATTTAAAAATCATTTTAGATAAATATATGTAAGATATTTTTCTTAATTTAGAACATACATATTATCATATATTATTTTATCATGTATAACTATTATAAATTAATCTACATTCAAATTTGTATATTTTTTTACATTTCTTATATTAGCTTACATTAACATAAGATAAATATTTTTTATAATATTTATATAAATATAATTTTTTAATATCTTTTTAAACTATTGCATATATACATGGACACATAGTAGGTAAAATAGTCTTTACTTTGACTTTTATTTCAATAATTATTATAATTTCCTACATTAATTTGTAATATTTAATTGAGAATTTTTTTTTTTATCCTAAGCAATTATAATCCATCTCTTTAGTATTGTGGATGATGAAAATGTAAATAATGTAAAATAGGAACAATACAATGAAAGTACTAAATTCACACTCAATAATCACACAGTAATGTTCAAGCTCTATGCACAAAATGAAATAATAAAAAATTATACCACAACAAAGACCTTGATGTGTTCCATTATTTCTTTGATAGTAATTTGAATGTTTGATAGGGGAGAGGGGCCCATAGTGGAGCACCCTAACTTCGCCTTTCTCAAAATCCTACGTGGAAATTTCAAATCACTCTCAATTTTGTACAATAGTTTATTTGACAACTCACGTGCTTCTATATTTCGTTTTAGGGCCACATCAACATGCTTTTTGTTTAGTTATCTAAAAAAGGCCCAAAAAAAAGTGAGACTATAGTGGTGCACATCATGTTTTATTGGTGTGTTGATGCGGCATCACATGATTTGTTAGTTTGTGTATTTTATGGATAAAAAGTGTTTTGCAATTGGATATTAAGGTGCTTCACTATGGGACCCACTGAGGACTACTTTTATCCCCACTATTGGACTCTGCTCCACTATGGGGCCCTCTCCCCTATGTGAGTTGTTCTTCAAAATAGCATAACCATGATAATAAATTGATAGTATGATAGCATGATACTGATCCAAGAGAGATAGATAGGATAGCCAAAATGATAAAAGATAGTTATATCAACTTGCTAAGATAATCATAATGTTTGCTTGTTTATGATCTAGAGAATGAGATCTTGATAATATATTCTAGGAGATATGAATGAATGAAGGTTTTTATTAATATGATTCATTTGATATTTGATCAATGGTGGAGATTAATTAGAAAGATCAACGGATAGGAAAAATTGAGATAGGGTATGAGATATAATTTAATAAATAGATAAAATTAAATTTATTTAATTCATGAGCTATAATGTTTATTTTAGAGGGAAAGATTTAATTAAAATTTTAAATATTTTTTAAAATTTATTTAATCATTGACAAGAGTGTTAATTGAAAATTATTTAATTATAATGGATCAAAGATAATTTGATTTTGATTTTAATTAAAGTTGGAGGGAAAATGATAAATGATAAATAGATTAATTAAATAGTTAAAAATTATTTAATTGATATAGATATGAAAAAAATATTAAGATAATTAAATAATTAAAAATTATTTGATTATTATAAATGAAAAGAATGGATATTAGTTTAATTAAATAATTTTAATTAATATAGATAGAAGAGTTGACAAGGAAATGATAAAATGGCAGATGAAAATGCATTAGTTATTTTTAGTTGTCTATAGGTACCATTATACTTACACATCTTCGCCTAATTATTCAAGTCATGAAATATTATATGAAGATTGTGATGAACTTTACAAAATAATATAAATATTTCAATACATCTCAAAATAAATGGAAATTTTGAGGTAGGGAAACATCATACATTATTTTTTTAGAAGTCACTTCACCCTATAATCACATAAGAGATGTCAAACAAATACTACTCTTCACATATCTCATGACTCTTAGAGATATGATATATAACACTAACTACCTATCACTACCATTTTCCCACATGTGGAATAAATATTTTTATTCTAATTAGCAAATGGGATGACTTACAAAGCATATGTACCCACATCTTTATTTATTACTACATAATAGACTATAATATCTTACTCCTAGGTGGATGGTGTTTCATCCCCTTGACATGTTATATCTTCAAAATATGAGAAGAAACCAAATAATAAAACTATTGCAAGCCAGTACAAATATGATGTTACTCCTTATTATCCAAACATCCATATATAATGTTCAAGAGGGTTTCACTTGATAATACCTTGTTATTTATCCACTCTAATACCATTTAACATCATGGTAATTCCTCCTTTGCTACTTGAATAGTTATCACTTCTCTAACATCACATATTCATGCAATTTATCCTTTAGTTTCCTGTAGACTCATACTAATTGGTCATGTGAGACATTGTATGTCCATAGTTAGTAGTATCACGCCTCCATAATTATCATTTCTCACATTGATGCATGGATATTTATATCATGCACTATTTTCTATTAACCTTGGAACCTTGCTTAATATATTTGATTCTACAACCTTCTTACCACTATTTTACTAATATATCATGCACTATTATCATCTTAAGAGAATGTAGTACCCCTCCATTTATGCTTATGTTTTATGTTAGCATGCTTTCACATATGATAGACTTTGGTACTTTGTTTTGGATATTTTGATCGCTGACCTTTGAGCGACAGTGGATTTGTTTTGTGATATGATGATACATTGTATGGTGATAATTAATTTCTGACATGCTTTGTATTAGCGTAGATGTTTCCTTCAGATGTTATTGCTATATACATGTTTATGGTAGATTAATTGTTATTTATTTGTCAGTTTGATGTGACGTGTATTGGTGTGGAGAACGGAGTTGCATCACTCGCTTGCGAGTGCCCTGTGATTTTCATGATTTTCTCCGCACAGTGTGCTTGTATAATGGATTATATATATATGTATGTTATTTGTTTGGTTGCAGGATTGCAGGTACATGACACCGACTCCACTTGGTTATTCAGGTCTGAGCATGTCAAGACTCAACGGAAATGTTGATTGGGAGGTAGTAACATGGTTCATCCTAATCTAGTCTTAAACCCAGTCACAGTATATTGTCAGTTTTAGTCTGGAGTCTTTGGTGGTCTTGTTTGTGTTTGATTGGATCAATTGTTTTGAAAGGAAAATTTTGTCAATTTAATGATAGTTTGTTATTCTTTAATTTACTATTTATTTAAATTAATTTTAAATGTTAAAAATAAGTTTTACATTTTATTTAATTAATTAATTAGTTTGTTTGGTTAAGTAATTTAATCATTGAGATTAAATTCATTTAATTAAATAAATTAATTAATTAAATTAAAATTGTTTTAATTGTGTGAATAGATTTAAATTTAAAATTAATTGTTATGTGGGTAATGGTATTTTAATTGTTAGATAAATAAATTAAATAAGAAAAAAGGGAAATTTGTATTTTGCAATTTGAAAATTTTAAATTCTTTAAAAAGTATGCAAATCTTGAAAAAGAGGAAAGAAAGATTGACCAGTAAGTTGTTAGAAGATATTTTCTTCTTGACATGTGTGGTAGTGGAATTAATTGCTTCTTGTTGAGGATTTTCTCGGATGTTATCTAGGATTTGGGGAAAAATAGAAGATTACTTCTTCACGGGAAATGAAAGAATAGGGTTTTGTTAAAAAAATTGGTTTTGAAAAAATTTGGGAATTTTGCTTTGGGATTTACTGTATATTTCTGGAAGATCTCTTTGTGTTGGTACTAGCATCTTTCTGGATTTGGGTTTTTTGGAGGAGCTTTGGAGGATTGCACGCAACAGGCAACAGAGGTTTTCTTCTACAGACAGTTTTCAAGCTACAGGAAACAGGTTTTTCACTGTTATTTATTTAATTTATCCTTTTGAAAAGTTTGTCTGTCAATAAGAATTAGTATTGAGAAGTTTAGATAAAAATTGTTAAAATTTGTGTTTGCTTGAGGAAATTGTTTGTGATCTAAATCTTTGTTCTTCTCGGTAATTTAGTCTATAGATAATTTGTTATTTCCTTGATAAAAGCTTCCTGTAGGAAATGGTTTGAGTTAAAATTTGTTAAGGAAATCATTTATTTGGGAAAATGAAATTGAAACCTCTGATACAAATTTTGCTAAATGTTTCCTGTAGGAAATACATGAGTATTTTGGGTAATTAAAATTGTATATATTGTTAAATTTCTCAAATTCTTGATGGAAAACCCTATAGAAAGTATTTCCTAATTCCAATATTTTATCCATCATTTAAATTGTGTGTATATATATATAGTGTTGTGAAAATTTATAATAAAAATTAAGAATCGCCGTACAGGCGAGATTAGTTAAAAAAAATCGGAATGAAATCCGAAAGGCGGAAGTATGAATTCCGCGAATTTATTTTCGTATTTTTATTTTTGTTGTTTTTAAATAAATAAAATATAAATTTTATTTTGTATTTTCGCGGAGTGAGGGCAACGCCTAGCGCTACCTTCACAGGCAGCGTCGGTGCTGCCTGCATAGCCACGCCCTCCCATGGAGGGTTCGGCTGTGTGAGCAGCCGGGCCCTGCCCTTTTTATTTGTTATAGTTTTAAATTGTTTAAATTTTGTTTTTAAAATATAATATATATGTTTCATATATAATATATATATTATTAAATATATGTTATATATGTAATGTATATATATATTATAATATATAAGTTTATAATTTGTGTATAATGAAATGAGTGAATATAAGTTAAATTTGGAAAATTTAGGAATATTTATTTATATATATATATATATATTTAAATAAATGTTTAATTATTATGATTTAATGTGCATATATTTAGATGAATGTTATATTGCTAAATAGTGTATGGAAAGTATAAAAGGACATTTTATAATGAAACATATTAAGTAGAGAAATCAAAAATGTTATCATAATACATGTTTCTGGAATTGGGAAAATTATAGATTTGAATTTCTGTATTGAATGGAAGATGAATTCAATCCTAGCTGATTAATTTTGTACTTCATGTTTTGATTGACTGGATTTAGTAAATCCTAATGTAGATTCCCAATGTTTCGATTTGCTTTAAATTGTGTTTCTTTTATTGGGCAAATTGGGAATGTTTAGATGAACAAGTCTTCCAGATTAGTTTGTATAGTAAGGGTGTTGTTATTGTTGAAATGCAATCCTTGAGTTGACTAGGGTAGTGCACATGTTATAGTATGGTGTTTTGACACCTGGATTTATGAACAAAGATTTAATGACCGTTGTGTGTCGTTTGGTATTATATGTTGAATTCTTGTGCACCTTGTTTACCTTAGTTAGGGAACTTGGATTCCTTATGTTATGTTTAGGGGAATGGCTCTATGTGAGGGCCGACACACAAAGTGGTGCCTGGGTAACTTACGAAGAGTTAGTAAGTCAGTGAAAACTAAATTAACACATTAGGTATTCTAAAATATTTAACTGGATTAATTATGCCTCACTTATGGACTCAAGAGCTAGCTTAGTCTTGAGAATGAGATGAGAAGGCCTAGAATGGCAAATCGATATCTTGTTACTTTAAAAGATATTCGATTCTGCAACAGTTTGCATATGGGGCCGGGTTTCGTAAGAGGTTACTAGGGTAACCCAAGATGGGGGCCGGAACCTAGGAAGAAACACCAGGGTAACATATGCAACATTGTGATGACACTCCACCTAAAATAACAGTGACCTTGTGAACTTAGCATGTTTGATTATCCTAATTCTGGAAGCAATGTAACCAAAAAAGTTAAGTATGTACTTGTGTAGATTGGTCCATGGTTTTACTTGTGTCTAGGGTTTGTAGGTTATGTCTAGGGAACCTTATTACTATCTCCTAGCACGGGGGTGACCTACGGGTACCACATGGTTGGGTGGAACGTGCACCTTACTCTGTTGGGTCCCCAGTTTGTGATCATGGCAACGAGAGCTTCATGGATGGAGAGCCCGTATTTGGATATATATATGTACTTCCTTTATTGCATCATTGGAAATCTTGCATTTGAAACATCCCTCAATTGTTTATGAGGTGAACATTTGAAATATGTAATTGTAATCTATTATTTGATCTACCTCATCTAAAGAATGAGTATTGTAATGTCATTTCAAATGCAATGTGAGAATTTTATTTGTATTTTATACTATCATGAATGGAATTCAAATGTTATGCAATGATTACTTTTAAGTTTATGCTAATTAAATACATGCAATGCTAAATACTAAAGTCATCTATGGAATCTCAAGTAGTGTGACGTCGCGTAACTTAGAGAATGTATGCAACTAATAAAGTTAATATTAACACTAAAAAAAAAAAAAAATTTCACTTTCGTAGACAATTGCAACATTCCTTAGGTTACAAGACGGGGCATTACAGAGAATATATAACTTTCTTCTTAGAAATAACTTGTTTATGAAACTTTTACTTTGGTAAATATCTTCTATTTTTTTTCACAACTTACTTGTAGTGGATTCACTAGAAATATTCAATAAAATAGAATTAGATAAACACAAATGAATAGTGTCACATATTTTTTTTATCTGCTTTTATCCATTCTTCATCTAACATCTTTTTTGGTTGGGTTTCACTCTTCACAACAATCCACATATCTCTTTTCTCCACAAGATCCTCCATCTTTAGTTTCCAAATCTCAAAGCCTATGCCAATAAAAAGTTGTATCTTCAACCAAGATGAACTAGCCATAATCTCTTATCACCATATACTTGAAATTGCAAGCAAACACAACAAACTCTCACTGTCGAAAAAACTCAAACACACTCAAAAAAAGGCATCCCTCTCTCAAATCAAACCAAACATGGATCTAATACCAAACATAGAAAGAGGATATAACTAATAAGTGAAAGTATGTTGTAAACTCAGCACCCAAATACTTAAAAAATGATAAATCATAGAAAGAAATAAAAATAACCATAAAATGAATGCAAACCATAACAAAAGACATAAATAGAATAACCCTTCCATAATTCCTAGATAAAATGATATTAATTAGTAATTTCAACATAAACATGTATTAAATGCTATTTATTATCAATATTATACATCACACTTTGTGATCCATCATCACAATGACAAAAAAAATCATATATATCATTTTGATCATGGATCATGGATTGTGATAAAAAAATGTTGATGATAAAAATTCATTACATGTGTATAATCCCATAAATAAATGTCTATAATATGTAATAAACAATCACATACAAAATATTTAGTATATGTCTATATTTTGTGCCAAAAAAAAACTTTATACTTATTTATTTAACACTTACACCTTAAACCTTAGTCTCATAAACATAAACACTTAAACTAGTATATCTATGCGTTTTTAATGACAACTAATGCAAGGTTTCAAGATGAAAAATTCAATATATAGTGAGATGTTGATTACATGGCTTGGTGACATTTTTTGTTATTTGTTGTAACAAAATTTTGTAAAACTAAACAACAATAAGAACTTTACATAATGTAGAATCTTGTAGAGAGTGTAGGGGAATTAATGTAAATCAATAGTCATTGGGAACTTCTTTTTTCTTACAAGAGAATCAAATAATCAAATTGAACTTGTGAAAATCATGATATGCACTACTACAATCTTCCCATGCACTAAAGAAAATAGTTCTTAAAAACTTTTTCATTGAAAGGAATTTTTATGATCTTTTTCATTGAAAACAAATCTTACATTCCTTTCATTGAAATATGCAATCATCTGATATCATATTTTTTTTAGTTTTTAATAAAATAATAGGATGTAATAAACCACCAAGGTTCTATATTTAACAACACTTAATTACATATTTCAAGAGCCCTTAGAAATTCTACCCACAAACTTTAGGGTTAGACAAAAAAAACACTTGTCATTTACCTAAAATGCTACAAAAGGAGATACAACCTTAAGATCCAATGTATAAATATTGTTCCATTCTAGCAATGTATCCAAAAGAGTGTTAAATGCACAAGACAACTGAGAGGGGGGTTGAATCAGTTGTACATTAAAGCATGAAAACCCTTGTTAACATTCAGATCCACATCAACTTTAATAACCTTTAAACTATTAGAATGATTTAAAATGAAAGCAAATAATAGAAATTGAAACACATCAACACCATGCACTTTAGAACACCAGATTTATGTACAAAACTCAAGAAATGAAAAACCACGGTGAGGATTAGCTCACAATATAAAGTAATTGCAACACTGAATACAATAGGCTCATTGTCGGAGGGCTCACTACCCAAATGAAAGAAGTGCTCAAGTTTCCAGATTAGAAAGAAGAAGAAAGAAGAATGTTACAATGATAAATTCATCTCAATGTAATAGAAAATTCCACCATAGCATCACCAACATGTTTGCAACCTTTCTAAAGATTGTAGACACCTTTTGTTCACTGCTTCTAGTAGTCTAACTCATTGAAGCTCGCACTGCACTTCACCAATTCACACTTCACAACTCTACAATTTGCATCACACACTCTACTCACTCATTCATCAACACAACACTTATTTATACCTTCTTCAAACTTGAAAACATTCTTCAAGGTCGGCTATGCACTTCAATCGTGCAAATTCAAAGTAGGTCGGCACCAAAACATTCTCGTGGTGGGAAGGAATCAATGCAGACCACATCACACCTTAACTTGTTCCTAAATCCACTCATACATGCCATGCCACACTTCCAAAATCACTAAAACAAATCCATAATTAGTGTAAACACCCAAGGTCAGTTGAACCTATGTAAACACCATCAACAATTTAAGTACACGTTTCCTTTGATCCAAAATGACTCACAGACCACACACAACACTTAAACACAATCTGAAATATTCCACAAACACCTTGAAATCCAACAAATTCCTTTACAACAACTTTCACCTAAAGAAAAAACTCATCATGTTCATCCAAATAATCTTCCACACGCTATAACTCAAGAAATCAACTTGTAGAGCACCAAACCACAAACAACTTCAATTAAAGGTAGATATGAACCTTATCAGCATACTTCCAGAACTACAAGACCAACAACCATACTGCGGATAAATGCAAAGCAAAACCATTTCTCCAAGATACCATTGCAACACAGTTCACACACTAGTGAACACAACTTTCTTTGTACAACAATCTAGACCAAGAAACTTTGGATATAACACCTATGAACACCTCTGATCAACATATTTGAAACACACAAATAAATCTTCAACATAGAAGAAATGCAGAGCAAAACCATAACACCATTTTGTATGCCAGAACACCTCTACAACACATTATTTCCTCTTTTATTCAATTTTTCTCTAAAGCACTTGGAAACCAAGCACCAAAAACACATTCTCACCATCTTCACCACTTCTTCATCATCACCAAACCAACCGCAACACAACTCAACCAAACAATACCCATAAACAAAAGCTTATCAAAGCAACACTAGAGGCTGACACTAATAACACTTACTAATGACAACATAATAAAACTAATCAAAGCATCATCACAACTTTTCAACCAAAACCAATTGACATTAATGACAACACAAACATAAGTTTGTTGACATCAATGACAACACCAACTATTCATAATTGTAACAATCTCCCCCTTTTTCATTGATGGCAACACATGATGTAAAAAACCATCAACAACAAACATAACAGCTCGGATCACCAACACACTACTCCATATGAACTCTTTCTCTTTCTCCCCCTTACATCATACTCTCCTTGTTCACTTTATTTTCTCTCCCTTTCCCAACTGATCATTTTTCTTATTACTCTCTCTCTCCCCCCATTTGACATCAATGGTAAAGGGAAACACATTTACATCTTTTTCCCCCTTTGACATCAATCATGCTCATACCTACTCACAACTATTCTAAAACATCTCCTTTTTACTAACTGCATACTCCCCCTTAGGAGTACACAACAAACTGTATCAACCAACAACCATTGCACATTCCTTTGACACAACTGAAAAAGGACAACACCAACCTGCACCAATACTTACTCCCCCTAACTACAACAACCAACAATGCCACTACCTACTCCCCCTAAGAGGTAGCCTCTAAAATTAGTCTAGAACAAAGAATGAATCTTGAAATCCACTGGACTGATGCATATCCTTATGCATCTAGTTCAAAGAAGGAGGGGTAATAACCCCTTACTTCTCCTAGAGATACTAAAAAGTATCCTAGGGAAGAGCCTCTGTGAATATATTAGCAACTTGATCTTGTGTATGCACATACTCTAGCTTCACCTCATTCCTTGCAACCTTCTCACTCAAAAAGTGATATTGAATTGAGATATGTGTTGTCCTTGAGTACATCACCGGATTCTTTGAAACATTAATATCACTTGTATTGTCACAAAAGATAAAAATTAGTTCATCATATACTCTGATATCCTTCAAGGTTTTCCTCATCCATAACACCTGTGTGCAACAAGATGTTGTCGCAATATATTATGCTTTTGCAGTAGATAAAGATACTGAATCTTGCTTCTTTCTTAGACAAGACACCAATCTGCATCCAAGAAAGAATGCACCACCACTTGTACTTTTCCTATCATCCACACAACTTGTCCAATCTACACCAATATAAGCACTCAGAGATAAATCAATATCCTTTGGATACCATAAACCATGTTCTAGGGTGCCTTTCAAGTATCTAAATATCCTCTTCATTGCTACAACATGTGACTCTCTAGGATCTTCTTGAAATCTATCCACAAGACAAACTGCATGCATGATTTCTGGTCTAGTAGTAGTTAGGTATAGCAATCCTCCAATCATTGATCTATACTTGTTCTAATCAACCTTACGAGATTCATCATTCTTACTCAGCTTGCAACCAGTAACCATAGGAGTACATACCAGTTTAGAATCCTCCATTCCAAACTTCAAAATTTCCTTTCAACATACTTTGATTGTGAAATGAACATACATTTATCTGATTGATTTGTAGTCCAAGGAATAAATTCACCTCCCCAAACATAGACATATCAAACTCTTTCTACATCTCTTCTGCAAATTTTTCACATAGCTTCATTTCCTCCAAAGATTATGTCATCAACATACACAACCACAATCAAGATTTGATCTTTTTCAACTTTGAAATAAAGATTACTATATGTGCTACCTTTATTGAATCCTTGTTGTATCAAGTACTTGTCCAACCTTACATACCAAGCTTTGGGAGTTTTCTTTAGTCCATAAAGTGTCTTCTTTAATCTATAGACCATATCTAGTTTGTCTGATAACTGAAATCCTTTTGGTTGTTCAATGTATACTTCTTCCAACTCACCATTCAAGAAAGCAAATTTCACATCCAATTGATAAACCTTGAAATCCTTATGTGTTGCAAAAGCCAAAAACATCCTAATAGCTTCCATTCTTGCCACCAGAGCAAATATCTCCTAAAAATTTATTCTTTCTACTTATGAGTAGCCCTTACACACAAGCCTTTCCTTATTTCTCACTACTTCTCCATTCTCATTTAGTTTGTTTTGAAATACCCACTTAGTTCCAATTACATTCTTATTTGTTAGTCTTGGCAAAAGTTCCTAAGTTTGATTCATCTCAATCTGCATTAGTTCCTCTTCCATAGCCTTGATCCAATATTCATCTTTGTTGGAAGAATTAAGAAGCCCTCTAGTGTGTTGTCACTGATGCCAAAATTGGTTTGTGACAGTTTTTATCTATCCAGTAAACAGTGATTCTAGTACTCTAATTCGGTAATCTAGTCCAAAATTGTTCATATTATAAGATCGACATATGTGGTTTTAATATGTTAGTCAGTACTATTAATTGCAGCTATGGACAAGTTTTCAATGATTTTGGTTGAATAGGTTGAGAGATATAAATGACAGGAGATTGACATATAGGCATTGTACATTCTTCTGACCGACATGGTTGCATGGTGTTCGCTTCATGGGTGATTCAAGAGTTCTTTATTAGGTCTAGACCGACCTAATTTATGTCTTGCACATTTTGTTTTGAGCGCCAAAGAAATTTTTGTTTTGAGCTGACAAGTTATTTTGAATCGAGTATGTTTTTGATAAAGGGAAAAATGGATTTTGAAGGGATCCGGAATCCTAATACAAAAAGAGCAAGGCTGCAGAAAAAGACAGCAAGCATCTAGCAAAAAAGATCAACTCCACAACAAGATGAATCAAGATTTACAATTTACACTTTTCTTGTGGGAGTGGAGAATCATATCGAAAGAAGGCTTAGAGGATTTAACTTTTTTTCCTTTAACTGTGATCCAACCTTCTTCCACTTGCGCTACTTTACCATGCCAAACCAGCTCGCGATTCTCTTAAGAATGAAAGCCAGCAGCAAGTGAGACAGGAGAATCATCTTGAATCCTTTGCTCAGAAGAAGACTTCAAAGAAGATCCGCCAGAGAGGGAAGCCAAAGCACTACCACCAGAAGTGGCAGACTTAGACTCAATAGGAGAAGCACTAGCATCCCTGCCATATGAAACGATAGGAGTGGGCGTTCCAAGACCTTCAGAAGCAACCACTTCAGAAAAACTCATATTCTAATCAGCTTTCCTCTCAACCATATAATGTTGTTGAGAGGCACCTTTCCACCAAGTAGTTGTCTTAGTTTTTTTCTCGAATCCGCAATGCGCAGCCGCATGTCCAGTATTGAAGCATCATCTACATCAGAAGGGAATCCCTTCATAATCCAAAGATTGGAAATCGAGTATGTTTACATCTAATTAGGGCGACCTAATTGATTTATGTTGATGTAAGTTGGTATATATATGTATGAAACACTTTTTTATTGAACAAAGCTAGATAGAGATGTATGCATGTGTGTTATGTGAAAATTACAAGCAATGATGTGTGACAGTGTGATATTGTGTGAAGTTGTTGGTAGTTGTTGTGAACGTGCAAACCGGTGCAAGATTTTGTTTTCTAGAGCTTAATTGGAACTAAACTCAACACGCATAAGGTGTATTTCATCAGTTCATCATTTTGGCAATGGGCCACACTCTTTTGTAATCATTTCAAGTTGTGAGCCTTTCAAGGACAGTGTGTCCTGATAGTGTGCCCTGTAATATCTTATAACTGGTTATAATATATTGTGAGCTAATCCTCACCGTGGTTTTTCCCATTCTAGGTTTTCCATATAAAAATCCTAATGTGCATGTGTCATGTAATGTTTCATTCCTTTCATATTTTTTTCATAGTTGCAGCTAGATATGTTTTAATTATTGAATGGTTAGCAATTAAATGGTTTAGTAGAATACAGATTCACCCCCCCTCTCAGTATTCTAGGTGTTCAACAATCTTTGCATGCTTCAATCATTGTTTTAGGTTCAACTTTAGAAAGTAGGCATAGATTTACCTATTCTTTAGTCATAACAACTTTTCTCCTTGTCAAAACACATTTGTTTTTGTCACTAATGATCTGATCTTCAGAATGATTCTTCTGCACATACTTAGGAGTCTTAGGGATCCTTTCTGGGTATTCCTCTTCAATCTGAATTTTTTTCTCCTTACCTTCATCTTTGTCATTTTCTCTGTAAGAGGACTCATCTGATTCATATCCATTTATCAGCACTGAGTTCTTTTGTAAGTCTTCATCCACTTTGACACTTGCACGTTCAACAATCTTCTTCAGCCTCTTGTTGTACCACTGGTAAGCTTTGCTTCTTGTGGAATATCCAAGGAAGATACCTTCATTAGATCTTGTATCAAACTTTCTTAAGTTTGCTTCAGCTCTTTTGATATAGCATTTGCTTCCAAACACTCTGAAGTATTTGATAGTAGGAATCCTTCCATACCACAACTCATGGGGAGTTTTTGCACTGTTTACTCTTGTTTGAACTCTGTTCAGTATGTAGATTGTAGTATGAATTGCTTTCTCTAGTAGAGTTATGGTAGGTTTTCCTCTTTCATCATTATTCTTGCAACTTCCTTAACAGTCCTATTCTTTCTTTCAACCACTCCATTTTATTGAGGTGTCCTAGGGGCAGATAAATGTCTCTTTGTTCCATGACTCTCATAAAAATTGTTAAACTCATTGGAGGTGAATTCTCCACCTCTATCAAACCTCAAACATTTTATTTTCATGTCAATTCTATTCTCAACCATAACTTGGAATGCTTTAAAATTATCTAAAGCCTCTAATTTTTCTTTGAGAAAAGTAGCCCATGTCATTTTAGAATAATCATCAATCAATAGTATGAAATACCTATCACCTTGAAGACTTCTTACTTTGGTAAGACCACAAAGGTTTGTATGCACCAACTCCAGCATTCTAGTAGTAAATTGTCCTTTGACTTTGAAACTTCTTACTTTCTTTCCAATCTAACATTCCTTGTAGACAACATTAAAAGGCTTTGTAATCTTTGGCAGATCTCTCACAGCTTGAACTAAATTGATCCTCACTAAGCTATCAAAATTGATGTGACACATCCTTCTATTCCATAACCAACTTTCATTAATCTAAGCCATAAATAAACATTAGCACCTTTAAGTTGATAAACATTTCCATCTGTCCTTCTTCTAGCAACAACCACAGTTCTGGAGCCTTTTCTAATCTCACATCCATCATCTTGGTACATAAGATTATAGCCTTTGCTACACATTTTTCCAACACTCAAGAGGTTATGTCTTAGACCCTTAACATAAAGAACATCATTTGTATTATGCTTTCCATCAAAATTGATAGAACATTTTCCACATATCTTAGCAAATGTATAATCACCAAAATTAACAAGACTTTCATATTTCTCAAGTTTAAGAAACTCTTTTTTCATCGATCATATGATTTGAGCATCCACTATCAATGATCCAGTAGTTCTTATCCTCTATAGCATTAAAAGTAATCACCATAGCATTATGACCTGCTTCTAGAGCACTTCTCACATCTCTTAGAGTAAGCAAAATTAGATTCAACTTTCATAGCCATGGGCCAGCATTCACTATCCTTATCATCCGCATAGTCAGATTCATCATCAAATATACTAGCATCTTCTCTAACATAATAACTTTTCTTAATTGTTTTACCTTTGTTCTCATTATTCTTGTTTTCTTAAAGCTTTGTTTGGACATCTTGAAGTTCAATGACCTATCTTTCCACAACTAAAACATTTGAAAGGTAACTTGCCTCTGTACTTTTCAGTACCCATTTTCATTCTCCTTACAAAATTTGGTTCAACATCATCAAGATCTTCTTGATTTGATTCCTCAATCTTCTCTAATTTCCCAACCTTAAAAGCAATCTCAACTTTTGCATTACTTGAACCAAACTCTCTTAATTCAAAAGCAGATAAAGTGCCAAGTAACTGATCTCTAGACTAATTTTTTAGATTATGAAATTCCTCAATAGCAAAAACCTTATGACTATAGGATTTGGGCAGAGTTCTCAGTACCTTCTTTACCACCTTATCATCTTCAATATTTCCACCAAGCCCTCTAATGGAATTGACTTCGTCCAATTTTAGCATGTAGCTTGTAATTTTTTCATCCTTTAACATCCATATATTTTCAAACATGATCTTTAGATTCTACATCTTGGCTTGTTTGACCTTATCATCTCCTTCATAAATGCTTTCCAACTTTGTCCAGATCTCTTTAGCAATTTTCAGATTCATAACTTTCACAAGTTCAGTATAAGAAAGACCACTTAAAAGAGCATACCTTACTTTACCATTGTTTTCTTAGTCCTTGATTTCATCATCAGTACTTGGACCATTTGTTGGTATAGTGTATCCAATCACAACAAAATTCCAAACACCATATCCAAGGGATACTAAAAAACCTTCCATCCTTGTCTTCCAGAATGCATAATCTAATCCATCAAACAAAGGAGTATCTCTCTTGTGCACCATCCCAGATCTACCTCAAGCGATTAAGCTTTCTTCCAAGGAACCCTGCTCTAAATCAATTGTACATTAAAACATCAAAATTCTCATTAACATTTGGATCCACATCAACTTTAATAACCTTTAAATTGTTAGAATGATTTAGCATGGAAGAAAATAACAAAAACTAAAACACATCAACACTATGCATAATAGAACACCAAATTTACGTGGAAAACCCAAGAAGGGAAAAACCATAGTGAGGATTAGCTCATAATATATAGTAATTGCAACATCAAATACAATAGGCTCATTTCCCAGATGAAAGAAGGGCTCACTTCCAAATTAGAAAGAAGAAAGAAGAATGTTACAATGAGAAATTCATCTCAATGCAACAGAAAATTCCACCACAGCATCACCAACATATTCGTAGCCTTTCTGAAAATTGTAGACACCTTATGTTCACTGCTTCTAGTAGTCTAACTCATTGAAGCTTGCACTACACTTCACAAATTCACACTTCATATCTCTACAATTTGTATTGCACACTCTACTCACTCATCCATCAACACAACACTTATTTATACCTTCTTCAACCTTGAAAACATTCTCCAAGGTCGACTATGCACCTCAACTATGCAAATTCAAATGAGGTTGACACCAAAACATTCTCGTGGTGGAAAGGAATGAAGGTGGACCACATCACACCTTAACTTGGTCATAAATCCATTCATACATGCCATGCCACATTTCTAAAATCATTGAAGCAAATCCACAATTAGTGTAAACACCCAAGGTCGGTCGAACCTATGTAAACATCATCAAACACTTAAGTGCATACTTCCTTTGATCCAAGACGACTCACGGACCACACACAATACTTAAACACAATATGGAATATTCCACAAACACCCTGAAATCCAACAAATTCCTTTGCAACAACTTTCACCTGAAGAACAAACTCATCTTGTTCACCCAGATAATCTTCCACACATTGTAACTCAAGAAATCAACTTGTGGAGCACCAAAGCACAAACAAATTCAACTCAAGGTAGATATGAACCTTATCAGCATACTTCCAAAATCGCAAGACCAAAATCTAAAATGCAGAGATATGCGGAGCAAAACCATTTCTCCCAAACACCACTGCAATACAGTTCACACAATGGTGAACACAACTTTCTTTGTACAACAATCCAAACCAAGAAACTATAGATATAAACCTATGAACACCTTTGATCAACATATCTGAACCGCACAAGCAAATCTTCAACATAGAAGAAATGCGGAGTAAAACCAAAACACCATTTTGTATGCTAGAACACCCCTACAACACATTGTTTCCTCTTTTATTCAAATTTTATGTAAAGCACTTGAAAACCAAGCACCAAAACTACATTCCCATCATCTTCACCACTTCCCCATCATCACCAAACCAACTGCAACACAACAACTCAACCAAACAAAACCCATAAACAAAAGCTTATCAAAGCAACACTAGAGGTTGACACTAGTAACACTTACTAATGACAACATAATGAAATTAATCAAATCATCATCACAACTTTTCAACCAACACTAGTTGGCATTAATGAAAACACAAACATAAGCCTATTGACATCAATGAAAACACCAACTACTCATACTTGCAACAAAGAGATGGCATCAATCTAAATCATATTTTTCCACTTTTCTAAATTTACAATTAACTGTAGCATTGTTTCTCATCTAGAAGAGCTTAGAAATGGATTATGATGTAGGAGCATCCATGGCTCAATGCAATCCTGTATCAAGTAGAATTTTCAATTTTTGTTGAGCAATTTTGTAATTTTTCAGTGAGTAAATTTTGGTTTGGAATTCAAGTTGAAGGTGGTAAATGATATATATTTGAATAATTAAACTTAACAAATTAATTTCCTTTTGCACATTGTCAAGTTGACTTGTGGGAGAAAAAACAACGAAAAAACAGTTTTAAAATATTTAAATTAAAAATATTTGAAAGGCAATTTGGGATGTTTGGATTTGAATGTGGAGCTTAAAAACACCATTTAATGATCCCTAAATTAGGGACTGAGGAAGTGGGCACCGAGGCCTACTTTTTGATTTTTGCTTTTTCAAGAGTCAAAAAAGAGAAGAATTTAAAATTATTTTTTTCCTACCTTTGGAAGGTTGTTGGGAATGAATATTTAATTGTTTTTAATGATTTTTGAGGGGATTTAATGAGTGTCATCACCATGGGTCGTGCTATATTGGATAAGGAAAAATAAAGCATATGAAATTAATTTCTGGACAACAGGAGTTAAGAACAGAAAACCACTTTTCATTGCAGGGGGTTTTGAAGAGAAATTTTGGGAAGATAAATTTGAAGGATACAAGAGGAGGGTGTAGCATTCTTTGAGGGAATGTGTTCTTGGTGTTTTTTGCAGGTTGGGACTGATTTTCAATAGTCCATTGAAGTTTTAAAGCATTGGAATGAAATTACAAGAGTTGTAGGTAGTGGAGTGTTGAAAGGTGAACTAGTTTGTTGGAGCTCACATAGTTGAGCATAGAATTATATTTGAATGTTTCCATTGCATATAATATGTTTGTAGGAATTTTTATTTGATGTTTATCAGTCTGTTAAGACTAAAAAATTATTTTTAATAAGCTTCCTTTAACAGAGAAATTCAATGGGTTCATGTGCAATCAAGTTTTGGGTTTAAATTGCAATTTTTCTTTTCTATCTAAGAAATTATTTGAGGATTTTAGAAGAGGGATTTTTTGAGTTTAAATCCTCTCCATATTAGTGGTATCAAAGCAGCAAGATCTTGAGTGTGTAACAGACCGCCGAAGAGAAGCAGTTGCACTAGGACTATGTTGTGGGTGTTGAAAAAAAATGGATGGGAGAGGAGTCCATCATGGTAGACGTAGAGGAAGAGGAATATGAGATAATTTTGTCAAGAATGATGATTTTAGAGTTTTGAGAAGGCGGGTTGAAATTTTGTAAAATGAGATAAGGAGAGGATTTGCAAGAATGAAAGACCTAGGAAGTGATGAAGAAGAAGATGAGAACACAAAGAATGCTAGTTTAAATACTAAGCAAAGAGAGGAAGTTGCAGTAGTTGCAAGAGATCCATTGTTAACGGTTTTAACAAAAATGGGAAAAAAATCAAGTATTGATGTTCCTACCTTTAATGGGAATTTGAATCCAGAAGAACTAATAGACTGGAAAAATGATATGGAAGATCATTTTGAATTTGAGGAAGTTGGAGACCCAGACCAAGTAAGTTTTGCCAAAAAAAATTGAAGGGACATGCTTCAGTCTGGTGGAGAAAAATTCAATTGGAAAGAGGAAGAAAATGAAAAGAAAAGATTACAAGATGGGATAAAATGGTAGAGAAAATGAAGAGGAAATTCATTCTAGTAGACTATGAGCTGGAATTGCTTAAAAAGATGTAAAGCTTGAAGCAAGGAAACAAAACTATTAAAGAGTATATAGAAGAATTCCATAAAATCCTCATAAGAACTAGACATTCAACAGTAACCAAGGAGAAGATTGCAAGGTACATGAACGAGTTGTGATCAAGCATTCAAGAAGAAATGGTATTGTTTAGAGTTGTGACAATGGAGGATGCCTATCAAATGGCATTAAAGATAGAGAAAAGGTTGAACAAGAGGTTTGAGAATAAACACAAGGGAAACGATAAAGCTTATGTGCAACAAAAAGAGGATGAACAACATATTAAAGATATTAAGGGCAACAAAGATGAAAGATGTGAAAACTCAAGCAAGCCTCGTGATCAAAATTTTAGAGGAAGAGAAAGATCAGGTAGGGGATTTGAAAGAGGAAATTTTAAAATAACGTGTTTCAAGTGTGGAGAAGAGGGGCACAAATCATATGAGTGTCCTCATGAAGAGGAAAGACCAAGAAAAACTATAAATTAGAATAGAGCAACAAACATAAATGGAAAAGATGCACATTCAATACATTCTGAAGAAGCAGAAGATGGTGAAGCCTTGATGATGAGGAGAGTTTCAATGAATGAAAACAGTGAACCAATTCAGAGGAAGAGATTGTTTCATACAAGATGCAAATGCAAAGGTAAAGTTTGTAAAGTCATTATTGATAGTGGTAGCACTGATAATATTGTTTCTATAGAGATGGTTGAGAAGTTGCAGTTGGAGAGAAAGAGGCACTTGCATCCACATAGGATTTCATGGTTGCAGGATGATCACAAAGTGTTAGTAAATGAACAATGTGTGGTAAGATTTAAGATTGGAAGTTATTATGATGAAGTATTGTGTGATGTTATGAATATAGATGTTTGTCATTTGTTGTTGGGTAGACCGTGGAAGTTTGACAGGAAATTAGTGCATGATGGATGTGCAAACACTTATAAGTTGACAAAGGATGGAGTTCATCATCAGTTGAAGCCATTGGATAAGAGGAGGAAAGGTATGTAGCAAGGTTGGAATTTGTTTGGTTAGTGATTTGAAATAGTTAGAGAAAAAGGATGAAGGTGAAGAGGATGATTTTTTAATGCAATTGGAAGAAATTGTAGGAGGGAGGAATGAGAAAATTTTCAACTAACACAAAGGTTGTAGCCAAAGGTGATGAGGTAATTTCTGATTTTTATACTTCTTATGATGAGAATAAAGATGTAGTTACAACAGTAGATGTGTTGGAGATAGGTGAGAGTGATGAGAAAGATGTGAATGTGAAGTTGGGGATTGTTGATGATTCCTTGTTTGAGAATGATGAAAGTGAAGATTCCCTGATAGAGAACTTGATTACTTGTTGTAGGTGGATGATGAGTCACAAGATTATCATTCTAACATTGTTTTGGGTGTAGAAAATCAGTTTGCAGCAACAGAGTGTCTTTCTAAAGACACCAATAAAGTGGCAAGTTGCGTTGAAGACAAGGCAAAAGGAGGAGTAGAAAAAGGTGTAGCAGCAAGAAAGGTAATGCAAGACACATGTTGTGTTGAAGAAGAATATATGAATACCATTGATTTGTTTAATTTTGATAAAGCACATTGGTGGGAGGTAGAGTTTGGTAATTTGTATTTCATGGGGATGAGAAAATGAGGGAAGATGAAAGGGAATACTAATGTAAAGTTGCAGGATGAGAGGAACAAAAAAAATTCAATGAACAAGGAGCAAAGGTGGATCCAAGATAGACATAGAGTATGCAAATGTTTATGAGGTACTCATGAAACATTTATTTTCTACCGTGGGTGTTTGATGCAGAGCATTCATGGCTCAATGCAATCCTGTATCAAGTAGAATTTTTAATTTTTGTTGAGCAATTTTGCAATTTTGTGGTGAGTAAATTTTAGTTTGGAATTCAAGTTAAAGGTGGTAAATGATATATATTTAAATAATTAAACTTAACAAATTAATTTCCCTTTGCACATTGTCAAGTTGACTTATGGGAGAAAAAGTAATGAAAAAACAGTTTTAAAATATTTAAATTAAAAATATTTGAAAGACAATTTGGGGTGTTGGATTTGAATGTGGAGCTTTAAAACACCATTTAATGATCCCTAAAAAGTAGGGTCTGAGGAAGTGGGCACCTAGGCCTCTCTTTTTTTTTCAAGAGTCAAAAAAGAGAAGAATTTAAAACTGTTTTTTTTCCTATATTTAGAGGGTTGTTGGGAATGAATATTTAATTGTTTTTAATGATTTTTGAGGGGCTTTAATGAGCAGCATCACCATGAGTCATGCTATATTGGATAAGGAAAAATAAAGCATATGAAATTAATTTTTGGACAGCAAGAGTTAAGAACAGAAAACCACTTTTCATTGTAGGGGGTTTTGAAGAGGAATTTTGGGAAGAGAAATTGAAGGATATAGGAGGAGGGTGTAGCATTCTTTGGGGGAATGTGTTCTTTGTGTGTTTTTGTAATTAAATTACAAGAGTTGCAGGTAGTGTTCAAGTGTTGGAAGGCAAACTAGTTTGTTGGAGCTCACATAGTTGAGCATAGAACCTTTAACAGAGAAATTCAATGGGTTCATGTGCAATCAAGTGTTGAGTTTAAGTTGCATTTTTTTTTTTGTCTAAGAAATTGTTTGAGGAATTGTTTGAGGAATTGTTTGAGGATTTTAGAAGAGGGATTTTTTGAGTTTAAATCCTCTCTACATTAGATTATTTATATAAATTTAAAAAGAAAACAAATTATTAAAAAAAAAAAAAAAGCCTTTTATTCTCTTGTGCATGTTTCTTTTCTAAAAGTTGTTACAAAAATTTCATGAACCATTCATTTTCTTAGCCTCTCATCCAACAAGGCCTTTTGATCTAAATTCAGCCAAAATAATATAATCTATGTATTTTCCATCTAGGGTAAATATGAAAAGATCTTAAGAAGGGTTCTTTATGTTCCATTTTCTTTCTTTTAACTAATTGTATAAGACTTTGATGATCAAAGGTGAGGACTAAGATGAATTAATTACAATAGAATAAATGTTTTAATTTCCCCAAATGATGAAGATTGGGTCAAGCAACTAGGAATGTATAAAATGGGTAGAATAAACAATACATTTTTAAAAATCTTTCTCTAACATAATAGAGATGATCCCATTAAACAGACAACATATAAAACATTATATACACGTACATCTAAATACAAAAATACAAAACATCTTCTCTTAGTGTTTTATGATATAAATATTGCAAAATATATATAAAATGAAGGAAAAGTAGTTATAAAATATAAAGTAAAAATATTAGAATGAAACAAAATACGTTAAGTTGTATAACAAAATAGTATAATAAGTTGTGCAAGTTTAATATTCTTTGCAAATTCAATTTTCTCTACAATCAAATATTTTTTCTTCTAACTTTTTAATGTGTGATCCATGGATTTGAATCCTTATAATTCCATCAAGATTAAGAGGGGATGGTGTAAATTGATAAGAGACCATTTTTAAATTTGGTGTATTAATTGTAATTTGATTTATAAATGGCGAGACCTTCATTTGCATATTTGTTTTATAAGTACACTTCAATATTTAATAGTTGAGATCTCCAATCTATACATTTAGTACACAATCTTTAGAAGAGATGGAATGGCTTGCTAGAAATAACAATGAAAAGTTAAAAACATGTTAATGTTCATTACAAAACCAGTTTGTTTGCTTGAAAACAAAAAGTTGTGCATTTGCATTTTTTATATAAATTAGAAGGCATGTATTGATGTTGTCAATTATGTTTGTGAATAAACAAATTAGTTAAAAACTTTATCAACTTGAACATAATATTTATTATAGATTATAGTGTTGTTATATTTTCAAATGTAAATTTTATTTGTAAGAAACAAACATTGTTTTATCTTCCATACAAAATTAGATTTTTAGATGGTACTACTTAATGAATAATTAGATAAACTTTGATGTAACAATGATATATGACAGATAAATTTAAAAGAATTATTTATGTGATAATTTTTAATATAATATTAAATATTTATTCATATTTTAACATTTAAATAATAATGAGAACATATTCATCAAACTATAACATACTGTCACAACTACCAATAAATTTTCAACAACTCGGTCTTCTCCACTAGACATTGTAGGCTATATCTTAACAAAACAAAATATAAAACATTATATTTATACCAATACACCTTAGAAAACCTGGTAAAAAAGTAGACAGTTCACGTTAATACTTATCTGGAATGTGTTCCTTTATTTTCAAGGTCTCGAGAAGATATGAACGTCTCATCAATACATCACTTATAAAACAAACATTAATATTTTGTTCTCTTCGTTGCATTTGACTACAAGAAAATAAGAATGGAAATCAAATTTCGCATTAATCGTCTTCTGACATTATGAGAAAAGAAATAAATTGTTATGATTTAATTCCTTCATGGTAAATTGACTAATTTATATAATTTACATCACAATCAAAATTTAGATCACCTTAAAAAAGTTGATAATTCCAACTCTGAGAAAACTTTGTGGTTAAGCACACTGGGAAGGGTGACCTCCCGGAAAGGCCCAATGCTTCACCTCTGTGAACATCATCTAGATGCAATGAGTGCTAAGTGGACCATTCACTATCATAAGAGATGGGTTCTTGTGAACCACTACTCACGAAACATGACTCAATGAGTTTGACTCATAAAACTACACGGTTGAATCCTGATAGCAATATCACAATTTAACACGTTGTGGAAAATACCTCCTACTTATCAATTGATGAGCTAAAGGGGCTCTATAATGAATGGTTTATAAGGCACAACACTTGCTGAAGCTTTTGCAAATGGTGTTGCAAGCTAAGTGGACTTAACCTTGGAGAAAACTCAATGGTTAAGCGTGCTTGAGCGAGAGTAGTACTGGGATGGGTGACCTCCAAGGAAGGCCTAATGTTTCACCTCTGTGAGCATCACCTAGATGCAATGAGTGCTAAGTGGACCATTCATTATCATGAGAGATGGGTTCTTGTGAACCACTACTCATGAAATATGGGCCAATGAGTTTGACTCCTAAAACTACACGGTTGAATCCTGATAGCAATATCACAATTTGACACACTATGGAAAATACCTACTATTTATCAATTGATGAGCTAAAGGGGCTCTATAATGAATGGTTCATAAGGCACAACACTTTCTGAAGGTTTTGCAAATGGGGTTGCAAGCTACGTGGGCTTAACCTTGGAGAAAACTCTATGATTAGGCGCGCTTGAGCTGGAGTAGCACTGAGATGGGTGACCTCCCAGTAAAGCCTAGTGCTTCACCTCTATGAGCATCACCTAGATGCAATGAGTGCTAAGTGGACCATTCATTATCATGGGAGATGAGTTCTTGTGAACCACTACTCATGAAACATAGGTCAATGAGTTTGACTAGTAAAACTACACAGTTGAATCTTGATAGCAATATCATAATTTGACACGCTGTGGAAAATACCTACTATTTATCGATTGATGAACTAAAGGGGCTCTATAATGAATGGTTCATAAGACACAACACTTGTTGAAGGTTTTGCAAATGGGGTTGCAAGCTAAGTGGGCTTAACCTTGGAGAAAACTCTATGGTTAAACGCGCTTGAGCTGGAGTAGTACTGGGATGGGTGACCTCCCGGGAAGGCCCAGTGCTTCAGCTCTGTGAGCATCACCTAGATGCAATGAGTGCTAAGTGGACCATTCATTATCATGAGAGATAGGTTCTTGTGAACCACTACTCATGAAACATGGCTCAATGAGTTTGACTCGTAAAACTACACGGTTGAATCCTGATAGCAATATCACAATTCCAAAGATGCAAATATTTGAACCAAGTGAATGTACATTAACCAAAATATGCATTTGAAATTGTAAGTGAAACAAGCTCAGCGGGCTGAGCAAACATATTTTGGGTGAGGACATCAAACATGCTTCAAAATTAGCAAACAGTAGTGAAAAAAAATTAAAATATTATTCCTCCTATCTTCAAAAAGCCCCATTCCAACTTAGAGAACTTCTAGCCTGAAAATTAGATAATGGAACTGATCACTAACAGATGAGTCATAAGAATTTATATCTGACATCATTTGCACGTCAGTTTTGTCAATGGCGCATGGTCAAGGGGTTGGCCTGCTTGGTTCTCATGTTGGAGACAAGGTTCAACTTTCCATAAGGACATCTCAGCGATGAAAGGCATGCTGAGGCATGCTGAATTGACATATCAGCACTTGATTTGCAGGTGGATTATCAAGCAGCAAGCTTAGGAGCTCAGGGAGTAAACGCCAAAAATCGAAGAGGCCCCAGTGAGAGGCATATCATTGACCTAACAAAAAGCAATGCAACTCTTGAACACTTTGAGAAGTAAGAAAAAATTCAATGGCCTAGCATTTTTTGTCTTAAGAGTCACATAACGTGCGCCTACAAAATAGTAAAGCTAATTATTAAAGAAGCTCATTTCATCGTGAAAATATGCATGTTATGTCATATGATATACAATAATACAAACAAACAATGTAAAAGTTATCTAAGATCTTAGGTACAAGTCATCATCTATGGCCTGGTGTTGGAATATATGCTCCAACATAAACAGGTCTAACAGTGAACTGTTAGTGTAGAATGAGGTGTCCAGTTGGTTGTCATCAGCTCAGTTTGTTGTCAAACAGCTCTAGTTAACTGTCAATAAAATTAGCATAATTATAGATGGTTGTTGAAGCCTTTTGTAGCTATAAATATGCAATTTGTTTATGAATAAATTATCAATCAAGATTGTTTTTGTATGCTGTTACATTTTTTTATTTTGGTATCAGAGCTGTTATGTGCTCCTACCCTTCCTGCTGTCAAATGTCTTTTGAAGTCTGCGTGACAATTTGAATGTTAGAAGTAACTGAACAACATGCCGCTGCTTGTGTTTTATGTTGTTTGGTAAAGAAAATTGGAATAAGATTTTTTTAAGCAGTGGATTGTATATTTGAGGAGATCCTTTATACTGTAGAAATAAGCAGAGAAGTTGTCTAGAAGAGATCACAACTTACAAAGTGATGAGGCCTACAGAAAAGCCACCAGATGTTGATAGTGATGATGACTTCATTGAAGATGAAGCACTTGTTTTATTCTGAAAAGGCCTCAATTTGAAGACGGAGAGGGATACAATAGAGGTTAGATAGATGCTCAATAGTCTGAGGTGCTAGTGGATCGGAGAAACTATACTTCATTGGGGTTATAAGACATACATGTGAGGATTGGTGTCCAATAGTTTAGGGGAGATCCTAAATCTGGAAGTTACAATATCATACCTTTACAAGTGTGATGAGACACTTCATGTGCAAATGGTGTCCAGTGATGTTGGGAACTTGGATGACAGCTAGATGACTATACCTGCAATCTGGGAGCAGCTTGAAGAATTCTTACTGGTCTGAAAACTGTTTTTCAAAGAATAATTTTGCATAATTTATTTTTTGTTGTTTTGTTTAGTGTTGTAGTGTTAAGAGGGGGTGTTGGAATATATGTTCCAACATAAATAGGTGTAACAGTGACCTGTTTGTTAGTGTAGAATGAGGTGTCCAATTGGTTGTCATTACTTCAGTTTGTTGTCAAACAGCTCTAGTTAGCTGTCAATAAAATTAGCATAATTATAGGTTGTTGTTGAAGTTTTTTGTAGCTATATATATGTAATCTGTTTATGAATAAATTATCAATCAAGATTATTTTTGTATGCTGTTACATTTTTCTTATGTCATATAATATACAATAATACAAACAAACAATGTAATAAGTTATCTAAGATCTTAGGTACAAATCATCTATGGCCCTGGTAAAGTACAACCAGGTATGGAAAACTGAACCTTACTAGAATAAATATTATATCAGACAAGAACTTACATGCAAAATTACAAAATAGTCACAGTTTCAACTCAAGTTCATCAATCATTGCGACTTGCAGCCTTTCAAGGATCCACACCAGTTGCATTGCACACCCAATGGTGTTAGCAATGAAAGTGCATCTAGTAACCATAATTACTGTTATAGTGCGACCCATAACCTGCACCGTTGTAGTTACCTCCAGCACTGTTATAGCTACCTCCTGTTGAATGACCAATATGACCAGTATTTGGTTGAGGCGAAGAGTACATGGTATTTTGTGTAGGATAAGAGTTATATCCTGACTCAACTGAATTGTATGTATTTGCTGGTGGTCCTGAAGCTCCCGCCATATAGTTCTGCAAAGAAGCCAGATATAAAGTTCAGCAAATTAAATATTTTTTTTCACTCAGTTGATCAGAATTCATCAGGAACATTTAGATAGAACTCTTTTTCTGGAAGGATTTTTTATTATTCCACATTTTAATCTCAAAATATTGCTCTTGAATCTAAAAATGAAGTTATTGATGCATTTAATCTAAGTTAGCAGTTCAGGTTCGGGTTCAAGGATTCAATCAAAAAAAAATTTGCAGTTGGGTTCATTTGGGGTTCATAGATAGAAAAACATATAAAAATAAAAAAATATATACATATTTACTATAGTAATTAAGTTCAAAATACCACACATATATTGTATAATAAACATGTTGATGTTTATAGCAGCTTCGGTTGTCACTTCTAGCCAATATATATTTTACTTGATTGGATATTAAATGATAGCTAGTAGCTATTTAATTTTTAAGACTCCAAGAGGCACGATTTATATTTTAGTTAATGAAGAGTTGCACCTTGAATGAGGCCGACATCATGCTCCATTAGACGCGATTTTTACTAGGCGTGATCTCCCATGAAAAGACGTCATTTATTATTGGTGGCCGACTCTTGGTGAAGTTCAACTTGAGAACATTTGAAGAGGCACGTCCTCTCTCAAATGTTGTATATATATTCGATGATTCACTCCCTTGTAAGGCATTCATATTCAGTTCAGTTATTCTCACAAGTTCGATATATATTCAAGTGCGAGCTTGTATTCAAGAGCAGACCGATTTCATTGATAGAAGGCTGTGCATTATCACTGAGACTTGCAGCATATTGTTTCTGTATTTGCATCAGTTTGTAGTGCCTATTGTTGGCCTTCATATCGGCCTTTGTAAAGGAGACTCTTGTGTTTACATATCAATATATAAGTGATATATTGTTGCTGGGTTTTTCTCCCTCAAGAGGAGGGTTTTCCCAGGGTATCTGCCGTGTCTTTGTGTCTGATTTTTGAATTTAAATTCTGTACATTAATCTGATCACTAAATTTAACAAAACAAAACCACCATAAAAATAAAAAAACATTAGAATGTCAATTAATCAAACTTGAATGTCATGATATATATTATATATTAAAATTAACTACATTGCTGCATTTCTCCTTGCAGGTAAGCATCATTGAAGATTGTCCAATCGGATGACGATATTATAGATGAAGACTTGTAGGCAAACTTGGAAACCTGGACTTGGAGAGTACATGACAAGTCAAATGAATTTAATGGGAATTTGGGGGCAATGCCCCAAATGGGGTCGAGGATCAACACCCCTCATAGGGGTCTAGGGGCAGCACCCCCAACGGGGTCAGGGGGTAGTGCCCCTTGTGGGGGTCTGAAGACAACACCCCCAACAGGTTCCAGGGGCAGCATCCCCGTCGCGCTCCCAAATTAAGACCTCCAAAAACACACAAACCTTCATGGTGTACATCATTTTGCATTCACAATAAGACCCAAATTAAGACCTTCAAAGCCACACAAACCTTCATGGTAGACATAATTTAAGGGTTGACGGGCTTTATCTAATATTTTATGTCAAAAAAAAATTTAAAAAAATTAATGTCAGAAATTTTTGAAATACGCCCTGGGTCCACCCAAGTTCAGTAGGGCTGGACCCAAACCCCGACCCCAGCCGGACCGGACCAGGACCCAGGCCTAGGTACCTGCGGACCAGTTACATAGCAGTGGAGGAATAATTCTTAATGATGGACATTAATAGACTAACAAACTAACTGCTGCAAAAAGTCATCTATACATCACATAGAAAACCCTTTCGAAATGTGCCAATGAACTGGAAAACATAAACTTAATGTGATTTCATTATTCTAACATGTGCATAGGAATGTGAAGCCTCATTTGAAATCCTGCTACAAGTCCATTGGCAAACTCTACAAAAATTCCTCTGCTTATTCGTTTCTTCCCCTTTAATTTCACGCATGTCTGATTCTTTCCACAATTAGTCTACAAAGGACAAAATCACCCTTGAAAAAGTTGAATCTGGATTTTAACATTATTAAATATCAAATTGACTCTTCAGGAACATGAACATGTCACAAGATTTTTGTCACCAGGACTGTGATCCGAAAAAGTCTCTGGTTGTGTACTGCATGGCATGTTTCAGGACAAAGGACAACTTCATGTACACTGGAAAATGTTTAGGTTGGTATGGGGGCATTCATGTGAGGCTTTTCGTGTGCGTGAAGATCTTCAAAACAAAGTATTTTTCCCATTTTGGTGACATTGCTGGTTTGTGCAGGTGGCAAAAGTGCATTTGCCCGTTGAATTCACCATCTACCACAGTGAAGGCAGGATTGCCTCAGAGACTGCATAATTGCCTCTTTGTCAGAAGTGGTGAATTCATTTGGTTCAGTCATGCAAGTTCAGTAATGTTCCAGATTTCTGATCTTTCACTTCCTCTTCTTTCTTGGTGGTTTTTGTTTCCAAAACACTTGGGTATCTGTAAATGTTTTGCTTATGATTGAATTCTGTATGAGTAAGTTGAGTCCTGTAACTCAAGTACTAGGAGCTGTAATGGGAGTATAATTCCCATATTTATGACTGCTGCGTAGCAGCAGGCGGGGAATTAGTTTGCAGAGTTTGTAATTGGTCTCAAAAAGAGTGTTTCAGAGTATTGAGAACTCTTAAGAAATTCTACAGCCTCGAGATCAATTGTAATAACCATTTAGAGTAGTTAAGTGAGTGTTTGCTCACAATTTTCTGTGTTTTCACCCACAAGGGTTTTTTCGAGGGTATCTTAGTTATTCATGGTGTTTATTCTGTTTACTTTCTATTCCTTGTTATCTTCTACTATTGTTGCAAGTATTTCAGTCATTTTTTTTCCCTGGAATTCTAACTTTAACAAATTCTGTAAGTTGGTGATTAACCTAAGGAGTATCTTTGGTAATTTATGGATCAACTGGTATCAGAGCAAGTTCATTTCCTTGGAAGTGTTGTAGTTTGTGAGTATTTTGCAGGTTCATGCCCACAACCTGTTTAAGTGAAAGAAAAGGTATTGTCTTTGGAGAGAGACATTGAATCCTATAAGTGGAGGAGAGAGTTGAAAAACATGTCAAAGGAAGGAGAGTATGATGACACTGATGATAGATTCTCTAAGATGTCATTGCAAGCCTATTGCAGTCTAGGGAGTCCATTGAGAGCCTTATGCAAGTCCTCTTGGAGAGATTGGACGAATAAAAGTTACAATGAAGAAGAGGAGGTACCTAATGTGGAGAAGAGTTCCAAATAAGCCCTTCTTTAAAGTGGAAGCAAAGATTGAAATTTCTCGATTCAAAGGTGAAGTAGATGCAAAGGAACTTGACAATTGGATCACACAACTTAAGGTATATTTTAGTATGCATACTTTTACTCGTGATTTGAAGATTTCATTTGCTTGACTAAAGTTGCCAAAGCATGCCTTGGCTTGGTATGAAAGTCTCTTGTATGCTATGGCTTTATAACAACTAATTAGGAAACAACCATACATATGTCATAAGGAAGAAAAGAGGATGGAATGGCAATAACTTTAGCAAAAAGAAAATCAAAGCGTACAAGAATACACTAGCAAATTTTGTAATGAGTAAGTATGTGCTTGATGTTAAAATCCTAATAAAGTACATAAGGGGTTTACATAGTCGTCTCCATAGGTCCGAGTTGCTCTTTAAGCCGGTTGACATAGATGAAGCATGCTTGCATGCTTTTCATCTTGAGATGGATTGCTGGCCCTCTTCCAAGTCTAATGAAGTTAAGGCTAATAAAAAGAACAAGAATGTAATTAATTCCACAAGTACGAAGACATCTGCACATTGTGATCATTGTAGCAAGGATGGTCATGTAGAGTCCTTATGTTGGAAATTACATCTTGAAAATAACCCTCACAAACATGGTAAAAGGAAAAGAAAAACTCCATGCCTTTTGTAACTACAATAATAGTCATTAAAAGGGGTATGGAAATTGGTGGAGATTCTAGAATTTCTTGCTCTACTAAGAAGGTTTGTTTGATAAATTAAAGAAGCATTATTTAGCATTGAGATTCTTGTCGGTAATATTAAGGTTGACGCTTTGTTCAATTCATTTTCATAGACTAACGTGATTGCAAAAAGCTTGATAAGTGAATTGTTTGAGAACATTTGAACAGCTTAAAGCCTATGAATTGGGTAGGATTAAGGGAAGTAATCAAATTCTTGAAGTTTGCTATTGGAAAGTTTATTGATGAAGTTTTGGTAGATGTTGCTCCTATGGACATGTGCTAATAAGTTGTTGGTTTGGGTTCATCCGTATTGTGAATTATTTTTGGGTTTGTTATGACTATGTTTGGATATTCTACATATAATATTAAAAATATATAAACATAAATATATTAATACTTTTAAATAAAAATATGAACTAAAAATTTTATTAACTCCTAGTTTTGAAATATAATTATTTACATTATATAAATACAATTATATAATTATTTATACATATATTGACATTATAGTTTTGAAATGTAATAATATGCTAGGTGTAGTTGGTGTACAATGTCTATTATTATAATTGGTTATCCGACTATGTATTAATTATTTGCGTTAATGGGTTCGGGTAGTTACAAGCATCGGTTGGCTAACCGTTGTGTTCCTCTTGGCAATGGTCAAGTCCTTTAAGTACATTGTGTATCGTCAAGGAGAGTAATATTATCTAGTCAGATCAACTCTGATCCTTGGCTGACCATCTTTGGTATTCTTTTGTAATAATTTCATGAGCAAATAAAGATATATTTTAGACATGTATCTAGTATGCATTGCCATCTCCAATATTAATTCATGTATTTAATTTATCAAATAGAGCAGCAAACATTTGGCGTTGTTGCCTTAAAGAAATTGGGTCAGATTTGAGAGATTCATGCCCTTAGACCCCAATAAAGGCCAGGAGAGACAACAACGTGGTCAAGATCAAGAGATCAAGCGATCTTTAAGGATCATCGAACAAAGAGAATGAAGGAGACAACTGAGAGGTGAAGTTGAAGAAGGCGAAGGGTTTCAGAGGGAAAGCTCGAGTCCACCCAAGAGCAAAAGCCGAAGCATAATCAGAAGTTGTAGTCGAGAGAGAAAGAGAACTTTCACGACAAGAGAATGGATGAAGGGAGAGTGGGAAGAAAAAGCATGACACCTACCGCTCCCCGAAGCGTACATAGACCTCGTTGACCAAGCCGGAGATCCATTCATACCATCACCATTGGACGAAGGGGAAAGTGAAGGAGAACCCACCAACTTCGCCATTGACAAATCATCCAAACCACTACCATCAGACAAAGGCGAAAGCAAAGGAGAACCCACCAATCTTGCCATCGAAAAACCATTGGGACCATTACCATCAAACGAAGGAGATTCACCATTGGGCGAAAGGTAAGGCAAGAACCTGCCAACTCAGCTGTCAAAAAGCCATTCATACCATCAAAGTTGACCGAAGGGGAAGACAAGGGGAAACCTCTCAACGGTCTAACAAAGACCATACGCCAGATTGAACACTAGACATTGACAGAAGAACTGGACATTGGAGGATCGAAGCCAAAAACACCAAGACAAAGGGAGCATCGAATAGAACCTTGAGGGCAACCCAATGGTGACAAACATTGAAGAGGGACGAGTAGAGGATTGTGGTGTGTTTGAAAGTGTAGGGAACACACCGAAACATAAGAATCAACTCTTCAAGCAGGTTATTGTGTGATGTCCCCTTCCTAGTCAGTTCAGCTGGATATGTGGTTAGCCTATCATTCCGATCCTCGTAGGCTGACAGTGGTGTGTAGAGGATCATTTGAGGCAGTTACCCAATGTTCAGGAGCATCATTCTTTCAATTGATTCAGGTTGAGCCTTCGCAGAATATTTCAGAGAGGTTTTTCAGTGACTTACTATTTATAGTAAGTCAGGCAGGCGAAAGCTGCTATTTTGGGCAGGGCACCTGGTTCAGCTGGTTAGCTCAGAGTCAACCCAGTTTGTTAGTTTGATGGTCAGATGGAAAAATAACGGAGCATTTAATGACTATTAAATAATTGATAATTTGACTTTATGTTATAAAGTCACTTTATTAATATATTTAAATATTAATGATTAATGGCATATTATAAAGTATTTTTAATACTTTATAATAAAGTGAAATATTTATTATAATGAATAATTATTTATTCATTAAAGATGGGACGCCATTTATTTAATATTTTTCCTAAGTTGAGAAAAGGCGAATTTAATCATTTATTTAAATGATTATTAAAAGGAAGCTTGGGTCGAATTTTTGAAAGGGTTATATATACACTGTCAGGACAAATCGAACTCTTATGTTATGATTATTCAATTTGTCTTATTCTCTCTCTGAGCATTGGAGTTTGCGAACCTAGGGTTTCAACAAACATTGATTTTGGAGAACGTTCCCTCTTCAAGATCTGGCATACTGAGGCTGTGAAATACCAGTTGAAGATTGTCAAACTTGGTGACTTCATACAGAGGTTGCAGTTGTGCTTATCAGATCGATTCAGAAAGAACTCACAGAGATTCTTTATCAGTTATTGGTGGCGATTTATCTGAGGTCATTGCATAGAGTTCTGGCACTTATTTCTTGAGGCCGTACCATATTTATTACTGCTGGCTGGGCCATACTTTTCTGTACCAGCAAAGGCCGTACTTCTTATTCTGGAAAACTCGTCTTCACATTTGATCTCCTGTCACTTCTATTTTGGACGCCTAGGGTTTCTGAAGGTTTGGCATCAATTCTGGAGTCTATAGATCGCCTTGGCTATTTGGCCGTACCATTCTTCATCTGTTTCAGGCGGCTGCAATAACCAAGTTTTCATTATTAAAGTTGTTGCCTTTTTGTCTGCATATTGATTTTTCACAATTGTAACTATCCAGCATGATGAATAAACTATTTGGTGATGAGATTTGATCTTTATTCTGAAGTATTTAAGCATCTAGTATTTTATATAAATTTTCCAATCAATTCCTTGCAAAATCGCAATTTATCATTTATTGCAAAAACCCATCAAAAAATCAAAAAAATACAAAACAAACAAAAATCAGTATTTTCAATTAGAGTTTCGGGTTGAGAGACACCTGGTCTCTTACAGTGGTATCAGAGCACAGTTTTCCTGCCATCCTGTGCTTTTTCAGTTGCTTTTTCAGAAAACAGAGTGCTTTTTGGATGCTTTTTCATGAGTAGAGACATCATTCACTATACTAAGGGTATAGGAACAGGCAGAGTTGAGGATTGGATAGGTCCACCTATTCCTGAAGGTGAGACAGTATCAGGAGTATTGGGTATTCACAGATCTAGCTCCAACAGCAGTGAAAACAGTGTCACAACACTGATGGCAGACCGTGAGATCCCGGCAGAGACACTTAGGGATTCAGGGAAAGCGCATGCAGAGGGTGATATTACTGATGAGGAGTTTAGGCGCATGATGGACATGATGTCCCAGTTGATGGGCACTATTAGACAGTATACTCCATCCCAGCCGCACTATATACAGATCGAACAGTCGAGCAGGACTGCAGGAGTGGACCAGCCTTTGGCATCAGCACCACGGCATCCATCACCAATCTATCATGAGCGTAGGCCTGGACAACCTACATTCATATCCAGAGAGACCCCACCTTCGACTCCGGAGGCAGAGCAGCAGGGGCATCATCAGGAGTTTCAGCCACACAATGGCATGTCAGTAGCGGATGTGACTAGATTTCACGGTGAGTATCTATCATTAGCACCTAAGATCAGACAGGCGTTGTCTTTTCATGAGTTTATGGATGTTCATAAACCTAGAGGGGGAGGTAGATTTGACCGTAGAGCTCCTCAGCACCAGCAGCCACAGCCACAGGTGAACAGGGATTTGCAGTATGCAGTTAGCAAAATCACCTTGCCATACTTTGATGGTTCTGATAAGACGTCAGCGAGGTCTTGGGTCCAGAAGTTGGACAATTATCTATCACTGAGACCTATGCAAGAGGACGAGGCCATTAAGTTTGCTACTTTGCATCTTGATGGGTTGGCGCATGATTGGTGGCATCATGGCATGTACACACTTGGCCATCATGCAGTCACTACTTACCAGGAGTTCACCAGCAGGCTCATAGAGCGTTTTGACAAGAAGGATCCAAAACTCTACTTCAAGGAGCTAGCCCAGCTCAGACAGATAGGTAGTTTGGATGCTTATGTCGGTGAGTTTCAGAGGGTTGCAGTCATGGTGACAGGCATTTCAGAACGGAGACTTGTTATTCTTTTCGTCGAGGGTTTGACAGAGACTATGAGAGGTTGGGTCAAGGCATTTGATCCTCCTACCCTTCCGGAGGCCATGAGGAAGGCACGTAATATGGAGCTTGCAGCACCTCGCAGCAAGTTCACTTTAGGCTCGACACCCTACACGAGGCCTAATAGGTCTTTTGACAAGAATAGGCCCTTTGACAGAAAGAGGGATCCACCCGATCCTAAGAGACAAAATGCACCACCCTTTGACAAAGAAACACTGAATGATCTACGGAAGAAAAAATTGTGTTTTTGGTGCAAGGCACCCTATGATGAAAAACATGTATGCCCGCTTCGTCCCAAGGTCAAAAACAATCAGATGGAATGGTTTTACGAGGGAGAAGAGCAATCTGATCTGTCAGACCAGCAAGCTGATTCTGAGCATTCAGATGATGACAGGTCCGAAAATGAGGGTGAAAACGAAGGAGGAAGGAAGCTACAGGAGGCACATTTGACTAGCCTTCAGAGAGATGGGTCGTTTAGACTTCGCGAGCTCCTAGCAGGTCAGAAGGTAATCACTCTACTCGACACTGGTGCCACTCATAATTTCATTGATGCACGGTTGGTAGAGAAACGTGGTATACAGACAGAGGAGTTTGAGGGTATTTGAGTCAAGGTGGCTGATGGGTACACCCTCAAATGTGACAAAAAGATTACTGATCTTCCGATGCGGTTGAACAACTATGAGTTCAAGACCGAATTCTATGTTGTTAATATGGGAGATACTGATGTGGTGTTAGGGATGGCATGGCTTCACGATTTGGGTGAGTTCACACTCAATCTACGAGACATGGAGATGAAGTTCAAAGTTAATGGGAAACCTCATGTCATCAAGGCCATTAGAGACAGTAATTTGAGGATGGTTTCGTACAGGCGGATGGAGAGACTCATTCGTCATGATATGGTAGACTGGGCTGCAGAGTGTATGTTAATGCCAGCACAGCAGGAGCAGCAGAAGGGTGAGTACCATCCAGACATTCAGATACTGAGGACTAAACACTCCAAAGTGTTTAGCGACATTCCACCTGGTAGACCTCCAGATAGAGGCACTGAGCATATCATCGAGTTGGAGGAGGGGGCAAAGCCCATTATGATTACACCCTACAAGCATCCGAAACGACTCAAGGATGAGATAGAGAAGACCATCAATGAGTTATTAGCTATGGGGCATATTAGACCTAGCAAGTCACCTTTTGCTTCATCGGTTGTATTGGTGAAGAAGAAGGATGGATCACTTTGGATGTGCATAGACTACCGCCAGCTCAATAAGAGGACAATTAAGAACAAGTACCCGATACCACGCATCGATGAGTTGATTGATGAGTTGCACGGTGCTATCTTCTTCACGAAGATTGACTTGAGATCCGGGTACCACCAGATTCAGATGAGGGAGCAAGACATTGAGAAAACCGCTTTCAGGTGCCATTGCGGTCACTTCAAGTTCTTGGTTATGCCTTTCGGCTTAACCAATGCACCTGCCACCTTTCAGGCTACCATGAACAGGGTCTTCAGTTCTCAGTTGCGGAGATTCGTGTTGGTCTTCTTCGATGACATCCTGGTGTACAGTAGGTCATGGGAGGAGCATTTAGCTCACTTGGATACAATTTTGGGTATCTTGGCTGAGGAGTCCTTTTATGCCAAGGAATCCAAGTGTGAGCTAGGCATGGCAGAGTTGTATTTGGGGCACATCATCAGTGCCAAGGGAGTTAGTATGGACCCTGAAAAGATTCGGGCTATAGTATACCAGAGAACATTACGCAGCTCAGAGGATTCATTGGGTTGTGTGCTTTTTACAGGAGATTTGTTAGTGGGTTCTCACGTCATGCCGCACCCCTTATTGATTTGACAAAGAAAGGGGCTTTTACTTGGTCACCACAGGCGCAGGAGTGCTTTGATAGGTTTAAGGTGATCATGACTTCATGTCCAGTGCTAGCTTTACCTGACTTTACGAAGTCATTTGATTTGTTCTGCGATGCTTCAGGGGAGGGCATTGGTGCTGTTTTGATGCAGGAGAGGCACCCTATTGCTTTTGAGAGCAGGAAGCTTAGGGGTCCTGAGAGGTTTTACAGCATTTACAACAAGTAGATGTTAGCCATTATGCATGCTTTGGCTAAGTTCAGGCAATACTTGGTAGGCAGCAAGTTCAGTGTGCGTACAGACCACAATAGCCTGAAACACTTCCTTGGACAGTGAGACCTAAATGAGAGGCAGCAAAAATGGGTCAGCAAACTGCAATCATATGATTTTGATATTACTTTCATTAAGGGGAAGCAGAATGTTATAGCTGACGCCTTGTCTCGCAGACCTCAGTTGAATGCTATGGCACAGATCTCCGAGGATTGGAGGCATCGGATCATTACTGAGTATGCTAAGAACCCATGGGCTTCTAGCATTATTGATGGGACAGAGTAGGATAGTAGGTACATCGTTGTAGATGACTTGATTATTTACAAGGGGCGGATTTTTCTGGTTCCTGGTTCCGAGTTGAGGGCTACAGTTTTGAGAGCCTTTCATGATCTTCCTATGGCGGGCCATCCCGGGTACTTCAAAACATATAAGCTGGTTCAGGAACGGTTTACTTGGAAAGGGCTGAAAACTGATGTTCTTCAGTATGTTCGGGAGTGTTCTGTTTGCCAACAGAACAAGCAGGAACACACATATCCTGCTGGATTGCTTCAGCCACTTTCGATACCTGACAGGAAGTGGGAGTGTTTATCGATGGACTTTATCACGGGTTTGCCGAAAGCCCAAGGTAAAGATTGCATTTACGTAGTGGTTGATCGGTTGACCAAATATGCACACTTCTTCCCGATTACTACTACATTCACAGCATCACAAACTGTAGAGCTCTTCTTCAGAGAGTTATTCCGGTTACATGGGTTGCCTTGGACGATAGTCAGCGATAGAGACAGTCGGTTCATGAGCAACTTTTGGCAGGAGTTGTTCAGGCTCTGTGGGACCAAACTGACACCGAGTACCAGCTACCATCCGCAGACAGATGGACAGACGGAAATTGTCAATAAGTGGGTGGAAGGTTACTTGCGCAATTACATAGCTGGACAGCAGAGAGCTTGGGTGAGGTGGATATACCTCTGTGAGTATTGTTATAACTCTACTCACCACATGATGATACAGATGACGCCCTTCATGGCATTGTATGGGTATGAGGCGCCCAACCTTTTGGATCTGATATTGAGTGATAGCAGAGTGCCGAGTGCAGGAGATATGATGCAGAGTCAGCAGGACATTTTGAGGACTCTCAGAGACAATATCCAGCGGGCACAGAATCAGCAGAAGCAGTATGCTGATCAGAAGAGGGTTGAGCGTTCCTTTGTAGTGGGTGATATGGTGTATCTTATGTTGCAGCCGTATCGTTAGTCTACTCTGCGGAAGAGTGGTGCGGAGAAGTTGAAACCTCGTTACTATGGTCCATTCCGTGTTATCAGACAAGTGGGCGAGGTTGCATATGAGTTGGACTTACCAGCAGATAGCAGGGTTCACAACGTGTTTCACGTTTCTCGCCTGAAGAAGGCATTGGGTCAACATGTGATACCCTCTCCAGTTCTGCCACCCCTTGATGATGAAGGGAAAATGATACTAGTACCTGAGGCCATCCTCGAGATGAGAGAGAGACACCTTCGGAGGCGGGTGATCAGGGAATATCTGATCAAGTGGAGAGATTTGCCAGTTGAGGATGCTACATGGGAGTCCGAGGAGATTTTACAGCATCCAGAGTTGAGATTGCTTGAGGACAAGCAATTTCAGGGAGGGCGGACTGTGATGTCCCCTTCCTAGTCAGTTCAGCTGGATATGTGGTTAGCCTATCATTCCGATCCTCGTAGGCTGACAGTGGTGTGTAGAGGATCATTTGAGGCAGTTACCCAATGTTTAGGAGCATCATTCTTTCAGTTGATTCAAGTTTGGCCTTCGCAGAATCTTTCAGAGAGGTTTTTCAGTTACTTACTATTTATAGTAAGTCAGGCAGGCGGAAGCTGCTATTTTGGGCAGGGCACCTGGTTCAGCTGGTTAGCTCAGAGTCGACCCAGTTTGTCAATTTGATGGTCAGATGGAAAAATAACGGAGCATTTAATGACTATTAAATAATTGATATTTTGACTTTATGTTATAAAGTCACTTTATTAATATATTTAAATATTAATGATTAATGGCATATTATAAAGTATTTTTAATACTTTATAATAAAGTGAAATATTTATTATAATGAATAATTATTTATTCATTAAAGATGGGACGCCATATATTTAATATTTTTCCTAAGTTGAGAAAAGGCGAATTTAATCATTTATTTAAATGATTATTAAAAGGAAGCTTGGGTTGCCAGTATTGGCATGGTGTGATGGTTTATAGGTGGCATTGTTGTTCTTGCCACCAAGGTTCAAACCCCGTTGGGGTGGTATTGTTGAATGGTTGTACCCGGTTCATAGCTCCGGTCAAAAGCGTTTACCCCTTGAATAAAAAAAAAAAAGGAAGCTTGGGTCGAATTTTTGAAAGGGTTATATATACACTACCAGGACAAATCGAACTCTTATGTTATGATTATTCAATTTGTCTTATTCTCTCTCTGAGCATTAGAGTTTGCGAACCTAGGGTTTCAGCAGACATTGATTTTAGAGAACGTTCCCTCTTCAAGATCTGGCATACTGAGGCTGTGAAATACCAGTTGAAGATTGTCAAACTTGGTGACTTCATACAAAGGTTGCAGTTGTGCTTATCAGATCGATTCAGGAAGAACTCACAGAGATTCTTTATCAGTTATTGGTGGCGATTTATCTGAGGTCATTGCATAGAGTTCTGGCACTTATTTCTTGAGGTCGTACCATATTTATTACTGCTGGCTGGGCCGTACTTTTCTGTACCAGCAAAGGCCATACTTCTTATTTTGGAAAACTCGCCTTCACATTTGATCCCCTGTCACTTCTATTTTGGACGCCTAGGGTTTCTGAAGGTTTGGCATCGATTCTGGAGTCTGTAGATCGCCTTGGCTATTTGGCCGTACCATTCTTCATCTGTTTCAGGCGGCTGCAATAGCCAGGTTTTCATTATTAAAGTTGTTGCCTTTTTGTCTGCATATTGATTTTTCACAGTTGTAACTATCCAGCATGATGAATAAGCTATTTGGTGATGAGATTTGATCTTTATTCTGAAGTATTTAAGCATCTAGTATTTTATATAAATTTTCCAGTCAATTCCTTGCAAAATCGCAATTTATCATTTATTGCAAAAACCCATCAAAAAATCAAAAAAATACAAAACAAACAAAAATCAGTATTTTCAATCAGAGTTTCGGGTTGAGAGACACCTGGTCTCTTACATATTGTCACAGAATGTGCATCAGAGAGGTAAGATGGTGACTCCTCTAGCAAGTCCAAATGTGGAGTGGCAAAAACTTCAAAAGTTCACAAGGAATGAGTCGGAGGATCCTGTGAAACATTGCAAGACATGTGAGATAGTTTGGGTAGCAAATGGTCAAAATGACAGCATATTGGCTAAGAGCATTTTCAGCGACTGTGAAAGGCATAGTGATCGATTGGTATACAAAATTAGACGTAGCGCACAAATCCATATGGGATGCACTAAAAAGAGCATTCCAGGATGAATTCAAACTTTTGAGAGACGACAACAGAATCGTAGCGAAGATATACAACACGAAGCAGGGAAAACATGAAAATGTATGGGCCTATAATCGCAGGCTAAAGGAGTTACTAGTGAAATTAGAAGTCCAGCCAGCCAATAGACTGAAAAAGAGATGGTTCAGCGAAGGATTGATTCCTTCGCTGAGTAAAAAAGATGAAGGTCGTACCTTAGTCATCATGCGTCGATGCTTACAATCGAGCAATGGTCATAGAAAGAGAAGACAAAATGTCCTCGTGCATGTCATGCCCCCCGCAAATTAAAAAGATACAAAACCCTGATCATCACTTTTGACTATGGAAGGCAATTAACATAATGTAAACCGTCAGTCATAAGGTGTCCAACAAGAGACATGATCATGAAGGGATGCGATTAGGAAAAGAGGCAATTACTTATGATGCTTGTCCAAACCAGAAGACGCGTCCCTTCCCCAAATAATAATCAAGACAATAACAAGGGAGGGCGGACAATTGGAGGAAAATCAGCGATCAACCCAGGAATAATATTAATTACATTAATTATTCATGTTTGCAGTTTAAAAGTCATTAACAAGGAATCGTGTCCCTTGGCCAATCAATAAATTGAAAGGTTATGCCCTCAGCCAAAGGGGGGATATAAAAAGGACGAACAAATCAAGGCAAACATCATCATGGATTAAGGTAGAAACGTAGTGTCCAAGAACAAGGAAGGAATCAGATCTATTCATCACAGCAGAGTTCTATTACCAGATATAAGCATATATTCAAGCGTATTTCTGCCAATCATTGTTTACATGTGTATGCAATTTGCCATGAATAATTAAATATGTTTCATGTATAATTTCTGATGATAAATATGCATGAGTGTCTGAAACCCACCTTGTGGGAAGGGCCTAGGGTGAAGTGGTAAGAACCTAAAAGAACCCACTTGCGACCTCCACCTAATCCCACTATGCAGATGGGCCTTGGATGAAGTGGTAAGTGCCAAAAGAGCCCGCTTGCAACCTCCATCCAATCCCACAAGTTGGCAAGTGGTTTTAGGTGGTTGGGACATTGATGGGGAAAGTAGATACAAGTCGCCAAGGGGGAGGGTTGTGGTATACACCCTCTTAGGCTTGGCATATGGCTTCGGGCGGACCCATCATGTCCCTTCTCCCAAAATTCTAATATGTTTACATTGTTGATATGGATGTGATGTAATTGTCTAACTCTCATAAGCATATATATATATATATATATATATATATTTGCATATGTTGTTCATGTGGTGATTGCAGGATTCAAACCCAAGATTGCATCATTAAAGGGATATTTATTTGGTAAGATGAAACCCTAACTCTAGTTTGTTGCAATTTGTGATCAGTAGGCAAATTCTAGGGAAAATCTAGAGAGGGACATTACAAGTGGTATCAGAGCATCTTTCCTACCATCTTGTGAAAGATAGGTGATGCAAAATAGCCAAAGGGCTCAAAGAGTTTTAGAAAGGGAAAGGAGGCTTACAACAAGCAACACCATGAGAAAACAAATGAGCAATGAAATGAGAACCTTCATGGAACAAACCACCCAAACCCTCACGGAACAAAACGAGAGGAATGAAAGAACCACCCAGCTTCTCCTCCAAGCCATTCAAAATATGAGCAACAATAATGGAAGGGAAACTAACTCTAATAATATAGATGCAAGAGCATATGGATTTCAAAATAATCGAGTAAATCTATTAACATGAAAGAATGAATAAATAGAATACAACAGGAGGCGCAATAATCACGAAGACATGATTATAGGTGAACATGGACAGAAAAGGAAAGAAATGAAAAGAAACGAAAGCAAACAAATAGGCACGATAAGTGTCATTACAGAGGTGAGCATTAAAATAGCAACTAACTATAATTCTAATACCCTCCCTTAATGCTCAATCTATCAACTACACCAAGATGCTCCCTATATCTAACAGAGAAGGCTGCCCCCTTCTTCTCAGAATGCTTCTGCAACAAAAGACGAGCCTGCCACTAACTCTGCTACTTGACATGAGTCTGCCACCAACCCTCCCAGAAACTACATAACTTTTGGAAATAACCAAAAAACAACACAAAACGTCCAACCTAATATTGGGTAACAAAGTTGTCCTTCCCTATAGCCAGAAACACCGAAAACAATTGCACAAACTGAAACCACGATTTTGAGGAAAATTCGGCAAACCCTCCAAACTTTTGCAGATGAGCACAATGCTCCAGAACAGACTGCAAGAAGCTACAATTTTTTAGGATAAAATCACAATACCCTGAAACTGAAGTTTACAAAGCATCGTTTTTTTCGGAAAAAAGGGTAAAAACCCTCAAATGAATCCCACGCAACTCTGCGAATTACAAAATCCCAATAACAATTTTGAAGATAAAAACAAGAAAACCAAACAGGTAGCTGGCACAAAATCCGAAACACGGATTAGCATACAAAACATCATTTTTAAGGAAAAAATGATAAAACCTTTCCAAAAACCAGAGAGCCCTCCCGAACTACAAAAACCTTGATAGGAGCAAACCCTTAATTTTCAAGGAAAAAATTATAAACCCTTCCATGATTTTTTTTTTTAGGCAAAAAATCATAAAACTCTAAAATTTTTTCGGGAAAAAAAAATATTAAATACCCTCCAAAGAAAAAAAAATTCGGAAAAAACCATTAAAAAGAAACCTTCCAGAATTTTTTTCAGGAAAATAAAATATTAAAAAAAAAACTTTCCAGACAGAGGAGCAAACGACTAAAGCGAGAGACAAACCAGTTGAAGAGAAAATCTCCAACACGAAGGCCAAAGCAAAGACACACCCCCAATGCGCAGGAAGAAACAAACTCCGAAGGCCCACACAAAGCCAAGAACCAGCAATAAAAGCAACCTGGAAGCACCCAACCGTAGAGGGGACAAGATCATAGTCTTTCTAGCCGCACAGCTTAGAGAAAGACTGATTACAAGGCACAAAAGCCACAACAAAAGGAGAGAACTCCAACATCATAAGAAACACAAAACATCCCTCACCACTTCCCTCAAAAGGCACCCAAGGAAGGAAACAAATCTTCCACAAACCACCAGGCAGAAATGGCACCAAGACAGGAAATCGAGCATCCATGATCCAAACCCCAACGACGGAAAACACCCCCACAAGACTTGGAATCTTCCAAAAAACTCCAACCACGAACAAAGCCAACGCACCTACACACAAAAAAACGCAAAACGCCAATTCTAAACAAATCAACATAGTGGTGAGTGATGCGTTAGCAGAGAGATATGCGAATAGGCAGAGAAAACGGTCGGCCAATCAGAACGCATGAAGGATACAAACGAGTGCAAAATCCGTCAAAATGACAGAGAGATCATTGGTGGAAAGAGCAAGCCGTCGCCCAAAAAACTCTACACACGAAAGGCAAAGAAGATCCAAAAAAAGACGGACAGCTCCAAAAAATAAATAAATGACCCTGGAGATCGCTTTCTTCACGGCGAACTCTTCACAGAGTGACGAACACACACAAAAATCATCGACCTGTCTATGAGTTCGCACGCACGGGATATGAGCAAGTGTCGTCTCATGAACAGGAGAAATCACACACGCACACAGCAGATGAAGCTTTGCACAAAGAAACACAGGAATTAATAATCCGACATCACATGCAAAGAACATCAAATGGCACGGCATGACCCGATCAGGTACTCATGAGAACTGCAAATCCCGTCACCGTGATTTTTGCAGATGAATCCCATCAAAGGAATGGAAATTAGGATCTACAAAAGCCTAGAGAGGGAAGAATCAAGAATATCTCCGCACTTCCCTTACACTGAATGCGCTCCCTCGAAAAAATACTGAATCCCTCCCAAGATCCTAAGCCCTCCCGTGAGGGAGTCGGACTTAGATCGGCTCTGATACCATAATACAAATGCAAGAGCATATGGATTTCAAAATAATAGAGTAAATCTATTAGCATGAAAGAATGAACAAATAGAATACAAGGCAGGAGGCGCAATGATCACAGAGACGTGATTATAGGAGAACATGGGCAGAAACGGAAAGAAACAGAACCAAACAAATAGGCACGACAAGTGTCGTTACAGAGATGAGCATTAAAATAGCAATAACTATAATACTAATAAATCACTCCGAGAACAATACCCCGTCTCCCCAAAAGTACCCAACTCTAGACCAACAAGACCTCCCTTCCTACCTAGGGAAGAACACATGGAAGAGGGAGAAGCAAACGAACCACCCACAGTAATGTGTATGAAATCGTGGAAGCATACAATAGACTTGACCCTGAATTTAGGAGGAATGTCTCCTTCAAAGACTACTGTGATGCCAAAATGAGAGCCACCCCTAGGAAGGAAAGAAAAAGGCAACACGACAAAGACCTAAAGGAAAGGGCGAGCAAGATAACCCTTCCTAGTTTTGATGGAGCAGGAAAAATCACGGCACATTCATGGGTCCAAAAATTGGACACTTATCTATCACTAAGCCCCATGACAGAGAAAAATGCCATTAAGTTTGTTGTACTCCATTTAACAGGAATGGCCCACAAGTGGTGGCACCATGGCCTTATTACCCAAGGCCACCAACACATAGTCGCTTATGATGAGTTCACCCAAAGACTTATCAAAATATTTGACCAAAAACACCCCGAATGGTACTTTAAAGAACTGACATAGCTAAAACAACATGGAATGGTAGAAGACTATGCTACTGAATTCCAAAAATTGGCTTTGTGGGACTATGTAGTTACTACATACACTTTGTGGAGGGATTCTCCAAAATTGCTGCCCCACTCACAAACTTAACCAAAAAGGGAGCCTTTGTATGGAGTGAAATGTCTCGACAGGCCTTCGAAAGACTAAAAGAAGCAATGAGCTCATGCCCTGTTTTAGCCATCCCTAATTTCACACTTTCGTTCGAATTGCAGTGTGATGCATCCAGAGAAGGAATTGGAGCAGTCCTTATGCAAAATAAGCATCCCATTGCATTTGAAAGTCGCAAGCTCATCGAAACAAAAAGACACTATTCAATTTATGATAAAGAGATGCTAGCTATCATGCACGTCTTACCAAAGCTTCGTCAATATTTGGTTTGTGGGAAATTCAATGTTAAAACAAATCACAACAGCCTAAGGTACTTCATGAATCAAAAGGACCTAAATGACAAACAACAAAAGTGGGTAAGCAAAATACAAGGTTACGATTTTGATATTGAGTACATAAAAGGGACAAATAATGTTGTGGCAGATGCTTTATCAAGACAACCCTACTTGAACACCCTAACCAGTATACCTGCGGATTAGAAGAATATCATTGCAGGATATGTCAAAGACCCCCAGGCTAACAATATCCTTGAAGGAAATTTACCCATTGAAGAGTACAAAGTAGTAGAAGAGCTTATCCTATATAAAAATAGGATATTCCTTGTGCCCAACTCAGAAATGAAGGAAAAAATCCTTAAGGAATACCACGACAATCCCTTAGCAAGTCACCAAGGGTACTATAAAACGTACAAACAAGTGCGGGAGAGATACTCTTGGAAAGGCCTCAAGAAAGATGTCCTTAAGCACGTACAAGAATGCATGCCCTGTCAAAGAAACAAAACTGAGCAAAGTCATCCAGCAGAACTTCTACAACCTTTGCCAATTCTAAATCAAAAATAGGAAAGCATCTCAATGGACTTCATTACAGGATTGCTTAAAGTTCAAGGGAAGGATTGCATTTATGTAGTAGTGGATCAACTCACCAAGTATGGTCACTTCTTCGTGATATCCACAGAATATCGGGCTCCACAAATAGCAGATGAATTTTTCAAAGAGATTTTCAAATTGCATGGTCTACCAAGGAACATAATCAGTGACCGAGACAGTCGATTCCTTACCCACTTTTGGCAAGAGCTCTTTTGATTAGCTAGGACTGATCTTACACCCAGTACAAGCTACCATCCTCAAACAGATGGACAAACAGAAATCGTTAACAAGTGGTTAGAGGGATATTTGAGGAATTACATCACAGGCCAACAAACTGCATGGGTAAAATGGTTGCATCTTGGTGAATATTACTACAACATTACTCATCACATGTCAATCAAGATGAGCCCATTCAAAGCATTGTATGGTTACGAACCAACCTCCTTCGAAAGCTTGATTTCACAGGAAAGCTGAGAACCAGAGGCAAAAGATTTTGTACAACAAAGTATGGATATTATGAACACCCTCAAAGACAATCCGCATCAAGCACAAAATGAACAAAAGATCTATGTTGATTGGAACCGCACTGAGAGGACATTTGAAGTTGGAGAATTAGTATTCTTGAGGCCACAACCATACAAGCAGTCATCCATCAAAATAAGCGGTGCAAAAAAACTAGAACCCCAATTTTATGGGCCTTATAAGATCCTCAAGAAGATTGGTGAAGTAGCTTACGAATTGGATTTGCCCGAGAATAGCCACATTCACAACATCTTTCACGTATCAAGACTAAAGAAGTTGTTAGGGCAGCAAGTTGTTCCATATTTAGAGATGTCCCCACTTGACAACGAGGGCAAACTAATCTTGGAGCATGAAGTAGATCTCAATATGAGTGAGAAGCAATTAAGGAATAAGACTATCCCATAATTTTTGATCAAATGGAAAGGATTACCCAAAGAGGACGCTACATGGGAGAGTGAAGACATCTTCAACCATCCTAATCTGAAATTGCTTGATGGCAAGCAAATTTGGGAGGGGAGGATTGTCATGCCCCCCGCAAATTAAAAGATACAAAACCCCGACCATCACTTCGACTATGGAAGGCAATTAGCATAATGCAAACCATAAGTCATAAGGCATCCAAGAAGAGGCACGATCATGAAGGGATGTGATTAGGAAAAGAGGCAATAATTACTTATGATTCCCGTCTAAACCAGAAGGCACGTCCCTTCCCCAAATAATAATCAAGACAATAACGAGGGCGGACAATTGGAGGAAGATTTGCGATCACCCCAGGAATAATATTAATTACATTAATTATTCTTGTTTGCAGTTTAAAAGTATTAACAAGAAATCATGTCCCTTGGCCAGTCAATGTATTGAAACGTTAAGCCCCTCAGCCCAAGGGGGGTATAAAAGGACGAACAAATCAAGGCAGACATCATCACGGATTAAGGTAGAAAGGTAGAGACCAAGAACAAGGAAGGAATCAAATATGTTCATCACAGCAAAGTTCTATTACCAAATAGAAGCATGCATTCATGTTTATTTCTGCCAATCATTGTTTACATGTGTATGCATTTTGCCATGAATAATTAAATATGTTTCATGTATAATTTATGATGATAAATATGAATGAGCATCTGAAACCCACCTTGTGGGAAGGGCCTGGGGTGAAGTGGTAAGTGCCTAAAAGAACCCACTTGTGACCTCCGCCCAATCCCACTATGCGGATGGGCCTAGGATGAAGTGGTAAGTGCCAAAAGAGCTTGCTTGCGGCCTCCACCCAATCCCACAAGTTGGCAAGTGTCTTCAAGGGGTTGGGACACTGATGGGGAAAGCAGATACAAGTCGCCAAGGGGGAGGGTTGTGGTATACACCCTCTTAGGCTTGGCATATGGCTTCAAGCGGACCCATCATGTCCCTTCTCCCAAAATTCTAATATGTTTTACATTGTTGATATGGATGTAATGTAATTGTCTAACTCTCATAAGCATGTATATATACATATTTGCATATGTTCACGTGGTGATTGCAGGATTCAAACCCAAGATTGCATCATTAAAGGGATATTTATTTGGTAAGATGAAACCCTAACCCTAGTTCGTTGCAATTTGTGATCGGTCGACGAATTCTAGGGCAATCAGGTGAGGTACATTGTAGTGCAATAAAAGAAAAACAGAGGAAGATGGATGTTTGGATGACAATAGCAATGATGAATCAGGAGCAATACAAGCACTTTGAAGGGACATGCTCTGAATGATGAAAGAATTTCAAGTGAAGAAAGAAATTAATGAATTATGGTTTACTGAGGAGCACACAAAAGGTAATTGTCCTAAAAAGCTATGTTACCGGTCCATAGTTACCTAGGCCTGGGTCCCAGTCCAATCCGTCTTGGGTCCGAGGTCCAAGTTTGGTTCCCTATGGGTCTGGATAGGGTCCAGCCCACAACCTGTGGATCCGACCATGCCAAACCCGAGTGGACCCGAGGCGGGCATATTTCAAAAAAAAATAATAATAATTTTTATACTTTTTTTTGACATAAAAAAAATTGATAAAACCACCCAACCCTAAAATTATGTCTTCCATGAAGGTTTGTGTGGCTTTGAAGGTCTTAATTTGGGTCTTATTGTGAATGCAAAATGACGTACGCCATGAAGGTTTGTGTGGTTTTGGAGGTCTTAATTTGGGAGTGCATCGAGGACGCTAACCTCGAACCCCACGAGGGGCAACCCCCAAACCCCCACGAGGGGCACTGTCCCTTGACCTTGTTGGGGGCGTTACCCCCAAACCCCCACAAGGGGCACTACCCCTCAACCCCATTGGGGGTGATGCCCCCAAACCTCTACAAGGGGAATTGCCCCTCAACCCCATTTGGGGCATTGCCTCCAAATTCACATTGAATTCATTTGATTTGTCGTCTACTCTCCAAGTCCAAGTTTCCAAGTTTGCCTACAAGTCTTCATCTATGATATCATCATCCAATTGGACAGTATTCCCTGATGCTTACCTACAAGGAGAAATGCAGCAATGTAGTTAATTTTAATATATAATATATATCATGACATTCAATTTTGACTAATTGACATTCTAATGTTTTTTATTTTTATGGTGGTTTTGTTTATTATACAATATATGTGTGGTATTTTGAACTTAATTACTATATATATATATATATGTTTTTGTATGGACGAACCCAAAATGAACCCAACCCCAAAAAAAGTTTTGATCGAATCTGCAAACCAAACCATCGACCCCAAACCCAAACCAGTAACTTAGCTCTACTGTGGTATTATCTTCTCCACACCAATTTCACCTTGATAATATAATACATTTGGAGATGATTTGTAGATGACTTCTTTCATGTTGACAACCACAAATACTACTAGCTACCTTAGTTAATTTACATTGTTAGCCCTGGATAACCTACTAAGACAAATAAAACTGGGAATTACAACAAAACATCATTCCCATTCATTTTCAAAATCATAAGCAATTTCAATAAAAGTATAGTGAAAAAATTTCAAACCTGTATCAATTGTTGGGCAGTTTGGACTTGTGTAGCAGTTCCATGTATCTCAACCGTCATTTCTCCAGGAACTCCCCTAGTTTCTTGGATAGCAATTGTTGCTCCACTGGTCCTGCGCATGTAGCTAATATTGGAACCAGCTGTGCCAATGATTGCATCTGCATATGATAGTGGAATTTGCATGTGCTGAGTCACCTGCAAAACAGTCCCACAAACTTCCAATAATTGTACACTTAACCTTCCAAATAATTTTATCTGACTTAAGAAAAAGTAGTTGTAATTGTCCTGATAAAATACTGCAGTAACTTAAAATTGTTCTACAAACACACCCACCTGTGTGATAACAGCTGCTGGTGGCGGGTTTCCAACAGAACTCCCCCCAAGCGATGGATCTCTACCATACACAGACAATCCATGATGAGGCTGAGAATCCAAAGGAGGGAGATCAGAGGGAGGATAATAACCATCATTTTGGAGAGAAGGCAAATATTGAGAACTCTTTCCAAGTCCAGTGCCACCGCTACTGGGAAAAGAGCTACTCTGACTGAGTCCCCAAGACTGATGTGGTACGTTATCTTCAATCTGAGGCTGATTTGGCATCACCCTCTGACAATAAGCATCAATTACAACTAAAATCATCAAGACACTTGCATCATAACTCAGTGAAACTTGAGCTAGACTAATTTAAACAGCCTTCCATAGATTCACTGTAATGAAAAAACAAGTTAACTAAAACACAAAGAAAAGTTCAGGTTCAGAAAAATTACATTCGACTCAAATAAAGGAAGAACACTGCGATCAACCAAAAACCTTCTAAGATGAGACACAATTGACTCAAGTGCCTTGTGGACATTCCCAGCTTCCCCCTGTACTTCAACTAATCTGTCGTCTGTTAGTGCACATAATGGCAGATCATCTGTGTGCACATCAACAAGAAGAATCATATTGATTATTCAATCTATCTTGTTAATTATTGAATTGATACATTAGATTTTACACTTCATTCTTTAAAACAGAAAGTGTGGTAGTTAAACTATCCAACAGCAACCAAATAATTACGAAGAAACTGAGACCATTTGAATTAAACTGTCAAATAGATGTTAAGAGCAGATCAAATGTCCCAAAAACATCCAGCTAGAACCACTAACTAGAAACTTATAAATTGATATTGATCAAAGAATCAGCTCAATGTGTTGGACCAAACAGCCCAAGCAGCAATAAAGCTACAGTGACCGAGGAGAAGCTACAGTAAATAAGATTGGTTTGGTAAGTGGGTCAAGAATAAAGGAAACAGCTACAGTCTGATAAGTGAGTTGAGAACAAGGCAAACAGCTACATAAAACAATAGTTATGATGGAATTACTATCTAGAGGATAGATATGAATAAGTGATGCTTTGTGAACTGAAATTGTACCTCTTTCTAGTGAGCATCACCACCATGTCAGAAAGCACACTACTAACAAATTTACTATCTCACAGACTTCCAGTCGGTTATGACTATTAGTCAATAAAAGAGGACTATGTAAACCATTATTATAATATGTTCTTATTAATCAAATTGTCCAGTGACTCAGTTCATTGTCAATTAGTTGTCATCCTTGTCCTTAAAATGGAAATAACAAACAACTGGTCAAATGACTTGTCTTATCAAAAACTGTCAGGACAAATAACTTGCCTTACCAATAACTGTCAGTCCTACAAAAAGCATATTCAATGTCAGAGTAAGGGAACTGTTGTGACAGGTCTTCCCCAAACTAAGTAAGCAGTCTATTGAACACTACATATGCAATAAAAGCATTGTTCCTTATATTTTTTGTATGCTATCCATTGTCTCATGATCTATGATTTCAACTATAACTCTGTACAACAACTAGTGGTTTGGTGGTGAAGTAATTTACAACAAACATCTATGTCACTGTTGCCTTGACAAAATCAGGTCAGTTTGAGGTAGAGTGAAAATCCATCAGCAATAACCATTTATAGCAATACAAGATGGAAGCATAGAATTAATGGGTCAACCAATACAAGATCCAGTTGAAACTAACAAGAAGAAGACAAACTTATCCTAGATTTCGAGAACCTGTGGGAACCCTCTGTATTCAAGCCCCTCAGAGAAGTGTCAAGTAACACTGACAAAGACTAGCACGAGGTGAAGGGCAGCAGTATACTCTGCCTTTCAGGACCGCATTGAACCCTTGTAAACTCTTGAGCAGCCCACTACAGTTATTGCTCTTCCTCCTAGAAAAGCAGTGGTGGTCACCCTTGGTAATGATGCACGCCACATTGAGGATACACAATTAACTTCAAGAGTATGCTGTTCTTTTAAGGTACACAATTTTGTGTTTGATATTGGAGGCTTTCATATTTTGCCATTCTCATTATTTTGAAAAGTGTTGGATTTTGAAAAAAAGGAAAAGCTCTAAATTATTTCATCTATTGGAGCATGAAGAAGCATAATCATAAGAAATTATTATGGCATGCAGAACCATGTTGGTTGCATGGAATATACTGAAATGTTATGACTTGCCATACTAAAGATAAATTGTCTTCTCGTTCTTTTGAGAAGATATCCACACTATTGACCCAAGAAGATGTTGAAGCTTGACAAAATGTCAAAATCAAAATGTACAACAATCATGTTTCTGTTGCCATGAATAGCAGTATGAGCAAGCAAATGTATTTGTAAAAGCAAATTTTAGAAATCAAGAGGCTAAGACTCAAGAGGATTTGAGGCCAAGTTAATAGTATCAGCATAAAGGGAAACATTGGTCATATAGCAAAATACATCAAGACAGGACTTGTCACGGAAGAGACTGACATATGAAAGATTTGATAAACAATAAAGTGAAACAAATCACAAACTAAAAGGTACAAATCAATGGATAAGTGTTATTTTCTGTAGCATTGGCTATCCCATTTAAGAATCATTGCTTGATAGAGTCAGATGCAACTTATCAATGTCCCATAATGCTTGCACTTATTCTCAATATGCATTCTTGTGGTGAAATTTTAGTGGCAATAATGAGGCTCTATTGGTTCTGAATTGACGATGTGTATGTTCAAGATTGAGTTTTCTAAGGTATTATATTCACAATTTGGAAACTAATCTGCTTTCAATTTCCCAAATCACTAGGCATAAAAATAATCTTGAGTTCTTTTCTGATAAATGCATTATTAGTGACTGAAATCCAACTATCAGATTTTTTCCATCAGATTTCTTGGTAGAGGATTGTATAAATTCCATTTCTATGGTCCATCCACTATACACTTACTGCACAAAAAGCAGAATATGGCATGAGCAGCTTGGACACTTATGTTCCAAATTGCTAGGAACGACTTAATCAGACTCACTATCTATTGAGGCTGTTGAAAATGTTCGTGAAAGTTGTGTCTATCAAAAACATAATATGGACAACCTTGATTCAAGTAGAGCTTGGAGATCTCATCATCCACTTCAATTATTTTACAGTGATTTTGTACCTCCTTTTAGGTACCTTCTGTTTCAGAAGCTACACTACTTTTGACAATTTAAATAGAAACTTGTGGATTTCTTTTTTCAGGAGCAAAGATGAGCTCCTCTTTTCATTGAGTTAAAAGCATCTATTGAGAGCCAAAAATTGATGTGCAATCATAAACTTAGAACTTCAACTGATAAAATAAGTAAACATGTTAGTAGGAGCCTCAAAATGTTTTGTAAACAGAATGGCATGCATAGGATAGTTTTCAATTTTCATCCCTTGTACACAACACAATAGCATTGTAGAAAGTAATAACAAAACACTTATGGAAATGGTTAGGTGCATGATTCACGACAAAATTTTAGCACTTGGATTAAAGCTATTGATTGCTTGCATATCTTTTGAATTCCTACCTAGGCACTTAAGAATGTGATACCATATGAAGCATTAAGTAGCAGAGAACCTACAGTAAAGCACTTGAGAATATTGGCTGACGCTGGATATGCTTGCTGAAAGAGAAAGTGTGAAATACTTGCTTGATGGGTACACTGTACAATCCAAATCATACATACTCTAAATCTAAAGAAGAAAAGTTAGATTCTGTCAGACATATCAGACTTCAGAAAGGCTCAACTCTGTTCAAGAGACAATCTTCCTCGTCTTTTTCCCTTTCCTACTTTTTCAATTGAAACTAATTGTGACATAGGTGTTCCAAATGTTTGTCATGTTAATCAACAGATTACTTTAAAAGACTCTCATTGGGATGCCCTAGAAACTACTATAGATGTTGAACCTGCTAGAGCAATAACCATGCCAAGTACAATGTCATTAAAGGCAAGAAAAATTCTTGAGAGAGCTAACTTTAATCCAACTCTTCAATCTCTTAGTACTCGCAAACAGAGTTCAAAGGCTTGTTGTACACTAGTATTGGGTAATTGTGATAATGATAATCATTATTCTCATGTTCATACATATTATCACTTCAACAATGATATTTTTTTGCTTATTGATAGATGTGATTAATCAATGTATCTCAAAGAGGAAATGGATACCATGCAAAAATGATCTTCCAAGAGTTCTTGTGTTCCACTTCCCAATGTTTGTATACATTGTAGGAGAAACCATAGTTAAAAAATTTAGACTCAGCAATAACTCAGCAAATCTATCTAAAATTTGGAAATACATAATTTTTTAAAATATTCTTCAAAAACACACATATATATTGAATTTGAATTTGTAGAACATATTACTGATTTCTATCATATATAAATCAAAAATTGAGTTTAATAAATATCATACACCTAAAAACAAGTTCAACCTTTAAATACATATGAACTTCAAGTTTCAGTATCAATGAAAATTATAAATCATAAATTTCTTCTACAATTAAAGCTCAAAAAAATTTGTTGCCATTGTGTGGGTGTTACTGAAGTAGATGGTATAGTTGCAATATCCTCAATAGGACCCTCAACAAAGTAAGTGCCTCATCCATAGTGATAGGATCAAGTTGTGTATATGAGGAACCTACACCTAATAGCTGAACAACCCTGCCTTTTGCCTCCTCATATGCTGCTACATTCACTTCCCATTCAGCTGTTTCCCTCTCCAAATCAGCTAATTTATCATCAGATAATAATGAATCCACATCAACATCATTAGGCTCAGAAATCCAATTTGAATATGGACCAATGTCATCAAGGTCAAGCGCTTCATGTCAACCCCACCCTTGTACCTTCTTTTCATGCAACTGAAGGCTGTATTGCACATAGACAAGGTCATTCAAGCTTTTTTGAGTCAACCTATTGTGCTTATTTGTGTGAATGGCCTCAAAAGCACTCTAGTTGTGCTCATAACCAAAAGCACTACAAGGCTGGGATAAAATGCAGATGGCAAGCTTTTTAAAATTAGGCATTGTGGCACCATAATCTTCTCACCACAAATTTACAAGGATAATAATTGGCATTTACAACTTAGTAAGGATTTTAAAAAACTTAAAAATTAAAATAAATAGTAAATTAAAATTAAACACATGTTTTTTTTACTAGCTGGAAAGTGGCTCTCCTACGAATGCAAAAAATTGAGAAAATAATCTCTCCTCAGCCTTCTTATAACTTTGTATCCCATCAAGTATTAGATCTCAAAGGTCATCATCATCAGCCAATTTCTCAATGCTTGTGTTGAGGCCAAGAACAACCTTTGCATCCACTTTGAAAGTAGGGGAGAAATAAAAATTTGGGCTCATAGTAGGCAGCAAAATGAATATGTTGGTGGAGTTGTTGGTTCCACCTCCAATCAATTATGTGCCATAAGGGTTCATATTTGGTCTTGTTCAACCCATACAAATGCTAAATTGCCTCTTTGGTCTTATCCATGGCCACATATAGATACCCCATGGGATTTTGATCCCCATCCACCAACTGTTGAACCCTATGACACCTAAATATCAAAATTTAACAAAATCAACATATTATAGCATTAGAAAATAAAAAAATAAATAGAAATCAAAGTTTGAAAACTTACATTGATGACCTCCTCCATGACTTTGGCAAATCTGTCATCAAAAATGGCCTTTACGCCTTTCTTTTCTTCAGCCTTTCTATAATAAGGACTCTCCAAACATCTTTCACTCACAAACATGCGCTTAACGTTGGGCATTGTAGCGAATATACTCTGCAAGGTGAGTAGTAGCAAAGCGTGTGACTCTTGATTGCATGAGATCTTACCATCCATGTGCTCTCTCATAAGATTTAGGACCCATATGTGGTTGTAGATGTACTTTGTGATATTCCTTGTATCTTCAACTACATTCTTCACCCAACTTAGTTTTCCTATGTCCTCAAGAAGTAGGTCAAGATAATGGGCAACACAAGGGATCCAAAATAATGTTGGGTGTGTCACCTCATAAAGTCTACCAATTGCCACATATGCAGTTGCATTGTCAATCACCATTTGAATGACATTTTCCACCCCCACCTCCATCACCACCTCATCCAACATGTTTCACAAAGTCTTTACATTTTTTATTTCATTGGAGGCATTAGTCGATTTTAATAATACTACCTATCCCCCTAAAACCACTAAAAAGTTGATGAGTGTCCTATTTCTGCCATCCATTCACCCATCAAATAAAATGGTGCAACCTTTATTTTCCCAATTTCTCTTTTGTTCTACTAGTTGGTGTGTGTTTTGAATTTGGACCTCATCTTGCAATAATGGCCCACTCAACTCATGACGACTTGGGGCCTTGAACCTTTTACCTACCATTGTCAATGCATTGACCAACTATTTCAAATAAGGACTTGAAGCAACATTGAACAGAATACTATTGTAGTATCAAAATCTTGCACATGCCAACTTTGCCTCATGTTGCAATTCTCTATTCCATGCAATACCTTCCAATGAAGGTTGCACGCCAAGAGTGTTATGAGGAACAAAAAAGCTAGAACTATCGCTGCCCACATTTCCTAATCCCCGTATATGTGGCCCAATGGAAGAAGAGTCCCCCCATATCTCCTTGTGGCCTTGTAGAACTAAAAAAGTAAGTTTGGGGCTGCCATTGCCTCTGTTGTTCTCTTTTTTTCTACTTTCCTTTGCTTGTATGTTGTAAGAAGTGATTTCACCTCCTTCTCAATCTCTAGACCAGCTACCATAGATGGCGTAATATCTTGACAAGGGATACGTGCAAGGTGATATTTCAGTCAATTTATGCCACTGGTCATAGACTTGGTGCAATGTGTACAAACAACCTCTCCTTGCACTGCACACGGTGTCCCATGTTTCTAGCAAAGATCCCTTGGTTTTCCATTAGTTCTATTTTTGAAAACCATATTTCTTTTAGAAAAATAAAGATGAAACCTAACAAAAGGGATACAACATAAAATAATTAGTAATACTCTAGTTAGCAATACTGCAACCTAAACTTAAAAAATAAAAAATAAAAAATAAAATTTGTTGCATAAAAGATTTCGTTAGTCCATTTTCTTTCATTGGCATGTTTGATTGCTTTTGCAGTTTCAACTTTCAACTTTCATTGTCATGTAACATGTTTGATTGGTTTTGCAGTTTCAACTTTCATTGTCATGTAACATGTTTGATTTTCGTGCAGGGTTCCTTGCCTCCAATGGAGTTTGGGTCTAGTGGTCAACAAAAAATTTGGTGATTAGCTTCTAAGTCCTATCCACATTTTTCCATCAAAATGTGATGAAATTAAATATTTTAAGATGTAATCAGGAATCATGGCATTTTGTTGGAAGAATGAACAACAATATTTCACAGAAATTAAATACAATTTCATTGGAAGGATGAACAATAATATTTCCCAGAAAGAATAGACCTGAAAAATAGAACACAACAGTTGATGGAGTTTGACAGTTTGTCAATGATGCGACATTCTTCATGTTAAACTCCTATCCAAATTTTGGAATTTTTAATCAATGTGAGGAGTCTCTGCTAATGTTGTCATTCTAGACCCCTAGTGAATGTCATATGAGAAATATTGATGTTCATCCTTCCAACGAATATCAACCATCAAATGTAAGGTATCATAATAAATGGCATATGAGAAAATATTGTTGTTCATCCTTCCAAGTTTCCAACAAATATCAACCATCAAATGCAGACTGCAGAGTATCATAATGTCTATCATATGAGAAATATTGTTGTTCATCACATCCTTCCAATGAAATATAATGAATCATGATTACTATTTCTCAGAAATTAGAATAAACTTGACCCAAGCAAAGGTCAAGCAAGTAAAAGGAAAAAAAAACGTTTGTTATCACACTTCTAGTTGTGTGCCCTAAGTCACCACAGTCGTCCTCAATCATGTCCAGAAAAGGCTTGAAATCTCTTGAACTTTTTAATATTTGGTGGGAAAAAAGGTTTTATATCGATTTCAGCAAGTTTTTGGCAGATTATAAAACAAAAATCACAAGTTTTTGGCCATGTTTACTATAAAAACCACGACAAGTTTTTCTGCGATTTACTTGCCGCTAAGACTAGCTCGTGAGTACTCACAAAGTTTTGCAAGCTTGGGAGAAACAATCACCCATCAGATCATTTAGGCACTCATGTTATTCCATTAAAATAAAGTTGAAACCATTGTTCAAATAATTGTTGGTACAAATTTAGCTCTTCTTGAGAGGACACCAATCACTCTACAGGAACATGTTCGTCAACAAATGCATGTAGATATTGTTAGACAGAAACACAATTCAAATATTTTGGCATAGACATTGCAATTTCTATTTCTCAAGCAGATGATCACTCTCCAAAGGATGCAACAGCCATTGTTGATCAAGATGATTCAGTTAGTAAAGTTCCTTTACTTGAAGGACAAGTTTCTCAGCTTGGTCAAACACCATGACTACTCCAATTTGTAAGATGCATGGCTTTCATGTGCTCATTTCATTTTTAGTGAAGTGTAAATATATTATGGATATTTGAAGCATTGCTTTTTTTTAAGTACTCATTTCTTATAAAGTGGAGAATAAAGATTTTTAAACATATTTCCGTCATGTGGTTCAAGCATTCAATTCCGGCCATAATTTTTTTGCTGAAATTCAGAATGCTACATCAGCTAAAGTCACATGGGATGCTTTCATATTGAACATAGTTTAATTATGTGAAGCTGACATGAAGAAGGGACAGTGAGGAAGACTTTCCATATTCACTCCTCCATCTTCCTTCATAATGATGTGCCATGTGCCTTATGGTATTGTATCCTTGATGAGTCAAGTGGATCATGCTTTCGATGTACTTGTTTCTTCTCCCATTCAAATAAATATTAATAAAAGATGCTGGAGAATGCTATAGCTGATGTGTGTTTGCAATTATGAACCAACCAACATATGGTATGCATAACTTGAGTAAATTTGGCATGGTTGGAGTTAACTCGTGTGTTCAGTTAATTGGGTTTTGAATCAAGTTGACTCAACAGAAAAGGGCTTTCCCTACTCTATGAGGCTATAAATATGAGGACACTGTGAAAAGTAATCATATGGAGTTATCATCTGCTCTCTTCTATTACATATGCTATTTCACTAAGTTTGTTTTATCATCCCTCTAGACTTCACATTAATTACCTGCTCTCATGTCATATCCATAAGCACTAGCATTGCCCCAGATTGTAACAATTAATCAACAGAGGCTTGTACCTCATCAAAGATTACCTTTTAGAATGGAAGAAAACAAAAAGGGTATTCTAGACCATATCAGTTATTAACTTTTCATATACAAATCAACAATTTAAAAGTAAATTTCTACCCTTTAACGATATCAAGTTTCCACAATCCATCAAGTATTGCTATTAATTTCTGGTTTTGATTGTGTTTTGGTTTTTCACATCAAAAAAAACGTTTCGAATCATACTACATGATCCATCATCAGGATGAAAGAGAGCTGAAGGAGAGGAGAATGATTGTTGCAGACCAAAGCAAGCTAAAAAGAGAGAGAGGAGACACAAGGAAGGAGGCACACGGTTCGAGGTTGAGGGTGGATTAAAAATGTTAAATGAATAAGATAATTGTAAATATGAATAATTAGAAAAAGAGATAAATAAATAAAGACATAAATGATATAGGTGTAAATTAAGGATAAAAATAAAATGAAAAGAAAAGAAAAATTGAACAGTAAGAGATAAACAAACCAAAAAGGGAGGAAAAGAAAATAATAAAATAAACAAAAGAATGATGAGGAATACATGAAAGCGATAAAAGAGATAAATAAAGATGAATAAAAATAAAAAAATAAAAAACACATAATATAGGAACAAGGATTAAAACAAAATAAAAGTGATAAATAGCAAAATAAGTAAGTGACCAACAAAGAGAATTGAAAATAAAAAACAAAATAAAGAAAAACTAAAATAAGGATTAAAACAAAATAAGATAAAGAGAAAAGAAAAAAGAAAAACTAAAATCAAAATTAATGAGATAAACAACCAAATAAAATGAAATATAAAGAAAATAGAAAATAAAATGAAATAAAATGAAATGATATAAATATAAAATAAAATAAATAGAATAGAATAAGGAGAATGAAAAAGTAAAATAGAGAAGAACAAGAATAAAAATTAAAGCGAAAAGAAAACCAAAATAAAACAAATACAAAGAAAATAAATAAAATGAAATGAAAATAAATCAAGAAAACAAATACAAAGAAAACAAATACAAAGAAACCAAATACAAAGAAAATAAAACAAAATGAAATGAAAATAAATCAAGAAAAATAACAATAAAAATAAATAAAATAAAATTAAGATAAAAGAGGTAAACAAACCAAAATAAAACAAATGACAAAGAAAATTGAAAATAAAATAAATAAAATAATATAAAAAGAAATAACTAAAAATGAAAATAAATCAAATACAATAAAGAAAAATGAAAGAAACAAACAAAAGGAATAGAAATAAATCAAGTAAAAGCTTCAAAGGAACAAATGATAATTCTAATGAAAGGTAATAAAAATAAAATTGAGAATTAAAAACAAATAAATAAACTAAAGAGTGATAAGTAAAGAGACAAAGACGAATTTGGTAAAGGACAAAATAAAATAAAATAAAATTATGATGGTTAAGAAGCAACTAGTAAAACCAGACAATATTAAAATAATAAATTAACAAAGAAGGGAGATAAACAAAGAGCAACAGAAAACAAAAGCTAAGAGTAAGGGCCCAATACAAGGAGGTAAAGTGATCAACCGACAAGAGCAGGATAATGACCAATCCCGATATTACTAGTACTACTCTAGGTGTTCTGAGATAATCGATCGGCAGAGAACTAAAGCAACCAGGCATGTCTTTATGCTTTCTTGGACTGATGAAAAAATAAGAAAACAATATTCTAAATTCTGAATTTATACTGTTGAATGGGGAACAAATAAGGAAAATTGGAATCAAAAGCCACAGCAAGAAAGCAAGGAATGGGATAAGCTGGATCAGTAAATTAGTCTTTGGTGTACAATATTGTCAATGATATATTAGCATTGCTCATTTTCTTGTCCAGACAAGTCAAAAAAGGCAATGTTTAGAACACTGATAGATCATTATGATCAAAAGAAGTGTGATTCGCAGAATCTGTGATTGAAGATACAAAAACTCACACTGATCCTGCTGAAGAATTGTAAGCAATCTCGAAGCCCCAAATATAGAAAAAACTGTCCATGCTTCACATGTCCACCTGCTGATTGTAATTAGATTTAATGCCACTGTGACAGCCCTATATATTGAATATTCATTAAAGCAAATATAAAAGAAACAAATAACAACTATCATTACTGCCATAGAAAATACTACCCATCTAGCTCAGCAGTCTAACATTGAAAACAAATAATACAAGATACCATGCTCATCTAGAATCCCTTGTTTGAGTTACCTATTTTTCAATATCACTAGCAATCAGAGATAACTTCAATAATGCAAAATACTATCTAGAATATAAGAGTACAATAAAAGAACCTTCAAATTGGTCCTCAACTGGAATAGCTTAAAGAGGAAGAAATTACACTCGTCGAAAATGATAATAAAACTAGTAAAAACATTCATCTCAAGAGAATAACAAGGACACGTCATGGACAATTTAAACCTACAATGAAGTCTAGACCTAAGCACATTATTCATGAAGTCAATCCTTTCATTGGATTGAAGCAAAAAAGACAACTTGTTATATGGTACACTTGGTATTTATGTTTGCTGGCTTAAACATACATAACACAATTCTTAGCCACATTTTATCTTAGGCTTTAGATGTTTTGTTCAAATCAAACTTCAGAGTTTGACAAACTTGGATCATCATCACTAGCTAGCAACAGAATGTGGCAATGGCATGAAAAGGAATGGAAGTGAATTCATAAGATACAATATTAAACTGAATAAGAAAGAAGGCTGAAATAATTTGATCTAAACAGGAATATAAGCTATATGCATGAAGATTGAACAAAAAGCACACAAAAAAATTGAATTAATGTAATGAAGCAGTATCTAGATATCTGTAGATCAATGTATGAGTTTGTTGATTACAGCCATTCAAAATTCCTCTCACCTTTAAGCTTTTAAGGATACAAATTCAAAACCTTAAGATGATTTCAATTTCTTGGAATCTTAGAGCATTTATCACATTGAATGATGTACAGTGTATGATGTTGGATCTTTGTTACTGTACTAAGATCCCTCCCTCCCACATGCTACATTCAAATGATAAATGGGAACACAGACACAGACAATTGAGTATAATAGTATATACATATCTGTATCCAGATATGCTTACATATATCCACCTTCATTTCTTAAAGTTTTGAAAAGAGTTAGCATCAAAACCATAATCCTATTTTTCAAACCCCTTTGTTCCAATCTGTAACAACAGAACTAATCTAAGATGGCTATATTACTCACAAATTTGTCAGTGGCCATGTTACGAACAATCTTGAAAATGTGTTATATTTTCAGAATATTATTATATTACAGATATCCAAACCAGAAAGATTTCAATTTGCAGTGTGCAATGTAATGCAATTTTCATGCATAAATGCAACGATATTTTGGATTTTGAACTGCACCTGATGTTAAAACACGAACAATCGCTCCAGAGCTTTCTTGAATTGCTTTTATTGTTGCTCCCTGCCTTCCAATTAAACTCCCAGCCTGTGTTGCAGCTACAAGCAACCGAGTTGAAATCATCCCATTGATAGCCCGTTGACCTCGATTAAATTCACCCATGGCATCTCCTTCAATAATTCGCCGGTGGACCTTGAGTATCCCATCCATAGCTGGAGAAATAGCCACTTCAGGTTCTTCTTTTGCAGAAACCATAACCTATGACAGCAAATAGAAGTGGCATTATCAAAAACCAACAAAGCAAAGGATGTCTTCAATCTTAAACTTGGTCAGAAATCAAGCAACATACAAAATCTTGAAGAAAACAATTCATGTGATGTTGTAAAGACTCCTTTCATTTGACATAGACAACAAAAAACCATATAACAGTATGGTCTAAAAGAACATGGTAATAATGAATGGAATTAGAACCATGTCACAATTGTTTGAAGACACAAATATACCTAAATGAAAAGATAACAAAAAATAAAGCATTCATCCTTTCAGCCGTTGTAACTAGCACTTGCACCAGAAGGAAGTGCAATGGTTAAACCCATAGAAAACTATATATAAGCTAATATGCTAGGGAGTACAATTCAATTTGTGCATCGAAGATACATTGTTTTTGTTTACAATTTTTAGTACATAAAGTAAGATTTAAAGTATGGTGCATTAGATTTTTTATTTTTATTTTTGTATAGGATACTATTTTTGTAGGTTTCATTTTATCATGCAGATAATATTAATAATGATGAGAAACAGATATCAGAAGGTGCTATTTAATTTACAATTTCAAAATACAGCTTTCAAATATATATTATATCCTCTATGACATTTGACATATGTTTGTATTACATAGTTGTTTATAATCAATTTAAGGAATGTTTCTTAACAACTTCAATTTTGTTTGGAATGTGATTCCCAATTTCTCTTGCTTCTGTCAAACGAGACTGGGATAAGCTTTTTCTTTGTTTGTTTTTTCTATTCCTGCACATTGGAATAGAAAGTTATTGGACTTTATCATAAAGTCACTCTTGCTCTAATTTTAAAGGTATATATTGGAGACAACAAGAAGATAGTTTGTGTTAAGCAATAAAAATAAAAATAAAGAAAATATAATGTTGATCATGTGGACAAATCTCTTGATGCATTGGTATACAATTGTCAAGAATCCACCTATACATGACAACTCTTTTACATTAATACACTGTAATGTCCCCTTCCAAGGAGTCGTCGGAAGTATCCATTTAGCCAATTTTATTCCCGTAGGCTAATTACAGGACATTAGGGAATAAATTAAATTAATTAATTTAAAATTATCCAATAAAGTACATTTTACGGATAGCTTTATTTTAATTAATTTAATAAAGTGGCTTAAGTGAAAATTAAAAATAAATAAAAGTCACTTTATTATTGAGCTTTAATGAAATATTTTAAGCGAGAATTTAAAAAGTCATCCGAGAAAATATAAAAGTGAAATTGAGAGCTCATTTGCTCATGCTTGATTTTATTTCTCTATTGTGGATTTTGAAAGTTTCTTGTGGAGAAAAACCCTAGGATGAAAACCCTATGGGAAATCGGTTTTGGTAACGGAAGACCTACCCTAGCCGGTTGCAAGTAGAGCCACTCAAGTTTCACATTTGGATTCAATGACTGAAGATTACAAAATTTGTGAAGTCTTTTTCCAAGACAAATTTCTGAGTTGAACAATTGAAGAGTTGCAAGAAAACATGTGCGTTGTGGTAGGATGAAGACTGTAATATCCCCAATGGGATCTGCCCTAAGATTCTAGAATTAAATTTCTGATTTCTGCCCTAGATTTCTGCACTTTGGATTTCTGCTCAAAACCCTAATTTCTGATTTTATTTTCTGCTCTTAAACAAATAATTACAACAAACATAAACATACCCAAACATGACAAATAATGATGGCAAATGATACCGCAAGTTGATAATCATTGCAAGCATGAAATCCACCATGAAATACAAATTGTAGCACAACCAAATTGAAATAACAAATCTGATTTTCTGAATTAAACCCTGCTGCTACAAACTGAAAGTTCTGATCTGATTTTTACAATGGATTCTAAGGCACAACATGCCAAACAATGCCCAGACTTCAGCACTATAAATCAGATCTAAAACCATGATTATACATACAAAACATATGCAAAACAGTCCTCAAATATCAAACCCTAGATGGGCAAAATTCCTCCTTGGCAAGTGTTTTGGGTACACTAGAATGGGAGAACTAATTAGGCGTACCTTTAGTTCATTGAATGCCTTCTCTTGATCCTCTATCCACATAAATGTTTGGCCCTTCCATGTGAGTATATCCAATGGGTAGGATATTTGAGCAAAATTCTTTACTAAGTGTCAATAGTAGCCAACATGGCCCAAGAAGGATTTCACTCTCATTACATCCCTCAGTGCCTCCATTTGTACATTTACCCTTATTTTATCTAGGTCCATTTTTAGTCCTACTTTGCAAACTATGTCCTAGTAATTTGCCATGGGCCACCATGAATAGGCACTTCTTCAAATTTAGAGCCAATTGTGAGGACTTGCATCGTTCCATACATTTCGCCAAAGCCTTCAAGTGCATATCTTGGTCACTGTATATTGACCAATCATCCAAGAATGCTTTAAAATTTCCTATGCACATCTTATCAAAGATATGAAGGATTATCCTCTGAAACGTAGCTAAAGCATTACATAGTCCAAATGACATCCGATTGTATGCATATACTCCCTCCTCCACTACAAATGTAGTTTTCAATTTATCTTCTTCTACAATACTAATTTCGTTATATCCCGAGAAGCCATCCATGAAAGAGTAGATCTCATGACCCATGACTTCTTCAAGGATTGAATCGATGAAGGGAATTGGAAATGGGTCCTTGATAGTGACTGCATTTAGGCTTCTAAAGTCTACACATACCCATATTTGCTCAGACTCTTTATTGAGTGATATGACAATTGGGGAGACACAATCACTACTCTCCACTTTGAAGATTATTCCTGCCTCTAGCATCTTCTCTATTTCTTCTTGCACTTTTGTTGCATAGTTTTGTTCATTTTATACGGTTGTTTTCATACCGGTTGTTCTCTTGGAACTAAAGGTATTTTGTGCATGCATAGCTCCGATGGTACTCCCTTCATATCTTTGTACATCCAAGAGAAGGCATCTTTATAATCCTTAAAAAATTTAAATGTTGCCACTTTGAGTAGTGGGTCCCAATCATCTCCCACCATAATCATGTAATCTCCCCATTTTAGCCCTAAGGTTTTCAGTGACAGCCTATTTCCAGAGTCATGTAGGCTATTCGAAGGCGTTTCAAGGGATTCCAAGATTCTTGGAGTATTCTTGTCAACATTCAAAGGGGTAACTGCAATTGCTTGCCAGAGTGTTTTCTAGGTTTTTCTAAGTTTTTTGAGATCCTTGGTGGGCAATATGCTATTTTTAGTAAGTGTTATTTTTGGCAATGGTCTTGGCAATAGTTCAATGCAGGGTTTCTTTTTTTGGCAATGGTGGTAGTTTCAATTGTTGAGCTCTATCATTTTTGGTAGTTCGGTGCTTCCACCATCCTTGGAGTCCGAAAAAGGCTAATATTGCAACTTAAGTTATAAATTTATAAAGTTCAAAAGGCAAAATATAACTTAAGTTTAAAGCTCGCCTTTACCCCACGCCTAGGGATGAGGACTTAAGTTGTTTTTAAAAGTGGGGCTTGAACTTGGACACCCAAAAGGAGGAATTAAGCAAAATTAAATTGAAATAAGGTTGGCATCCCTTTTGGAGGGAAAAACTTTTTGAAAATTGGAACCCTATTTCCTATTTAAACCCCCTCAGAGCTCTCATTTAGTTATATTGAGAATTTGATAAAGAAGTGCTGCCAGCATGATGCTAGAATTCTTCAAGGCCTTGAGGTCGAAACCCTCATTGGTTGGTTCAAGTTTCAAAGTTGAAAGATACTCCCTAGCTGAACTAGTGTAGCTTCATTTCAGGAGCTTCCATTGGGCTTATTGGTGATGTTTTCAGTTTTGAAGTTTGGTTGATGGATTGCTTTGATAATTTCTAGTATTGTTTGCATATGGTTGAGTTATTTCAGTGCAGATTGGAGCTTTTTAAGTGAACTTTCAGGCTTGGTGCTCTTGCTGGTCCATACTTCTCCTAGCCTAGCTGCTTCACATTTGTGCTCACACTGTTTGGAGGGTTGTAGATCTTTTTGTGGGTATTGGACAAATAGATTTCTAGGCTTTGGGTGCCCCATTGCTCAAAGTTGCAGATTTTTAGAAGGAGATTCTGATTTTTCCTAGCTGGTCGCCCCTCTAGGCTGTATAGTTTGGCAAGTTGGTGTTTAAATGAAGTTGTTGCTGTCCTTTCACCTTGGGGTTGCATGCTTGTCTACATATGGGCACCTAGTCTTCACTAGGCCTTGGTTGATGACTCCATAATGTTTGGGGGTGTTTGGTGTGCTTGGAGTGAAGTTGTGATCATCATTTGCTTGCTGGTTGGAGGTGTATCAGACCTGAAACTTTGTATCAAACCTGTTGGTGTAAATAAAGTCTTGTACCTAGTTCATTCATTACTCAAATTAGTTAGTGTTCTTGCAATGGGGAAATCTCAAATTGAACTCCTAACTCCACATAATTATGCTACATGGAGAAAAACAGTATGGAACTATCTCATGGGAAAAGGTCTAATAGGCTATCTAAAGGAAACCATTTCTCAACCTACTGATGCTTCAGAATTGGCAAGATGGGAGATTAATCGTGAGAAAACACTTGGATGCATATGTTCATTAGTCTCATTTGATTTGCAATTTCATATTGAATCATGCAAAACACCTGAAGAGGCTTGGGAGACTTTTGAAAAATTGTATGGTAAAACAGATAAGATTAGGGGATATTAGATTGATAATGATTGGATGAATCTTGATCCTAAATGTTTTAACCACATCCAAGACTACATCTCCAAAATCAAGCAACTAAGAACACAGTTGAAAGAATGCAGCATTGAAAAAGAGGATTTACAATTGGTTCTGAATGTGTTATCCAAGCTTGGTACTGAGTATTCAGTTTTTGTTTCTAACTTTCATACCCATCAACTCTCTATGGGAGCATCATATGTTGATCCTAAGTTTGATGACTTTGCAAATCTCCTAATCCAAGAGAAAGCTAAGTTAATGAACATGGGTCTAATCAAGTCTTCCAAGTCACAAGCATTGGTGACAAGTGAGTCTAAGGTACAAAAAGAATCAAGGAATCTCGATAAGAAGCAAAAGAAGAAAAAGAACAAGCAACATAAAGAATCAAAATCCTCATCCTCAAAAGAAGAATCATCAAAGGAGAGGCCTTTTTGTGCATATTGCAAAAAGGATGGACATGAAGAACACTATTGTTATAAGAAGGATATTGATGAATTGAAAAATCTTCTCAAAAAGAATCACATTGATTTGCCTTCTAGAATGTCTGAATCGCCTCCTCCTCCTCCTTCAAAACAGTCTAAAAAGGACAAAGGTCAAGCATCTACATCAGGAAATAAAGGACAAGCTCTCTATGCTTTTTCAGGTCCAGGATCCGGGAGATGGCTTCTAGATTCGGGAGCTTCTCATCATATGGCATCTTCACAATCTATATTCTCTTCTTTTCAGCCTTGTACTATGTCTCCTATCTTGATGGGAAACAATACATACATGAGTGTAATTGGGAAGGGATCTATTAGTTTTGGGGACAACACTTTTCAGGATGTCTTGTGTGTTCCTCATTTGACGAACAATCTTCTTTCCATATATCATATTACACATGGTGGAGATGGGAGGACTGTGGAGTTCACACCCGATTCAGTCATCATTCAAAACTTGGAGACTAAAGAGATCATTGCTACTGGGGTGGTTGATCATTCGTCTCAGTTGTATACCTTTGCAGATTTTGCTTCTGATGGTGACTTTGTTCCTTCGGTTGTTGATCATATGAACCATGATTCAAAGGAGACATTTGGCTTCTTGAACTTGGGAGTTCTCACATCAGATCCAGTTCTTGAGTCATGTATTCCATCTCCCCCACCTACTGTTGCGATTGATGATGCTTGTGATTCCACAATTTGGGTTCCTTGTGATTCAGGGCAGCAGGATATACATTGTCTTTCAGATTTGGATACTTTGGATGACTTCTTGACAGGTATTTCAGACTGGTTTGTGGAGTCTCATATTGCAGATTTGGGGGACATCATTGACGACATTCATCTTCTTTTTGATGAAGATGCTCCTTCTTCAGTTGTTGTGAGGGAACACCTTGACCCTCTTGTTCATTCTCTACATGATCATTCTTTGTAGTTTGGCATGAGTGTGGATTCTTTTGGACAACATTTGGAGGAGGCTTCTTTGTCTTCAGAGGGGATATCTTTGTCTTTGGATCATGTTCTACATTCATCTCTACTAGATTTTGGATTGTCCTCTTCAACAATATGGCCTAGAATGCCTGTTTGGAGTGTGACAGCTTTCGGCATCGACATGGAGACACTTGAGCATGCTTCAGAGACATCATCATACATCATACATCTTCTTAACATCCTACATACATCCATGGTTTTGTTTCTTCCTAAGGGGAGGAACGTTGTTCGGCGAGATTGGATCATCTTCAACATTCAATGTCGAGCTTCTACCATCATTGCAGGAGACTCAACATTGAGGGGAGCCTGCCTTGTCTCTCTTCTACTTCTCTCTTATGGGGGGGTCTTTTTCCTCACATGGGGTTTTTACCTTCCCATTCTTCATTGAGAGCATTTCTATTTTGTATCTTTTATCTCTCTTTTGGGGAGGAGTTTTGTCCCACACTAGGTTTTCTCCTTTTCTCTATTTGTGAGAGATTTCATTTGCATGTACATGGATACCTAACATGGTCTAGTAGCCAAGACCCATCTTTGTGTCATTTGCATAATAATTTGCTACTCCCTAAGTTGCACTTAAGGGGGGGTGTTGGTGTAAATAAAGTCTTGTACCTAGTTCATTCATTACTAGGGGACTTATTTACACATCTTTACTTAGGTCCTAGGAAGGAATCTTTCTAAAAGGTGTTAGTTGTCATTAGTTGTTATCTTATCTTTTGACAACTACTACATGTGAACCTAGGTAGTTGTGATTAGTTGTCCCATGTCATATGATTAAGACACTTGTCATAATCCTATGACATTTTGCATCTCACCTTGGCTATATAACCAAGGGGTCTCTCTCATTGTAAACAATCATCATCGTATCATTGAATGATATTGATAAAAATACAATTTATTCTTGTCACATTCATATTCTCTCTTCTTGTGCTTTCCATTTGGTCTCAAGATCTTGGCAGCCATAGCCAATTCTAACATGGTATCAGAGCTATATCTCAGCTATAACAAAACTTGTAGCAGCAGCGTTCTAGACCTTCTTCAGTCACTTGTGGGTCTTCCTATTGAGGTATTATTGTTATATCTTGTGGCGGAGTTATTATTTTCATGTTGGGGTATCATTTTGGGGAGTTGAGTTTCTAGATAGCATCATTTCCATAGTGCAACAGCAGCTTATGTTATTCTGGAATATTTGATATTGAGCTCATTGTAACACCTTTGGTAATACCATTGATGATTTTGCTCTTGTACTCATTTGCTACTTACCCCACTGAATAAGTAGTGCTCCCACTGAATAAGTGGTTGAGCTTTCTTATTTTCATGCTACTCCTGCTGAATAAGGGGTTGAGTTTTACTTTACTTTCATGTTATGCCCGCTGAATAAGCAAAGGAACTTTCTTTGGCTTGGTTGGCTTGCCGCCAAGTGCTTTCTTGCAATTTGTAATTCCCACTGAATAAGTGGATGTTTTCTATGTTTGATGATTTCATACTCACCCCACTGAACAAGTAGTTCATTCCTATAGTGTAGCATTGTAACCTTACCACCGTATGCTCTCACCTTGCCCACATCGAGATCTGGGTGATTAGAAAGTGGAAGGGAGTTTACTTCAATTGATTATCTATGTTTATTGGCTAATGCTAACAAGGTGTTAAGGTTTTGAAAAAAATTAAGGGTGGGTTATTACAAATCACTTGAGGGTTATCTTTGTCTCCCAAATTTAATTTGTTTGTCTTTGGTTCTTCATACTTTATTATCTTATCCCATTCAAAGTCATGGGCTGGTGTATCGTTCAACTTCGCAACTCCCCCCTTATACTCCTCGTACTTTGGAGGGAACTTGTGGCTTGCTGTCACCTAATCTTCTTCTTCTATCTCTCCAATTTGTATCATGTTGCAGTCTTGCTGGAATAGTTCATTGTCTTCTAATTGCCAATGGAAAAGTAAGCTTAAAGAACTAGCTTCATCTTCAGAATAATGTTGGAGGTCTAGTATCCCTTTGTCATTCGAGTCCATGCACCCTCATTTTTTTTGTCCATGTTCCTCCTCCCTCTGACTCTTAATCGGAGGCCACCTCCTCACTCACTGCCTAGTTCTTCAAGTCAATAACATACTTCCTGCCCTTATTTTCTATTGACAAAGTGTTTTTTTTCTAGTTGTGATCCACCCTGGCTACTATCAGCCATCCTCTCACTAGTGGTGCATCATATGCTTTTTTCTCGAAGGGAGTGACCACAAAGTTTAACAAAAATTGTTGGGTTCCAACCATTACCTTTTGTGCCATTAGCATCCCTAATGGTTTGATTCCATGTTAATCAACTCACACGAATTGGAAGGTTGGTGACCTAAGAGTTGATTTCCCCAAGCACTTCCATGTGTCTTTTGATAACACATTTCCTCCCTATCCTCCATCCACGATTGTGTTTGTCAAGGTCATCCCCAAGATCTCCATATGTACAATGGCTCATTTCTTCCCCATGTTGACTACCAATAGCATCAAGTCAATGACTTTTTCTCCACGTGGTGGTGGCAATCCTATTATTATGTGATTTATGTCTATGCTCATCCTTCTTGTTTTTTTATTTTGGTCATCCCCCATGGCACTAGTGGTTGCCACTCATAACTGTGGCATACTCTATAAGAGGTTTGGCATTCATATAGGTATAGTGGTTTGCAATACTTGTCTTACAATATTTTTATCCGATTCTGTGTAGAGGTACTTGTTTCGTTGGATTTCTTGTGTTCCTTTGCCATAGCTTTCTCTACTATTGCCTTTGCCTCTTGGAATCTTTCTTTGTACGAGGGTTTGGATATATCACCTTCTTAGCTTACACTCGGGTAATGGCCAAGACTGCTTTGTCTTGTCTTCTACAACTAGCATATTAATGCTTCCTTTTTGTTTTGGACAATTTGTGTCCTCATGGTCACCTGGTCCGCACCATTTGCATAACATTTTAGCCTTGTTTTGGTCACTCTGACATTCTTTGGCAAAATGCCCCCACTCCTTGCATTTTCGACATTGAATCATGGGTCTACCTTTAGCATCATATTGAATTCTACTTGTTGTCCTGCTATTATTGTTAAACCGGCTATTGTTTCCTCTTTGATTACAATACCTGCAAGGTGATGCACTATGTGATGAGCCCTGCTGGCTCTCAGCTCAAACCCCCAAATTCTTAAGTCTTTAATTGTTTTTTTTAGTTTTTTAAAGAAATCTTATTAGACAGAAGAGAAGGGGCGCAGCATATTTTTGCTCATAAAAGATAATTTTGATCTTATTTCTTCAGAATGAAAGTACAGAATATAATATTAAACACCAACAGATAGATTAAGAATGATAAACATACCAATCAGGCTCCAGATTATTTAAATAAGAAACTGGCCAGGTCTACAGCCGGAAATGGTGAAAATCAGCATAAAAGCACGCCCAAGCTCCAGACAAGGTTTCTCCAGCTCAGAAATTGGTCACAACCCTCTGAAATCACTAGCCGCCAATGTTAGATGCCAAAGCCCTCTCAAAAGGAAGGCGTTTTTATCAATTACTTCACACGCCTTTCTCAAGGCACAAAACCCAATGCAATCCGTACGGCCATGAAAGGAAGCATTAGAATCTCTGAAAGAAAGTCTCTGAAGCTGTGGAAAGGGCGCCACCAGTAGAAACCCTCTAGAATGTGCAAAAGACAAACAACTGCATATAAAATCCCTCTGTCTGCAACTGTAGAACTTCTGTGTGAAGCTCTCAACTGTACTGATTCAGCTGATCTTTCACAGCCTCAAGAGTACTCAACACTGAAGAGTTTTCCGTTCTCCAATGGACACAATGATCAAACCCTGCTCTCAGGAGAATGCTCAGAGAAAGATGCTCAAGGCAATTCGAAATAATCAAAAGGTTAGTTTCTATTGCCAAAAATGCCTCTTTATGCAAAGCACGCATTTCCATAATGATACGCCCATTTTAGGTTTTCAAAATATTATAATATTTTAATATATCACTTTCCAATAGTTGGGCGCACTTTTATAATATTTAAAGTCATTGAAATATTATAATCCTCCTTTCTCATTTAAGTGATATAAAAATATAAATAAAGTCAAGGTGACTTTATAAAAAGGGCGTTTAAGTTAATAAATTAACTTAATCACTTAAAATCCCGTAGAATGCTCAAATCACAGGATAATCTCGTGCCGTCAGAAGCAATGAACTTCTGGAATGCCAACGCTCACTGAGATCTAAACACTGTCCACTGAAAACACGAACAAACAAACTCTCCAAAATGCACCACTGACCCTCTATCCAAACTGGCTAGCCCACAAGGGTCCAATAAAGGGCTAACACACTGTCAACTATGATCATGCCGAAAACGGGGACATTACACACTATGATTGTTGTTTTGCTACTTTGGCAGCGTGGTCGATGGTGTGGATTGTTTGCCTTTTGTGAAGAACACTTATGTGCTTCTTGTTTTCAAATTCTATGGGCATTCTTTGATAGAATGGCCTAGAACTTGGCAGATGTCGCAAAATATTTTCTTGGGGCAGTTTGTTTTAATTTGGCCCTCATTTTTGCATTTGGTACACCACAAATCTTTGCTTTACTTGGTAGCTTCTTTCTCTGCTTTCAACTCTTTAATCATTCGCATCATGTCCCTCCTCAGGGTTTGGACAATTTTTGATTCATTGTCACTACTTTCCTACAAACTATCATCTTCATTTTTTTTCACTTCCCTCAAGAGGATGGTTTTTCCTCACTCTCTATATCCATTGCTCAATTATAAGCATCAACATAGGAGAGGGTACAATTTTCATTTTTTTCTTAGTGAAGGAATTAACCCTTCGATAAACCACCTCTTCTTCAATCCATTTTCAGGTTGGTTTTCCACCTTCACAAAAAATTCTTTGAGCCTATGATTGTAAGTTCTTACGTTTTCATGTTTCCCTTGTTTAGTATTGTAGATCTCCATTACAATTTTGTTATCATCTCTCAAAAGTTTGAATTCCTCTTGGAATGGTCTTTTGAGTGCATCCCATGTAGCTTTATGGGCTGCATCTAAGTCTATGCACCAATCTATCGCTATGCCTCTCAGGGTTGTTGGAAATGCACTTAACCAATAGGCTCTATCATCTTGGCCACTAGCTACTCAGATTTTTTCACATTTCTTGCAATGTCTCACAAGATCTTCCAATCCATTTCCTATGAACTTCAAGAGTTTTTACCTCTCCACATTTGGACTTGTTGGAGGAATTACAATCCTTCTTCCCTATTGCACCCTTTTGACAATAACCTGACTGGAGAGTTTTGATTTGTACATTCTGGTGCTTTCCCTACACTCTCGGACACACAGGAATCCTTCACTCATCCTTCCTCAATGTTTGTCACTCTCGAGCTGCCTTCAACATCTTTTATATGCACCCTTCATCTTGGAATTTCAAGCTCTGATCTTTCAATTTTTAGCTCTTATCAAGTCTTCAATCCAACATATGGTATTCTCGTACCTCTCTATCAACGCGTTTGTAGGCTCTCCCCTGCCCTCCACTTCGTCTGACATTAATGGTACAGATGATTCTCCGACTTGGTCGGCGAGGTCTATGTATGTTTCATTAGGGAGTAGCAGATAACATGCTATTTTTTTTTGTAGGCTCTCCCTCACCCTCCCCTTCATCTAACATTGATGATACGAATGGTTCTACGACTTGGTCAACAAGGTCTATGTACACTTTGTTGAGGAGCAACAGATGTCATGTTATTTCCTCCCACTCTCCCTTCGAGTATTCTTTTTGTTATGAATGTTTTCCTTTCTTCCCAACTACGAATTTTACTTACACTTCAACTTTTACTCTTGGATGGGCTCGGGCTTTCTGTTAGAAACCCTTCGCCTTCTTCAACTTCTCCCTTCAATTGTCTCCTTTGTTCACTTATTCTTAGGGACCTCTTCTTTTGATATAATGGTTCGTCACCGCTTTGTATTCTTTTCCCATCTTTATTCAAGTGTAAGGGCATTAATTCTTCAAAGTGCGTTGACAATTGATATCACGTTCTTCCCTCGATTTCTTTCCTCGTATAGTAGTATTTGTTGGCAACAATGTTCTTGTTCTTTTTCTGCGCAAAGGTCTTGTAGAATGATGAAGCGTCGTGCAAGGGATCTTGGCAATCAATGTAAAAGGTGGTCTACTTTGTTGTTTACTTGTAGATTGTTCCAAATCACGTCCTAAGGGATCTGTCTTCTGACGGCTTCCCTCCAAACATGCTCCTTGATAGGTATGTCCCACAAATTTACCAAATCCTAGGTGAGTTCGTCCTCTCTTTCTTCATTGGATTTTACAAGTGCCTCCACTGGTTGCCCCATTTAGATTGTCGTTTTTTCTACTTTTGTATTCGACGAAAGTTCTCATCGGCAACAACACCAAATGTTTACTGCTATTTCTACTTGATTGAATATTACAGAATTAACAATAAATACAAGAACTATAGACAATACATCCAACAATTCACAAAGATATGTCAATATATTCATTCATAGACTTTTAAAATAATGTTCCAGGAATCTCCATGCATACCGTCCCTTCTTCATGTACAATGCCAATATTTAAAGTGGCGGACGATTGGTTGAGAACTACCAACCGTCGATAACTATCAACCACCTACAACAATACAATATGCGTTGATGACAATAACTAATATAATTTGTTTTATTTGACTAACTACAAGGTCATGTGCTGCTCTTGGGTCCCATAGGCTGCTTTGGCCCAATGGACATTATTAAAAAAAATTCATTGATTCATTCAATTCATGGTGTATTAAAGATCTTCATAAATGCTAAGGAGGTTGATAAAACATAAAAAACCCATGTAATTAACATAGCCCAACAAAGCATCAAAGATCAATTTCCCACAAGACAAAATCTTTATACAAAGTAATGACAATGAAAAGACCTTTGAGTGCAAAATTAATGTTTAGTATATATTCCCATCAAAAAAATATCAACACAAAGCTGGACCTTCATCAAGAGTTGCCAAGGAAATCTAGAATTCCATTGTAAATCAAAATATATATGATATCAACTATTGAATTATAATAGAAGTTCCTAAGTTGTGTATGCTTACAATAAACTTTATGTAATCTACAACCAGTAACCAATTTTTAAAGTAAAAATAAGCAAATTATTTTCCTTTTTTGTAAATGTCAGGTAAGCCTATGGGTCAACATCCCATCAAAATTAACATACCAGCCTTACCACATGTCCATTATTGCGGTGGGGAATTGACCCAGTGTTATGCTCTTATGAGTCTCCCCGACTACCTTACATTATAAAATAATGGGGGATTGAACCAGTGTTACATATAATATATTTGACTAATATAAAATAATTACAACTATCTCTATAACAGCTTTTTTCTTTTCCTTATTAACAGCTATATTATCATGTAGGGTGAAGATTGGAGCTATAAAATAGAGGAAAAAAATTAAGTGTAGAGAATTAGTTGCTGTCCATATAGCCAGAAGCAAAAAGTACTAAAGGCAAGAATAAAGAAATCAATTTGGTTTGAGGCATTAAAAGAGTGCAAAATCTTGCCGAGAGATGGAATGTCTTAAACAGAAAACTTTTGAAGGTCTTTCAACTTAAAGTCTTAATGTAAGTGTATCTTAAAAGCCTTAACCTTCTCTTATTATGATACAGTTCACAAGGAGGAAATAAATATTTAACATCAATTTGTCAATCCTCTTCCTAGAAAAAGCTCTAGTTGAATTTTGAAAGCAACCACTAAAAGTATACTTAGTCTGCATCCAGTCCTGAAAAAGTTCTTATATGGCAATATGTTAATGTATTGTTTTTATAACAGAAAATCAAGATTGGGAACCAACAAACATAGCAAATAATAAAAATTCTAAATTCAACTAATGCTTACAGTGCGTTCATGAGTCCCTGGAATTCCTTCAAGAATCTTAATACGTGATCTGGTCTCTTCACACATTTTTTTCACAAATTCTCCCTTACGACCAATGATTCCACCAACTTTCTGAACAGGAACAAGTAGCCGAACACATTGTCCCCAGGCCATCCTGGCCATTTCATATCTGCCCCCATTCCAGCTCCAAATTCATCTTCCCGCCCCCTTTTCTGAGAAATGGCAGCATTTTTTATCATACCAATCATGTCAGATTGTTCCTGCATTGTTTCAACAGCTGCTGTTGCCATGTGCCCCTCTTGTTCTGAACAAAATTTATAAACAAATGTTAATATAGTTGAACTTGTTGCATTGCTCAGGCACTCCACAGGTAAATCTTTTTTTTTAATTTCCTCTTACAGTGCATACGTGTATCTAGTTGTGTATTGCAAAGACCAAGATCCAACAAATTGTGGCTTCAAAAATACAAGGAAATAAATGAATCAGAATCAAAGTGCTAATAATCCACTCAGATAATACTGAACTACCCATATTAGGAAATATTGGGCTTGCAATCAATTTAATAGTCATCAAGCAACATTCACTCTCTAATAGAAAAATGGTCATTATGATCATTTTTTAAATTTTTTAACAACAATTCTATTTATCATTCAACAAAAATACAGACATTTGAAAAATATATATTACTATATTTTCTTACTTGAAAGTTCAGGTAGTAACGTCACTTAATGATACTTATCCATCTTTATGTGAAAAATACAGCAAAGTATATTGACTATAAAAGGAGTATGAAAGCAAATAGAATCCAAGCTTAAGGCCAAAATATGAAGAATAAAATAAATCAAAATACAGAATCCAAGTTTGAAATTTGAGTGTTCTCAGAGGAAAGAATGGAAAACATTAAATGTACAAAAAAGCTCAATATGTCAAACATAAAGCTTGCAATTAATCCTAAGCCCCTATTATAAATGCTTCCATAATGTTTACCACAGGGAAAATCCAAAAAAGTGCTCCGTACACATATCATATATCTATATGTGAACCCACAGAGTTTAGAAACTTAAAATAGAACTAACAGAATGTTGTGTGTGGCGTGTGCTATATCATAACAGTCCAAGTATACAATAATCCTGTGTATACCTGTCTGATATACATGTGAAGAAATATATAAGGAATTACATTTTATAAAATATAGGTTATAGAATTAAAGTTGTGAATAGTGATAAGAGGTGAGGTACATATATGACTCGAGGGACATATACGATAGGTTGTATCCCTACATGGCAGCAATTCATTATCTAAAACTAATTATTATGTTGTACCAAGCTTTGTTCAAGAATTAATAGTGGCTAATGAACTAGAACACTGGTAAACAGCAACCTGGGGTAAAGTACAACACCCCAGAGAAGAAAAATAATAACAAACAATTGATCAATATTTATGGTTTAAAAGGAGGATTCAAACTTAAATAAGAAAAAATGATGAGTAATCAGTCAGTTGCAGAAAAACTTGCCAGAAAATCAAATCAATATTTATGATTATCCCTCTGCTCTTTGAGAGGGGGGTCTGAAAACTAGATGCATCAAAAAAGAGAAATCCGGGAATAAAAGTAAAAATGCTACAAAAATGTAACTTTTAAAAATTTAAGGCATCCACAGTACATAATATTGGAAACATTTTTTCTGGAAGAAAACCGTGTAGAATGTTTTTAATCGACATTTTGGACCACACTGCATGATCCATCATCAAGATTGGAAAATCCAATACACAACTCAACATCTTTTCCAGTAATAATCAATTCACTAAGGAGACATAAATTGGTGGTGTCATAACAGGCACGGCAGATGGATCGCTTTTTCATCAAGTTTACAAGAAAAAGAATCATACAGAACTTTATTTACACATGACTTTGAATTAATATCCAATGTAAAATGCAGGAGTTCTCAGGAGCCTCACCATGAGAACTATCAAGATTTGGCATTTGTGATGAAAAGCATTTGGCGGATAAACTCATGCACCTTTCTATGGTTTTTAAGAGGAATGAGTGTAGACAGTTGTGGGGACCTTCCAAGAGACTAGGTGTCATCATAAACAGTATCAAAAGAAAGAGGAGTATAATAGTGTACCTAAAAAATTTCCTTATAACATGATAAACAAGCTGAGGAGGGCATCAAAGTTTTCAAAAGATCAACTAGAAGTCAAAGCAAGAAGTGGCATCTCTAATATTGAATGCTCATGTGGTATCCCTTACATTGGTGAGAAGTTAATTAATACAAGGGTGAAAGAGCACTATACAGCCATCTGCCTCAACAAAATTAGCAAGTGGGTCCTGGCACAACATTCTAACCACCTGAAAGAGTTGGGCGATGAGGAATTTGGCGCTGCACATGGCCTGCGTACGTGGCCTGCATGGTCATTTTGGTCTGTGCATGCGTGGAGTGTGGGGGGTGCTGGCTTCGGCAGTAGTTTGGTGGAGTTTGTGTGGCACAGGTCCTGCGTGGGGGGATTTTTAGCAGTCAAGTGGGGTTTGTTTGATTTCTAGCAAGGGTGGGTTTGGCATGGGGGTGCCGTGAGGGGCCCCTCTCCTCTTTCTTTTCTTTTGTGCTTCGTCTTTTTTATTGTGTGGTGTGGCTATGGCGAGTGGCTCAAGGATTTTTGAGAATGGATCTTTTCGTGATGCGGTGTCTGGGTTATCTCGGCCTCAGGCTGAGCATTCCAATGCGTTCAACTTTTTGAATAGTGCCATGCAAGGGGAGGGTTTTGTGCTGAATGGAGGTTATGCTAGCTGCTAACAACTACTTTGTGGTGGTGTTCTCATGCCTGGCAGATCATAATAAGGCCTTTGAAGGGGATCCTTATTTTTATAACTAGGTTGGATTGTTCATTAAGCCTTGGCACATTGGCTTTAATCCATCTGAGGAGCTTCCTTCAAGGGTTCCGGTTTGGGTGCGCCTCCCGTGGCTCCTGTTGGAATTTTGGACTAACGATAGCCTCCACATGATTGCTCTCTTGCTAGGTAAGCTAGTTGGCCCATCGCAACAACCTTTGGATAAAAAGTTAATCTCTTGTGCCCGCATCTATGTTGAGATTGAATTGAATAACTCTCTTCCGGATTCTCTACAAGTTTGCTTTGGGTCTATCTCATGGATTCAACAGCTAGATTATGAGGCTCTCCAGTGGAAATGCCCAAAAAATTCCTTGGCCGGTCAGTCTTCCAATGGGGTGTCATCCAATGCTCCTTCTAGTTTGGGGCACATGACGAACAAGGGGAAAGCCCCTATGGTTGAAGGTGTTCCAGATAAGGAGGGTTTTTTTTATAGTGAAACCACGCAATAGAGGCAGAGGGTTGAAAAGGACCCTTAAGGATAGACAAGGTGAGGAGACCTTCAACAAGTTTGAGGCTCTAGAGGCCTTGGATAAGAAGGTGGAGGCTCCTGATATGTTGTTCGGTGGGAAAGGTCTTGCGTGTGACAAGCAATTGGTGCCCAAAGAGGCAATTAGTCCAAATAGGCTACTTGGTACTCTTAATGCTTCACAGATGGACACAGATCAAGGGCATGAGGATCTTAATGTAGCAGATCAACTCGAAGGTACTGAGGTTGGTGGTGATTCCTAATTTGCAGCCATCAGAAATGGGTTCTCTGGCTCCTGGCAAAGGCGGGAAAGTTCCACCCTTGTTAGGGTTGTAGCAAAAATCTATTAAAAAGGTAAGTTTGGATAAGACCTCTAAGATTGATCAGAAGAAGGACCAAGATAAGTTAAAAGGTAATGGGGGAAACTTTAGTGCAATCAGGGTCTGTTAAGACTATTGATTCCCACTTCTCTAACCCTCAAAAATGATTGCCCTGTCATGGAATGTGAGGGGTTTGAACAGCATCCCTAGACAAAAGGTTGTTTGTGAGAGAACATTCTCCTGACACTATGTTTATTCAGGAGTCTAAATTAGCAGTGGAAGGAATGATGAATATTGCTACTAAAGTGTGGTGGAGAGGTCAATGCCAATGCATTGTTGCTCAAGGTAGTGTTGGTGGGATTGCTTGCTTGTGGGATCCTCCTAAAATTAGCCCTTTGTGGTGGATTTCAAGTAGGCATTCGATGTCATTAGTTGCTTCTAGCATTGAGTCTGGAGAAGTCATCCTCTTCACCAATGTGTATGCCTCGACTGATTACGCAGGTAAAGTTCGCCTCTGGGCTCACATCCGTTTTGTGCGATCCTTAGATCCTCAATGCTATTATTCTAGATTACCGGATTCGTACCCACAGGCCTCGAACCCGGTTCGGATGCGAACCCGATACGGGTTCGCCTGTGGGTACGCGCTGGGTACGCACAGGGTGCGTGCCCAGCCCTGTGGGTTCGCCCGGGTTTTTGATTGTTGGGTTTACTTCGATCTACGCCACAAAAATTCAAAACCCGGTATTGCAGGTGAGTCGGGCTGCAATTTTGTCGTGAATTGACGGTAAGTCATACTCGTCTATCTCTCCCGGTCCAAATTCCTATCCATTCCCCGGCCCGGCCGTGCCCTACGGGGCGATTGATCGAACGCCCTGCTTTCAATAACTCGCACTCCCACGCCTATCAATCTCCGCTTCCAATCGGGCGCATGACCATCTAGACTATCCCTCATTCGGAAAAGGGGGAGGCGGAGGGGCTGACGGAGGATGGAATAACTAGAGGCAATGAGGGGTGTCTCATAAATTGAATTTTTTTAGGTTTTGTTTTTATTTTCCAAAAAAATTGAATATCTTTATATTTTTTTTTTTAAACGATGTTGATTTGTCTTCTTATTAATATATTAAAATATAATATTTTGAATATTTAAATTAATTTTTTAATTATATTTATTGTTTAATATAAAAATTTAATATTTTAAAATATTCAAATTAGTTTTTTAATTATAATATATTTATTATTTCAATGTTTCATGAACTACATTTTGTAATTCAGTAATTTTATTTGAATATTTTTCAACTATCAATTGGCATTTAATATTTATCTTTGGCATTTGGCATTGATCAATGATCAAGTATCATACTATGAAATGATTTAGTTTTACAATTCTCTATATTTCTCTTATTTTTTTGTATATATAATACATATATATAGATTTATAATATATAATATATTAAATTATTAATATATATATATATATACACACACGTACCCATACGTACCCAAACCCCTAAAAAAATTTTGCCCGTACCCACGTACCGGGTTCTCATACCCGAACCCGTCCCCGAACCCGAACCGGTAACTTAGCTATTATTTGCATGGAGGAAAAAAGAGGGGTGTTGATAGATTTGAGGCTTCATCTACTCTGTTTAAGGATAATATACTCTCCTTAAACTTGATTGATATTAAGCTAGGGAATGGTGTTTTTACTTGGAGCAATAGGAGGTGGGGTGACAATTCTATCTCCGAAAGATTGGACAGGTTTTTGGTCTCGAGTTATTGGATTGGCTACAAGTGGATTACAAGGTCTAAAATTTTGGGTTGGAGGGGTTCGGACCATTGGCCTATCATTCTCTCAACAATGGGGGTTGGCATGTCTAAGAACCCCTCTTTTAAATTTCAGTTGATGTGGTTCCATGAGCCTTCTTTGCAGGATCTTGTGACGGATTGGTGAAGTCGGGGTATGCCTAGCCATGGAACAACTATGTACTTTGTTAAAAGGCTTCAATACATGACATATCAGCTAAAGAAGTGGAACAAGCGAAGTTTTGGAAAATATTTATCTAGCTAAATTGGTAGCCCAAAAAAGAGTCCAAAGCATCACCAAGCAAAATAGAGATCATGGTTTTTCCAAGGGGTCTTTTAAAGAAGAGACAAAAGCTTGGAAGGAGCTTGTGGAATGGGAACTACGTGAGGAATTTTTTTGGAAGTAGAAGTCACATATTGACTAGTTACAAGAGGGAGATAGAAACACAACATTCTTCTTCAATTCAGTTAAGGCTAGGAGACATGGGAATGTGCTCCCTTCGCTTGTGACTCCTCAGGGAGCTCATCTATCTTCTTTTGGAGATATCTCCAATGAGGCTATCCAGTATTTCTCAGTTGTATTTAAGAATGACTCTCATGTTGCAACGGTGAAGAAGAACCTTATTTTAGATTGCATTCCTTCAAGTGTTCCTATTGAGATGAATGAAATGCTTATCAGTCCCATAACTTTAGATGAGGTAGAGAAGGTGGTGTTCCAAATAAGAAAAGGGAAAGCCCCAGGTCCTAATGGCTTTCCTATTGAATTCGATTGAGAGTTTTGGGAGATTATCAAGTATGACTTATTGGAGGTAATTCAGGAGTCGTAGAGAAATAAGTAGATGCTGAGAAATATGAACTCCACATTTCTTATGCTCATCCCCAAGAAAGAGGGGGCTAACTCCTTGGATATGTTTAGGCCTATTGCCCTATGCAACGAGGTGTACAAAATCATTACTAAGTTAATTGCTGAGAGACTCGAGCCATGGCTTAACATAGTCATTTTTGAGGAGCAAGGTGGTTTTGTTATTAGCAAGAAAATTCTTGATGGGGTGATTATTGTTGTTGAGGCCATTCACTCCATGGAGAAGTCCAAGCAGAAGGCTATGTTCATCAAATTGGACATGGCCAAAGCTTATGACCATGTTAAATGGTCCTTTCTTCAGAAAGTCCTAGTTTTTGGGTTTGGTTCCGACTAGGTGGATTGGGTAATGAGTTGTGTTACTTCGGCTTCTTACTCTGTGTTGATTAACAGTGAGCCTTCAAGTCTTTTTGGTGCTTTGTGAGGTCTTCGTCAAGGGGATCCTTTGTCACCTTATTTATTTATTCTTATGGCTGAAGGCCTAGGGAGGTTTTAAAATCTCAGGTTAGGCAGGGGTTGATTCATGGTTGGAAATGGGATGATAATTTGGTTGTCTGGTCTCACCTACAGTTTGTGGATGACACAGCGTTGCTTGGGGTAGCCAAAATCAATGAAGCTGTTAATCTTAGGAGACTCTTAGATATCTATCTTGCAGCTTCAGGGCAAAGAATTAATTAAGCTAAGTCTTCTATTTTCTTCTTCAACACCCCTCCAGGTATTCAATCCAAAATTGCTCAAATCCACAGATTCCAAATTGGGGAGTTGCCCTTTGTCTATTTCAATATCCCCCTTTCAGTGGACCCCCTCCCTAGAGGGTCATGGCAAGTTGTTCTTGATAAGTTCCGTGGAAAAGTCAATCATTGGACTCTCAAGTGGCTATCTTTTGCAGGCAGAGTGTTGCTATTAAAATCTGTGGTACAGGCTCTTCCAATTTATAAATGTATGGTTCATTTGGCTCCTTTAAGTTTTGTGAGGGAATTGGATGCCTTGTCTAGACAATTTTTTTGAGCAGCTAACCTTGACTCCACAAAGTGGAGTTTGGTGAAGTGGGAGGATATTTGTAGACCGAAGCAAGAGGGAGGCCATGTTTTGAGGCAGGCTACTCTCATGGGGCAAGTGTTGGCTGCTAAATTGTATTAGTGTTGGTGCTCTAGTCAGGATCAAGCTTGGGCCAAGATCCTCACTTTTAAATATCTGGGAGGGGTGGCGAGTGATGATATGCCTGGAATCAGCTTATCGGGGAAGCGATCTATGATTTGGGATACTCTTAAGAGCGGTGCTAAACTTATTCAACAGGGTTTGTTTTGGATTTGTAGTAGGGGGTCCAAGGCCCTATTCTAGTTTGACTCTTGGGATGGGTACCCCCTTATCTTGTCCACATATCCATATTTACAACCTCTGTGTCTGGCTTTTTTGGAAGCTGGATGGTCCAGGGTGGGAAGATTTCAAGTTGAGCAAGAAGTTGGGTAAGGTGGAAGTGTTTCAGTGGAAGGACCCCTCAATTTGGCTGCCAAGTGGAGTTGCGGAGGATCGGGAGGAGTTGGCTCATATTCTTGTTGGAAGGCAATGTAGCTCTTTGGGGACTAGTGATATTCTGGCTTGGGACTTGGATCCAAGAGGGGTGTACTCAGTGGCCTCTGGCTACCAGGTTCTAGATAGGCAAAAATATGGTGGTGACGAAGTCCCTTGGTGGAAACAGGTGTGGAGTAAGTATGCTTGGCCCAAATGTAATTTTTTCATTAGGCTAGTTGCTCGGAATAGATGCCTCACATGGGACAATCTCCACAAGCAAGGCTTCCAAGGACCTTCTATCTGCTTCCTATGTGCAAAGGATGAGGAGACTACTTCACATTTATTTTTCCAATGCTCTTTCTTGCAGACCATTTGGCACCTTTGGTGGGATGTTTGGAAGCAAGCTTGTGTGCATGCCTCTTCTATTGTTGAGTTTTGGAGAAATCTGGGAAGGCCACCAACTAAGAGCTTCTTCCTTCAAGTGGCGTGGAATAATGGGCCTTCTTGCATTATTTGGTAGGCTTGGCTCAAAAGGAACCGTAGGATCTTCCAACAGCAACAGCTGAGAGTGCAGCAACTATGGCAAAGAATGTTGGGAATGATCCAAGAAACTATCCAGGCTAAATGTGTGATTGATACCCCTTCTAAGCACAGTGAGGTGGAGCTAATGCATAGACTTGGCATCTTCGAGGGTGGTCAAGTCCCTACCCTATCAAGGGGGTTTCAACAACCCCATAGGAAAACCCAATGAGAGGGGAGATGGTCCCCTCCTCCCGTTGGTGCTTTCAAGATCAACACTAATGGTTCCTCCAAGGGAAATCCTAGGCCTGCTGGAATTGGTGGTGTTGGAAGGGACTATTCAAGTGATGCCATGTTCTTCTTCTCCCTCTTCCAAGAGCACTAGTCTAATAATCTTATGGAAGCTCAAACTATCCTTACGGCTTTGGCGAGGGGATGTGCTCTAGGCTGGAGCAATATTAGTAATGAAACAGATTCTCAGATCCTGATTAGTATGCTAATTAGACGGGAGATTGGTGATGCTAATTGGAAGTTGGAGTCAATGGTGCACCAAATTCACCAACTCAACAATTCTTTGGATGATGTCCGATTTGTCCACATTCCACGAGAAATAATTCCAACAAGTAAAATAGTGAAGAAAATTCTCTTGAAGCTAATAATAGTAATAAAAATAAGTAAAAAAGTCACACACACAAAACCATGGGTATAGACCTCTTCATCCTATTTTCATTCAGAGGAAAGAAGTTCATGTGAGGGAAGCATAAAGCGCAATGCAAGATGATATTCACACCATCTATACAAAATATAAAGATCTCCCTCCAGAGATTCAAGAAGCAATGACTCTCACTAATAACATAACTATAAAAATAAACGGTAACAAACCAAGAGTTGAACCTCAATCTCAACCAAGGCAATATGACCATCAGCAAGTTTTAGGGAAGCTAACACTATCCACATTTGATGGTTCTAATAAGTGTATTGCTCATGCATAGGTGCAAAGGTTAGACACTACCCATTAGTGAAAACAATAACAGAGGATGATGCTACCACCCAAGAGCAATTTTGATGAAGCAACCAAAAATGAGCTCCACATAAATAAATTATGTTTTTCTTGCAAAATGGGAACCTAAACACCGATGCTTGGGAAAAGTTGAGTGCATTGCATAGAAGTAATTCCTGACAAGGATTCAAAGGAAGAACTAGAGCCAAAAATTGAAGAATGTGAACCTAAATATAAGATAAAAGAGAGAGGTAAATGCAATGCCCACACATTCATTTGCTTTAAGAGGTCCATGATTGTCATTGTATTTCCAACTATGCATCATGGAATACATTGTGCATGCTGCTTTGAGTGCTTATCGGCATTTCAGCTTCACCGTTTTTATTATCTGATATGGTTATGATTGTTAATTATGTATTGATTGGCATGTTTGCCTAACAAAATGTGTTTTATGCATAGGATGGCATGTGGTTAGACTTCCTGCATGTTTAAAGATGGTGTTCCCCTTATAGCCGTTGCTAGTGTATTCTTGTTTTGAGATGCATATGTTATGCTTTCTGTGAATGGAATATCATAGTGCTTCATTCCATTGTTATCTTATGTGTATTGGAATTATGTATGTGATTATTAAATGCTATCAGAATCCTATATTTTAATTGATTATCATATTTCCATGTTTGGATGATGTAAATTGGCATTGGATTATTATAAGTAAGATGATTATATGATGCATATGGTATTGTACCCCGTTGGATGATTTTACATTGCTTCGACTATTATATATATGGTGCAGATATGCTTGACATATGAATTGATTGTGCAAGTACAGGGTTATTTCCCCACCTGAATATGCAGGTCTAGGTTATTTCCTCAATGGTGGCTATATCGGAGATGTCACTTTGGGCTAATGTGTTTGCTCACCCCTATCATACTCAAATCTAGTACAAGATATGTCTTATGAGACCCAATGTCAATCTAGACCTCAATCAATAGCAATTCTAGAGTTCACTTGTGTTATGAATACCTATAAAGTGTGGTTGAGTCCTTTGCCTGTGATTGATTTATCCTTTGCATTGCATTTAAATTTACTTCAAAATGTGTGTTTTATGTGTTTGTAGGATATTTAATGCATGTGTTGAAAAGATAATATTTATGCCTTAGTAAGAAAAAGGTCTATTGCATTATTATATTTTGGTAGAAGAAATCAAATGTATTTAATTATTCATATGAAATGAGTTTAATTGCCTAAAAAATGGGAAGTCTTCTCAATGTGAATTAATTGTTAGTATAACGTAATTCAATTTCCTAGCTATTGGGAAATATTGATTAAATTAAATTAGCTTGTATTTGTATTATTGACTATTAATTATTATTGTAATGCTATTTTATGCAAAGGAGAATGAAATTAAAAATTTAAAAAAAAATAGAAAAGAAGAAAACAAAATAGAAAAGGAAAAGAAGATAAAAAGGAAAAATAGAAGAATTTTTCTTAATTCATTTTTGCATTTCTTGCTCAAAACCCTCCCTCTCTCTTCCACTTTTAAAAAATATGATTTGGAGAGAAATATTGGGAAAAATTGTTGGATGCTAGATTTGAATTGCTCGTGCTTGGAGTGGGAATGCTTGGGATAGATTTCAGTTCCGTGTATGTGTGTGCGTGTTGTGCCAAAGAGGAGGATTTTTTTCTTTGTGTAAGCTTGAACAAACGTAAGTTCTTACTTTTAACTGCATTTTTATATGGAATTTTTTTCAATTGTCATGCCCACATTAGGTGGTGGCATATGACCTTGCTATTAGAAGAATAAATTACATTTCAATTTGTTGTTTTAATTTATGTTTTTAAATTTTTTAAATGGGCATTTTGAGGCCAAGTTATAGCAAAATTTTCTAAAATCATGTGTATTGGAAATTTGGAAAATTTGATTGTGGTAGTAGGTTGTTAGGCATTTTAAAAATTGGAAATTTCTTCTATTTTAAAAAGTTGAAAATTTTGGGGATTTCAAAAGTATCATGTGACTCGCTTGAAAATTTTTATGATTTTGACCTTGAAGAAAAATTGGAAAAGTACATTCTAGACCCCTTATGAAAGAATTATTTTGTGAAATGAGTTGTCTCCTCAATATTTTAGAATTCCACATCTTTTGAATATATGTCAAAAAATGTGTTGATATTTTACTTTTTTGCCTTGATTTATGTGCCATGCCAAATAACTATTTTGAGCATGAGGAACCTAGGATTAAGATATAGAGTGTAGCTATGTAGAAAGGAGTGGATCTCAAACATTGGCTAGGATCCAAAGTGATCCCAAGATAAAACAAACGAAGAATTAATAACTAAGTGATAACTAAAGAAATTCATGGGAAATTAAAAAGAACCAAGATGTTAATCCGATGACATACCTAGACCGCTTGTAAGGCTTGATATGATGTGCCAACGACATGCCGCACTTTGAGAGTTTCTAGAAATTGTCAATTGAGTACACTAACGGAGTGACAAGGGTGCATACCCTATTTCCACAGACTTGTAGAGCTACTGTGATGATACTCCTTGCCCTCTTCTAGGATCCTCGTCCTTAGTGTTGTTGGATTTTGTATCCAAAGTGATATCTATTTTTCACCATGTGTGTGATTTGGTTGAAATCTTGATTACACTAGTTCATAACCATGTTGTATGTTTAATGGTTGGGGTATGTATGCTATGTGAATTGGAAAATCTCTTACACCTATTTGTTGTTGATGTTTCCCCTTGGGCATGTTTGTGCTATAATGGCTTGCATTCCTCGTTGGCATGTATGTTATGATGGCTTATCTTACTTGCTACCATGTGTATAATTTGATGGTTGTTCTATTGGTTGGCATGTGTGAGCCATACTCCCTTGTATTGTGTGTGTGCTTGTGCCCAAGTGACTATTTCCTAGCACGATGGGGTGGAACTACGGCTATCACATGGTTGGGTGGCACTCAACCACTATTGGGGATAAACAGACTTGGAGGATTTTTCTTCGAGAGCTTGATGGACTCTCATGGTAACTTTGCTCCTAGAGGTCTCTCTATATTGTAGTTGTAGATTTTGTAAAATGGGTCCTTGAGACCGTTGTAAAAATGACTATGATAATGTTTATTATTAATTCATGGTGTGGGTTGTGTTCCATCCATGTTCACGATGAGATCTCTTGAATCTAATAATTTATTGATGTCATCTTGTATTTTTCCACACCTTGTCTTGTAAGGGTGTTGACATATTGATAATGCTAGAATCATGATATTTGTGTATGTTTGAATTAAATTATTTAATGTTGCAATCATAATTAAGGATGTTTGCGTGCGAATCTATATTGTATTATCATATGGGTTGAATGTTCTATTATCATTTTGGGTCATCCCAATGTTGGTGTTGAACATGCATAGCATTTTATAGTGCTTTTTTCATGCTTTATTCTATAGTTGTTTCCCTAGTGTTAAGGAGCTAGTGTTGATTTTGCCTCATTCCTTGGAAATTGTGCCCTTTGTGAGGGTCTCATGTGGCCAAGTGGATGCCCACAATCCCTTGAGCATTCACCTCAAACCGTTTCTTAACAACTCATAAATCGAGAAAGTTATGCCTCGTTGGGTGAAGAAACTAAGTCTACTATTGTTTTATGCCTTAGTGTGTTTTTGGTTTCAAACTAGCTGTTGGAGTATCAGAGTTGGGCCAAACCTGATACTATCTCAAGGCATCAAAGTTGTGCCAACCTCACTACACCCCCAAGGTATCGAAGTTGTGCCAACCCCAATACTAAGGTATCCAAAAGGGCTAAAGTCCGATACCCTATCAAGTTGTCGGGGTCAAAGGAAAAGGGTGACCCCATAAAGAAGAAAATAAATTAGGAGTTTTGGCTTGTTTGTTTATCATAACCCAATGGATTTGGGAGGGTATTTTAGTAGAGATGTTTGAAAGATGTTCTAGTAGTTTTGATAATCTCATCTCTCTTCCATGCCTTGTTTTCCATGCTAGCCTTCTTCTCTTGTCCTAGGGTAGAGTTAAGTCTTCCACTTGTGTCACCTTGCTTGGAGCAATGGTGATGTCTTGAGTGTGTGCCATTGAGCTTGACACAACATTGGGTGTGAACATTAGTGTGCGATGCAACATGTCATTGTCATATCTTAATCGTTGGTGGTGTTCTTCAAAAAAAGATATGGCTCAATTGGCTAATGTCCTAGGTGTGTGGCTCGGGGCATCACAATAAACATCCAATGGGCACACTTGCAACATTATCAAGTGCTCTTAAATATCATCCTTTCAGAGTAAAGGGAGTTTTCCAGGACATAAAGTTATAGTTTGAATTAATAATAGCAACACACAACTTCATTAATGAAGGGTTGGTTGCTAGAAGAGGGTTGCAAACAGAAATTTTCAAGGGATTCAATGTTATAGTGATTAACTATTCTACGGTTTACCATTCCATGCACCAGGAGAATTCAGCAATTCAAGATTGCTCTTGACAAACACAAGATGCAAGATGACTTCTATGTGGTAGGCATAGGAGAAGTTGATGTGGTTTTAGGAGCGCAATGGCTAAACTCATTGGGAGAGTTTACTCAAAATTACAAGACAAGGAGCTAAGGTTCAAATCAAATGGCAAAAATGTAGTGCTACAAGGCATTAATAATGGAGCTCCTAGAGTTTTATTAGCAAAAAGAAAGGAGAGGTTTTAGGAGTGGAGAAGTAGTGTGGACAGCTGTCATGTCCCGCCAATAAATGGAATTGCAACGAGCAGATCACATTATTTCCTACGTGCTGGCTGACCCTCATTCACATTGGCGCTGGTGATTTATGCAATTTCAAATCGATGTCTACATTGGCAAATCCACCTTGTATTTTAAAAGACAAATAAATTCTTTCTTGGCAGACCACCTATGCCAAGGAAAATATATATATTTGTGAAATCACCCACACTAAATATGGATTATGGAAGTGATTAATGAAAAAGAATAACAGTGAATATATTAGAAAGAATGGGCAGCGATTACTTTATGGAAAAAGTCAGCGAATCATAACAAGAGGATAGCAATTCATTAAGAGCAATAATTAAGATCTGTTTATGGGCAATGATTGAGAAAAGATACCAAGCATTAAAGGCAGAAATTAATATAGTTTCAAAAGACAGAAATTAGCATAACCAAGAGTTATGTCTTCTCAAAGGGTTATCCCTTTTCAAAAGATGCCTCTTTTCATGAAGATATAAGATGTGAGTGAGGAATAAGGGATTGAGGGAGGAAAGGAAGGAAGAAAGGCATTGAAATCTGATCGGGATAAGAAGGCAGTAAGAAATTAGCATTATAAAGCAGTGATAATTTGAATTATAAGGCAGTAAGAAACAGCAAACTTTATATTTCTGCAGTAGTTGGTATGCCACATATTTGAATCCAATATTTATTAGTTTGTGAATTTAGTAAAGAACATATTTATTTATTTAATTAACTTGCTAATTCATCAAGAATCTTAGGATTAATAATTATTCATATGATTTTCATAAAACAATCATATTAGGAATTGGAAAGGACACATAATGCAGGAGAACAGGTTCCCTCAATTAAGTAGACCACCCATTGAGTTGGATTGCTTGTGGGCCAAGGGGTCAGATTGACTTGTTGGTTGTTCAGCGCTCTTGGGCTTAGTTGTGGAGGACAGTCTCCCGAAGCCCCATTGTGCTTTTCTCCTCAAGTTCCTAATATGGTTGGCTATAGTGTGCATGTTACGTTATCATTTTGTTTGATGATTATTTTCCTAAATTCAGTTGCTATTGTGTAATTTAGTGAAAGAATACTCTTGTAAATAAATTGTATTATTGGATTTGTTAATTTTGGGCAAAAATCAGGTACTCCCTCAACAAGAGACATTACTTTGTGCTTTTAGGGAAAAATCTAGGAATATCCCAAGTAGGGGACATTACAACAGCACAATGTTTAGTAACTTCTATAGCTACTGCAAGTAAGAAAGCTTATCATGTGGACATACAAACACTATCAGATAAGCATAGCATGGTCTTCAATGGCATTCCTCGAAGATTGCCACCTAATTGAGGATTCCAAGATATAATTGAATTAGAAATCCAAGCAACACCAATAATTACTACTCCTTATAGACATCTAAGAAGATTTGAGGAAATTGGAAAAACAATTAAGAAACTTTTAGAGATGGGTCATATCAAGCCAAATCCTTTTGCATCTTCAATCATCCTAGTAAAAAACAAAGATGGAATTATGTGAATGTGCATAGATTTCAAAGCTTTAAACAAGAAAACCATAAAAAACAAGTATTTGATCCCTAGAATTGATGAGTTAATCAATGAATTGCATGTAGCAATGTATTTCTCAAAAATTGACTATGATCTAGATATTATCAAAGATGAACAAAAAAAAGAGATGTGCATAAAACTGCTTTTCAATGTCATTTTGGACATTTTTGACTTTTTAGTTATGCCCTTTGGTTTAACTAATGCTCCTGCTGCCTTCCAATCATGTATAAACCATGTGTTCGAGAATCAATTAAGGAAGCTTTGTCTTAGTATTCTTTGATGATATTTCGATCTACAACAAAACATGGAAGGATCATCTATAGCATTTGGATGAAATTTTGGAAATTTTAGAGCAAAAATCCTTTTTTTGCTAAGGAATCCAAATGTGAATTTGGATTGACAAATATTTTATATTTAAGACATGCTATTAATGCACAAGGAGTACAAGTAGATCAACAACATATACAAGCTATTTTAGATTGGCCTCCACCAACCAATTTAATGCAATTGAGAGGGTTCTATGGGCTATGTAGCTACTATAGAAGATCTCTCAAAGGATTCTCTCAATTAGTCATTCCCTTGACAGATTTAACCAAGAAGGGAGCATTTGCCTGGACAAGGACAGCTAACCAAGCTTTTGATAAACTCGCGTAGTAAATTCATGTCCTTTACTAGCTATTCCAGACTTCTCAATTCCTTGTGTTCTAGAATGCAGTGCCTCAGGTGAAGGAATTGGAGCAATGTTAATGCAAAAAAGACACCCAATAGCTTTTGAAAGCAAAAACCTAAAAGATGCTAAAAAGAGTTATTCCATCTATGATAAAGAGATGCTAGCCATAATGCATACTCTTGGCAAGTTTAGACAAATATCTAGTCTGTGAAAGGTTTGGTCAAAATAGATCACAATAATTTGATGTTTTTCTTAGCCAAAAAAATCCAACTAACAAACAACAAAAGTGAGTAAGCTTCAAGCCTATGACTTTGACATTTAATATTTCAAAGGTAAGAATAATGTAGTAGTTGATGCTCTATCAATGAAGCCTTACTTTTGTTCATTATTTGAGATTCCTCTTGATTGGAAGGCTAACATAATAGTAGAATATGTGAAAGATGCATTTGCCACTGATATTCTTGATTGAAAGATACAAGATGATAGGTATAAGGCAGTAGACAATCTTACTCTATACAAAGAATCTATCTTACCCGAAGATCGAAGGTAAAGGATAATGTTTTGAAGGCTGCACATGACACCATTGGCAGGACATCAAGGTTACTTCAAGACCTACTAACAAATTAGCGAGTGATTTTCGTGGAAAGGTCTCAAGGAAGACATTCTGAGGTACATCTGGGAATGGCTTCACTGCCAACAAAACATGCTTTTCCTGCAGAGTTATTACAGCTTTTACCGACTCCAAACCAAAAAAGGGAAAGTATCTCAATGGATTTTATTATAGGAATCCCTAAGGTACAAGATAAAAACTGTATATATGTTGTGGTTGATATACTTACTAAAGATGGTCATTTTTGCCATATCTACAGATTTTAAGGCACCTCAAGTGGCTGATTTATTTTTCAAAGAGGTTTTTTTATTACATGGGTTGCAAAAAGACATAGCAAGTGATAGAGATAGTAGGTTCCTCATATTGTTTTGGCAAGAACTCTTTCATTTAATAGGAACTAAATTGTCTCATAGTACCAATTATCACCCAAAAACTGATGGACTAATAGAAATAGTCAACAAATGGATTGACGGCTATTTAAGAAATTATGTAGCAGGGCATCAAATAATCTATATAAAATGGCCTTATTTGGGGGAGCATTGTTACAACACTCCATATCATATGTCCACTAGGATGACCCATTTCAATGCCTTATATGGCTATGATGCTTTATCCTTTGTGGATTTGGTCATCTCAAATAGTCAAGTCTCAAATAGTTGGGTACCAAAGGAAAAAGATCTAATCAAGCAAAGTAAAGAAATTTTGGAATCGCTTAAGAAAACCTACAGAGAGCACAAAATAAGCAAAATTTATATGTTGATCAACATCGAATTGAAAAAGCATTCTAAGTAAGACATATAGTCTCCTTAAGGCTACAACCTTACAGACAATCTTTCTTGAAAAAGAGGGGAGCAAAGAAACTAAAACTGTTGACATTTCATGCCACCCTTATGACCCATCAATAAGAACCAATCTGAGAGACCATATATTGGCCACCTTGCATGAATATCCCTTCAAAAGGATCCTAAAATTGGCTAAGTCCTGATGTTTTGGGCTTTCGGCTTTCACTTACCTGCTTACTTGCATGCTTTCTCCATCACTCCCGCCCTTCCATCTTCTTCGCCTCTTTTTTCCATCTTTCTACTAAGTGTTTTGGGTGTCGTCCATTGGCCTTACCCTTTAACATCTTTCATTCCTTCATCAAATCGCCAACGGTTGAAGCCCAACACCCAACACTCTTCAACCTTTCGTCTCCCTTCTTTCTAAGGTTCGATGCTGCCCTTTCAATTTTCCTAAGTCCTCATTTTTCGAGCGTTGGCCATCGGCCTTCCCCTTTACTCCTTTCACTTCGGCGAAAGGATGTAAGCCTTCCACCCAATACCCGATCCCCGATTTGTCTCTCGCTTTTGGGAGTTGAGTCTTCCACCCTCTCCTTCCATCTTTTCTTCTCATTGACGACATCCTTCGAAAATTTGGCTAAAAACTGAGTTTTAGGGTTTTGAGAGTCGAGCTTCTCCCTTACCGCTTACCTTTTCCTTGGTAAGAGGTAGTCCATCTTCCCGACCCCCTTCGCCCGATAAAGGTAGACCTTTCAATGGTCATGGTGTCGGCCTTCTTCTCTTCCTTCTTCTAGCATGCTATATGCTGACAATCTAAAGCCCAACGCCCAACAGTCTGACGCCCGACGCCCGACCCCCAACAAAGGTGCTTATTTTTGCAACCTTAGACAATTTAATTCAGAAAGAGGTTCCTTTCGGGCCCGATACCTCGACATTCCACGGAATGGCGTTTTTTGCATGATGACGCCATTAATGCTCAAACCACCTCCTCAGCTACCTGTTTCAATTTTTGAGCAAAGGACACCATTTAATGCATTCTCTGACTTCTACAAGTGGATTTTGTGGCACCCATGCTCATTCATTGCTGCTTTTTGTCCCCTTCTAATGGATTCCATGCCTAGATTGTTGATTTCATGGAGGATTTTGGAGGTACTTTTGGGCAACCTTCTTTGTAGAGGTATGGTGACCATGCTTGTTTTGAGCACGGATTTCATGACTGATCTCCTCAATCCTTTCATATTAGACTTGTATTTACTGCTACCCTAGCTAGGTTAGGGTTTGGTTTGTAATCGTCCAAGTTATGCTTGATCTATAAAAGCAACACTTGTATTCTTTTCAAAGAGTTTTTGCTTCTTTTGTGCTCCTCTCACAGTTTTCTTTAGCAGACACTGTATTCTACATTCTACCATTATAAAGTCTGGCTTTATGCCTTATGTTAATGAAATCTAGCTATTATCACAGCTATTTCTTGCATGTTTGAGTAAAACTTTTTACCTTCATGTCTGAATATATGTTTAAGTTGATTTGTTGATGCATTGACCAATCTTAAGCAAAGAAAGAACAACTTTATGTCTTGGTGTATCACCTCCATTTCCATTTCATATTCTCCTATCTCTTTACCTTTGTGAGCTGTTAGAGTAGAGTAGTGATAGGATTTCATGTGCTGGGTTAGACCAACACATTTGCACTTAGATTAGAAGAGGAAGTCGGCCTTCTCTGGAGACTCGACCTCATTCGCGCAAGGTCCCACACCTTGAGGTCATTTCCATTGTGTCATTAGAACATTGTACTCCTTTTTCAGCAAAGTGCAGTTTTATGTGACAACAAAAACCAAGGTTCTATGGCCCTTACAAAATAAAGCAAAGAATTGGGGAGGTTTGCTAAAGAACAATAAGATTCATAATGTATTTCATGTCTCTTGTTTAAATAGAGTGTTAGGAAGTCAAAGTATTCCTTCAATAGAGCTACCCACACTAGATGATGAAGGGAAACTAAATATGATTCCTAAGGCTATTAAAAATTTAAGAGAGAGAACTAAGGAACAAAACAATGACAGAATATTTGATCCAATAGAAAGATCTTCCTAAAGAGGATGCTACATGGGAGGGTGTCGAAATTCTTCAACATCTTGGGAAGGGCAAACTGTAATCCCCCCGCTTCAAAATTTAAACTTGAATTAAAACCCAATGTCCATCATCATTGATCAAGTGTAGAAAAATATAAACATGGCACAGCAAATATCACACAACATTCTAGCCACCTAACTTCAATTGCCAAGTGCAACATTAATTCATTAGAGATGGGGCTTGCCACTTAAGAGAAACTTTGAAGTGGAATTCAGCCAGCACCACTAATCGTAGCTATGCAAGGAAATACTATTTCTAAACTTCCATATAATATTAGAATTGTGATTGTAAGCGCGAGGTGAGCTATTGGCACTACATTACCTTGAGATATTCGGTGGCACTTGAAACTAAAGCAAGGAAAGGATTAAGTAATAATAAAGTGAAATTATAATTAAAAAATTTGTTCTTAATAAATGTCAAGGGGCATGGGAAAAGTTATGTCTGGTGGAGGAAAAGGGTATTTAAAAGAGACCATGTAAGGAGAAGGAGCATCATAGAGAAACTAATTTATTATTTGAATTTTACTCCTTGTGGAGCACAGAACTATGGTTCAATTAACTTGAGGACAAAACCCCTCTTGGTCTAGAATTGGAGAACAAAAACCCACAATTGTAATTTCACATGGAAGCAACATTGTGCAAATTTGATTAATTACAGTTTGAATTAAAAATATCCTTTCAACCAGCATCTGGTCATGGCATTCTAAGGACAAATTTCAGACATTTTGAGGCAGTCCAAATACAGAAAATGGCATTTTCACCAAATAATAGATCGCTGCAAACAGCAACCGCTACAAGGCATTAATTTGGTCTTTCTGAGCTATATTCTACACATTATATCTGATTAGAGAATAAACTATTAAACTGCAATTTCTGGGTCTATTTCACATTTATGTTAAGTGGGCAAACTATTATAATTGTGAGTTAGGGTTGGTTATATTTTATTTTTTTTAAATTAATCAGATATTACATACACCAGTCATTAGCTGATTGTATTTATTATTCCCTAAGGAGGTTCTATTGGAGCTGTTTTCTTGTGTAAGAGTTATCTATATAAGAAGCTATGCCCAGCAATTCTGAGATATGTTGTATCTTGATGATGAATAGCTTAGTAAGATTTGAAATGTTGATTGAAAAAAATTCTATGCAGTTTTCTTTGAAAAAACTTGTTTTCTTAATTGACAACTTTTTTTCTTTGTTAAATCCCTCTTTTTGCGGTAACCTTTACCTTGGTCGCTACGAGTATACCCTCGGCTCTTTGAAAGGTGAATCTCACAATAAATGCATCAAAACCATTAGTCTACCACGGGAATACATCCATGGGCTTGGAGTAATGTCCCGGATGTTCAAACAATATTGGGATAAGGGGGTTAGGGACAAATTGTCACCTTGCCTGTCTCACACAACCTGTCCAAAAAATAAACGAACCAATAAACACAAGGTTAAAAAAAAAAAAAAAAACCTCCCTGCAACCCTTATATTTAATAAAAATTGAATCCAAAAAGTTGTTTGACCCTTGGATGCATACAGCACAACTGTGCGAGCCTAGGCCCAAGCTGCAGCGATGCATCTCCTTTTAACACTTGTTCGATAACTCCCTGCAGTCATGCAGCTCACATGAAGGTGAAAATAATCAAAACGTATAAATTAATGGAAGTGAGGTGTTATAATTTATTAACAGTTTCTATGCATATTTTTGGTAACCATCCCCTGGTTATCCCCGCCATCCCAAAAATCCAGAAACTTTTTAGCTCTCCCCTATCTACCCCCCTGCCTTTCCCAAAACACAGGAATTTATTGGCATCATCACATCCCCACTTCCCTGCATCCCATCTCGGTGAAACTAGGAGAAACACTGAAAACTGGAAATCCGTGCTTCAAAAAAAAATGTGGCAAAGGTATTATTGGTAGATTTTCTTTCTTAGAGTAGCCTTTTGCTAGGTAGCTACGAGAGATGTGTATCTCGACTCTCTTCCATCAAATTCAACCAATGAGTTGAATGAGACATTTACCCAATTTTAAACCGTTAATCATGTTTCCTGGAATTTGATCCTGGAACTCCCAAAAAAAAAAGTGATGCTTTATCACTTGATCTCGTCCCAGGAGACTACAACATTTCCAATAAACGAAAAACATGGTAAAATCAGCTGCCTTGCTTGCCCAACGTCTCAACCGAACATGACATCTACTACGTTCTGTAGTTATACCGAACACGTATACACTTGAACTATCCAAACAATAGAAAACATAAAAGAATTGTTGAGCACAAGGATATGAAGATAAAATCAGCGTGGAGGATACAGCAACGCCAAGCCACATCTATGAGTAAACCCTAACCAAGTCAACCCTAAGGCTACATCCGCAATCCATCGTGACTGTAAAACTATAGATGGTAGCCAAAAGTTCCAATTTTCTCCCCCCATTCCCACAAAAATAAAAAATAAAAAATGCACATAACAGACTGCAATTGAATAAAATAAGCCAAGCTTGCAAAAATCTGAAAATGTAAAAGAGGTAGATGACGCACCACAGAGTGAAGAAAAGAGAAGAGAAACGAAGATTTCAAATCTGAGCAGCACCAGATGTCAATAGAGCATCATACTCTTGTCGCATCAAATGTTAAGCATAAGACTTGGTAAACAATATTTTTGTGTATATGTTATATTACATGGGATGGCCTGCAAAGGTGTTCCGACTGTGTTTAGTTCTGATGCACACTTTCGAACTTAAATCCTAACTCGTGTCAATTTCCATCGACGACGTTGTGGGTCAACGTCACATGTAATTCGATGACAATTTTTAATCTTTTGTAAGGTGTTGAAAAGGAACTTGGTAAATTGAAAATAAATAATTATTGATAAGTAGGATATTTTTCACAAGGTGTCAAATTAACACTCATTGCATCTAGGTGATGCTCACAGAGGTGAAGCACTGGGCCTTTTCGGGAGGTAACTCATCCTAGTACTACTCCAGCTCAAGCGCGCTTAACCACAAAGTTTTCTCCAAGGTAGTGTGCTAAAGGTTTTGCAAATGGAGCATATAAGGCACAACACTTGCTGAAGGTTTTGCAAATGGGGTTGCAAGCTAAGTGGGCTTAACCTTGGAGAAAACTCTGTGGTTAAGCACGCTTGAGTTGGAGTAGTATTGGGATGGGTAACCTCCCGGGAAGGCACGATGCTTCACCTCTATGAGCATCACCTAGATGCAATGAGTGTTAAGTGGACTATTCATTATCATGAGAGATGGGTTCTTGTGAACCACTACTCATGAAACATGGGTCAATGAGTTTGACTTGTAAACTACACGGTTGAATCTTGATAACAATATCATAATAAATAATTAAATTTTTTAGATAAGAAATATGGATTACTATTATTTAGTTTTATTTAGTTTTATGTGTAATTTGATGTTAAATTATAAATTATTGATATGTGACCTAGATGATGGCATGATATCAAATATCAGTTTGTGATTAGTTCAGGTGGGTTCAACTCTTGATTTGTATACAATGTGGATGAGGGTGTGATGTCATGTTCTTGCTCCCATTGAATGAATATACCAGCGCCCAAAACATCTTTGCTATATATTGTCTGACCCTCATGGTTTTGACACTACCATAAATAGACATTAAATTTAAATTAATATATCTTTATGGCTAACCTCCCTTGATCGCCCAATATTATGGTGAATGACTGGACAACTCCTTTCAACCTAGGGCAACGCCTTTTGAAATCATAAAATAAATTAAGAGGTTGACTTTATCATAAGGATATTCATGTATTAATGACACCCAAGTTCAAAATGAAAAGGGTTAAGAAAGCACTGAGTCAACCATAAGAGGCGATGATTAATATTGTTAATGGAAATGATAAAGAATGGGGAGACAACAATTAAAGGAACAGTAATTTAGTTTGTAAAGGCAGCGGCTTGATTTGTGAAGAGATGTATCCCTTGCAAGGTAAAAGCCTCGATGAAGAGGTTTGTCTCCCTCTCATTTGATAATATATATTAAGGAGGTCTATAGTGTAGAAAAATGTAACCCTTTACATTTTCTCACGTGTTTGGGCCCTCCTAAATTAAATTGGACTTATTAGTACCTTAATTTAGTGTTGTTAAATGTACCCCTTTACATTTACACACTTATTTGGGCCCTCTTAATTAATTGAGCTTAATTATGCCTTAAATGGCCCTTTTATTCATTTACAAGCCTATTTAATTACATTTTCTGAAGGGGAAACCCAACAATAATTAATGTCTAAACATAACACTTCACATTGAGCAATGTGTGTCCTATGTTTATGGACCTGGGACCCATTCGCCCATGGGCAAATAGGTCCTCCCTAAACCTTAGGACCTAAATTTAAATTATGTTTTTGGCGATATTTTAACATTTCCAAATCCATAATTCAATGTCAACTTGTGATATTTGAATTTTGGGAAATTAAGGATACATACCTATAAATACAAGGTTATTTCACTATGTTTCACCTAGAATATTCAAGTGAGAAAAGTATAGCAAAGTTTATGATCAAGGGCATTCAAGAGCAGATATATCAAAGTTTTATTGTAGCATTCAAGATCTATTCATCATGTCAAAGTCTTCTTGCATCATGCATGTTTTGGAGCTAACATTGTGATGTAGGTTTCATGATCAAGTCAAGCGTTCAAGGTATCGTTTCAAGCAAGATTCAAGTGTCAAGATCCACATCCAATTCAGCCATCTCATGCTAGTTGCGGACCTCCTAATATCTCCATCATCAAGGGTTTGTTGAGTGGTAACATAGCTTTGTTCATTCTTCATTCCCTCTTTCATGTTCCATTTCAATTCAAGTTTGACTACCAAAATGAGGTTTGACCAAGGCAAACCCCTATTCACCTAAAACAAACATTTTTATCTCTTGTATGTGTGAATGTAGATTTAGGTTGAAGAAGACTTGAAGACCTTTTGAAGAGCGAGATTTACAAAGTTGTAAAAGTTACAAAAGTTGTCAAAATTGTTGTCATCTCATGGAAACTAAGATCCCAAAGTCATTTCTGACATTCCGAAAGTGAAACCTAGGCAAATTGGAAGATTCAAATCTACATTAGAGGCTCCTAAAAGCTACAAAAAATCCCTGCACTTGGAACCATTCGCCTATGGGTGAATGAGTCCCAGATCTGCTTCTGAAAAGTACTTTTGGTGACTGGCACACATGCTTCTACCTTTCTCTGATCTACAATTGGATTTTTGGTTTTGTCAATATTGAGTTTAATATTGTTGTTTCAAGTGTTAGATTGTATTTCAGTGTTGATTTGCTATTTTTTAGTTTTTCTCCCCAGAGTGTTGTTTGACCTTGACCCTCGTCCTTCGAGCATAAAGAAATCTGAAGATTCCCACTTTGACTTGATTCACTTGAGGGTTGATTCATTGTGTGGATCTCATTTCCTAATGAAATAAAGGAAGATAGGTCTCTCATCACAACATTTTTTGTTCACCCCACCATTAAACCCTATTTTCTGTTGTTTCAAGGTCAAACTGATCTAAAGGAATCATCATGGAGAGAAAAATAAGTAAAAAATCTGAGATATATTTCTAAGTATAGCAGCAGATATAATCAGGTGATAGAATGTCCTTACATATATATATAGATAAGTTCATATTAAATGATTATGGGAAGACTAAAATCAATTAAAAATAATTATATATATGTATGTATGTATACATATAATATATATATCATTACAATTATGCAATAATGATGCTTGCAGCAACTATAGAGTCTTATAAGTAATTATGATTCTTTGATATAAATGTGGATAATAGATTTTGATTCATTTGATTTACATTAAGCAATCATATAGAGGAGAAAGGAAATGGACTCAATCTGAAAGGCAACAACATCTAAGGCATTGATCGTCAATTAGAGAAAGAAAATGTACAAACTAGGGAACAAAGAGGAACAAGTCCTATACATCAGAGAAGATTTCTATTATCAGATATATATATATATATACATTCAGGTGTATTTTATGCCAATTATTGTTTACACATGTATGCATATGGCTTATAAGACAATAAGAGTAATTAATGTATAATTTCCTATGCTAAAATTAGAAATATGCTTAACTGATTGAAATCCACCTTGTGGGAAGGGCCTAGGGTGGAGTAGGTAAGCAAGGCTAGTAAGTAAGCCATCCTAGAGTTGTCTGTAATGGCTCCTAGGACTAGAGTGCACTTACCCAAAGAGTCGAGTAAACCGCTTACGACCCCCGCTCAATTCCACAAGATGACAAGTGTCTTCAGGGGGTTGAGACATTGATGGGGAAAGTAGATACAAGCCTCCAAGGGGGAGGGTTGTGGTATACACCATCTTAGGGTTGGTATGAAAATGGCTTCGAGCAGACCCATCATGTCCCTTCTCCTAAAATCCTAATATTTTTGCATTGTTGATCATCTATGGATGTGATGTAATTGTCTAACTCATATATATATATATATAGTTCATGTGGTGATTGCAAGATTCCAATTGAGGATTGCATCATTAAAGAAATATTTATTTGGTAAGATGAACCCCTAACCCTAATTCGTTGTAATTTGTGATCTATGGGAAAAATCTAGGGCAAATCAGGAGAGGGACATTACAATTGGTATCAAAGCATGTTCCTGCCATCCTATGCGACATACCCACTTTAACTGTCATTTAATTAGAACTAACTATTCAACCTTCTTAAGTAGACCAATAATGCATTTCTATACGTGTATGCCTTTCATGTGTATTACGTGTATTCATGTGAACACTTTATGACTTATGTGTATTCATGTATATACCTTGTGATTTATGTGTATACTTTGTGACTTACATGTATTCAAGTGTATACTTTGCAACTTACGTGTATTCATGTGAATACTTTGTGACTTACATGTGTATACTTCATGACTTACGTGCATTATTGTGACATGTGTATTCATGTGTATACTTGGTGACTTCGTGTATTCGTGGGTATACTTTGTGGCTTATGTGTATTAGTGCGACAAGTATTCATGTGTATACTTTGTGACTCAAGTGTATTCACTAGTGTACCTTGTGACATATGTGTATTGGTGTGTTAGTCCATGACTTACATGTTTTTATATGCATACTTCATGTATTACATGAATTCGTGTGTATGCCTCATACTTTGTGTATACTTTATGTATTACGTGTATTCACGTGTATGCCTCATGCATCTTGTGTATACTTTATGTATTACATGTATTCACGTGTATGCTTCATGCTTCTTGTATATACTTCATGTATTAAGTGTATTCATGTGTATGCTTCATGCTTCATGTATAGACTTCATGTATTATGTGTATGCTTCGTGCTTCATATACTTCATATGCATGCTTCATGCTTCATGTATTACGTGTATTCACATGTACTATATGTATGCTTAATGCCTCATGCCTTACGTATACTTCATGTATTGCATGTATCTATGTGATTGCTTCATGTAGGATGTATCTTCATCAAGATCACTCCATGTATGTATATGATCACTTTATGCTTAAAAATTATGAAAATGTTAAAAACATTGTCTATCAAAATGCTTCATGAGTTGAGAAGAACTAACAAATTTAACATATCTAACATTGAATTATTATTAGTATTCCAATGCCATAAGGAAGAGTTGTAAATATTTAAGTGGAAAGGTGTGACTCCCCTCAAACTTGTTATAAAAGGGAGAGCATTTCATTTGAGAGAAACATCCTTGACATCATTAAGAATAGAACCTTAAGTAATTTTGTAGGATAATTAAATTAGGTCCTCAAGAATAGTGATGGTGAGTGACTCTTTCAAAGAAATAGATATAAAAGATAAATCAATCTATTGGCATAAGCAATCATCATTCAAGAAATCAAGAAATCATTGTTCATCTATCCACCAAGAAATCAAAATATCAAAGTTTTCCAATAAAGGAGCTAGCAATTATAACCACTCAACATAGTGAATCGAATGATATTACTTGACCTCCATGAAAATCCACACATTGCCATCACTAGATGTCATAGACACAATCAAAGATACAAAGATGGGTTAAGATTAACTTTCAAACTTCGAGGTATAAGTGCATTGAGGTATCATCTTGACCTAGGATGGTCAATCTCTTAAAATCCAAACAACATTTTTTGAGGAAATGTGAAGAAGACAATTTTGGACTCTTGAGAAATCTGAAGAAATATGGGAAATCTATCATAGGGTTTATTTGACAAGCTTCATGAGGGAGGACACAATTGTTCTAATAAAATTCGTTCCACTCAATTCCAACAAACCATAATGCATGTAATAATCCCACATAGAAACAATTTAGTGATGCATGGATCGACCTTGTAGCCTACAACATTAATCTAGTAAAATTGGAACTAGTGATATAGAAAATATGTCAAGATTACTTCATCCAAGGCTCTTCTTCTAAGTCATCCTTCTTGATTAAGGAGCTCTACATCTACAATGAGGATCAAGAATATCAATATAAATTTGATGCAAATCAAGTTACATTATGGGCCCATAACCCACAAATCCCAGGATCATTTTTACCGTTCAACCTTGGGATAAATTGATATGATTTAATAAATCAAGTACTTTCCCAAGGTATGAAAATAAATTTAGTACCAAACATGGGGATATGTCAAAGAAGAGTAATAACCTCCAATTTATTTGGAAGTTTGGACAAGAATTGGATATTAGTCCTCCTATTGTTTATCATAAATGCTAGACATTTGTACATCTCCCATTTTGTTGTATCAACCCGATAATATTGTACTTAGGTATTAATATGTAATTATTTACCTATGAGTTTATGCCAAGGTAATATAGGTTGAAAGACGTTTGACTAGGTTAAGTGATACAAACACCTATAAGATATTTTAGATCCTCCTTTGAATCAGTCTTGTCTCAAGGCCTATTTGAATGATTAGGGGAAATAAAACATATTTCATTTAAGGGAAATTGTACTTACTCCCATTTGATTGAATAAACTATGGTAAAGGAAATCTAGACCCTTTACTCAAATAAGAAATTGGCTTGTACCAAGGATCCCATTATTCATAGCACTTCCATTCTCCATAATGAAGGATGCAACGTTTTCTATCATTTTGGATTCAACAAGGGTAATGAAATGAGAGAAAACCTATCTTAAATAACAAGTCTTGTCAAATTCTAACTCTTGGTTTTGTTGTTAAGAGTATTGGAATATAGTTGGACAACAAATTGTCCTCATACTTTAAAGGATGGTGTTAACCTTATTAGTAGCTAAGTGAGACAAGTATACATACAACTATTCTTTAAGGGCATCATTATAGTATTAAGTCGAACATAACCAAGTTATATCAAGGAACCACAAGAAGGAGCAGTCCAAGAATTACAAATCTATGAAGTTAACTTGGGATCTAAATATTGGAAAAAATGATTCAATGACAAACGAGAATTGCTTGACGACAAGCAATATTAAGCAGGGTGGATTGTGATGTCTTGTTCTTGCTCCTATTGAATGAATATATCGGCGTCCAAAACATCTTTGTTATAGACTATTTGACCCTCATGGTTTTGACGCTACCTTAAATAGACATTAAATTTAAATTAATATATCTTTATGGCCAACCTCCTTTGATCACCCACTATTATGGCGAATAATTGGCTGACTCCTTTCAACTTGGGCCAACACCTTTGGAAATTAGAAAATAAATTTAATATTTTAAGAATAAACAAGGCTTGTAAGTAATCCATCCTAGAGTTGTCCGTAATGACTCCTAGGACTAGAGGGCACTTACCTAGAAGCTGAGTAAACCACTTACAACCCCCACTCAATTCCACAAGATGGCAGGTGTCTTCAACGGGTTGAGACATTGATGGGGAAAGTAGATACAAGCTACCAAGGGGGAGGGTTGTGGTGTACACCCTCTTAGGCTTGGTATGAAAATGGCTTCGGGCAGACCCATCATGTCCCTTCTCCCAAAATCCTAATATTTTTACATTGTTGATAATCTATGGATGTGATGTAATTTTCTAACTCATATATATATATATATGTGCATATATTGTTCACGTGGTGATTGCAGGATTCCAATCCAAGATTGCATCATTAAAGAAATATTTATTTGGTAAGATGAACCCCTAACCCTAATTTGTTGTAATTTGTGATTTGTGGGAAAAATATAGGGCAAATTAGGAGAGGGACATTATAGAGGGCCCATTGCACATCACTCAAGTGAATATTTAGATCGTTGAGCTAAACTCTCGATTCCTCTCAATATATATATATATATATATATGAGTTAGTGATGTTTTGATAGATCATGATGCAAAATAGATTTTGGTCAATTATGTGGCATGAAATAGATAGCTCTATGTGTGGAATCAATTTGTACTACACAAGATTGACGTAGTAGATTATATGATCTAGAAATTGGTTCATCTCACCTTTTTTATATTTAAATAAACAAGAAAAGTAGTGTTTATATACACCATTTTAGAGTTTTCTAGGCAATAAGTTTCTCCCTTGGTCAAACCCCTAGGTAGACTAATTTAATAGCTTGTGAACAAAGATCAAAGATAAGCAACTATGCAATATGTCTTTCTATTACTAAGTATATTGATGCAGTACTAAATTCTTAAATGTGCTCCTTGAATGATGCAACAAGCAATGAATGAGAACTAGATGGATCTCCAATGTTTATAAATGTGTTAAAGATGAATTTAAGGTTTTTCCTTTTATATAGCACCCTGGAAGTGCAATTCAAAAAGTTTCACACTTCAAGTCAATGCATAATGGTGAGTTGAAGGGGGGTGAAATGAGACCAAATTGAATTTTGAACTTTAGAAAGTTGGGGTCGATTTCATGCCATAATTTTGAACTATCAGACAAATGAGTAAACTAAGGATTATAATCGATTCTTGGGGATGTGTGAAGGTGGAATCAAACTAGATTTAGGAAATTTTGCAACTCTTATTATAAAAACACACAACTTAAATGTTATTTATTGCATAAAGATCAACCTGGCTAAAGAGAATCCATAATGAAGTTAAAAAATGCAAGGTATGTAGTTTTTACCATAACAAGTATATTTAGTGGTGATTTTATTGGTATTAATAATTATAAAGGTAAAAACCATATATGTTTTGTATCTAAGTATATGATATTATAATATATTTAGGTGGATGGAGATTCTGAAATGTGGCACACATCCCTTAATTTTGTTATAGTGGGTCATGTGGATAACTTGTGCAACTAATTATATTAAGTGATGAGTATGCCTTCATTAGGATTACCCATCCATTGTATTGTTAGGAGGTTTTTTTAAAGAATGTGATTATCATTGTAAATATGTGTGTGGAGTATGATTTTATATTTGGGATCTCTTGGAGATATAGTGTGGAGTGACTTCTTCCACAAGGAGTACTCATATGGAGATATCCTATCACAAGGGTTTATTCTATTTCTGCATATATTAGATATTAGGACATCTTGACCTACAAACATCTCTTGTGTTGTGTGAGATCTATTATATTCATTATACTATCTCCATTAGTATATGTGTGGATCTTATCAAGTAGTATCAAAGCTACGATTTGGACAAAGGTGGACAAAACCCTAATTTTTAAAAGATTCACTTATATTTACCAAACGGCTATGAATTTAGTTGTAACTTTTTTATTGAAATTGGAGAATGATTCAAGAAAGCTACAATCCAAAAATTAGGTTTTATCATCAATATTGAGTGATTTATTACAATTTTAATTTGTTTTCATAAATTTACTTTATAGGCTACAAATCGAGGACTTTTTTTTTTAGATTTTTATATTTCTAGAAAGCTCATCAAAATTCATCACAGGTCTATTAATTTTGTTTTTTAATTTGAGTCTGACTATATCATGAATTGATCAAATCAAACTTGGGTCAATTGGATTTGCTAGAATGGTTAACTAATTGAAAGATTTTTTATTATATCCTAGTTTGAATGGAAGTTCCTAATTTTATTGGAAGTGGAGATGCATGTTAGAACAACATTATAAATCTAAAATATCTCATGGTAAAAGTATAATATGGAAATTACCATTTTCATGGTAAGTGGTGAAGTTAAGAGAAGGCTTAATCTTAGACAAACGACCTCCAAAAGAAGAAGAAGAAGAAAATGAAGAGGAGGAGGAAGAAGAAAAAGATGGAAAAGGAGAAGACTTAGAAGAAAGAGGAGAAGGAGAAGGAGAAGGAGAAGGAGAAGGAGAAGGAGAAGGAGAAGGAGAAGGAGAAGGAGAAGGAGGAGGAGGAGGAGGAGGAGGAGGAGGAGGAGGAGGAGGAGGAGGAGGAGGAGAGGATATTGATGAGAACATGATTATACTAGGAGGGGGTGAATCAATACAATAGAATCTTTTACTTTTTCAAATTAACAACCACAATAATATCAATTGCACAATATCATTCAAATGAGATCTAACAATTATGCAACACAAGAAGAACACATGATTTATGTAGAAACCCTTATGGAAGAAAACCATGGAAAAATATTGCTTGATATTAAAATCTCTTGTAATCTTTGTAGGCAACAACCTACAAAAGAAACCAATCCCCTCTTATACAATTTGTGAGCACCAACCCACTGGAGACACTAATTCCCACAACTGAGCACTAACTCAATAAGAGATACCAATCTCTTTGATATTTGAAGACACTAATCTCATCGATATGGAGCACCAACCTCTCCAATATGGGGCACCAACCTCTTCAATATAATTTTGTCTTCTTGAGAATAAATTTTCCTTACAAATAGATTTTAATATCCTCGTTTTATATTCTCCTCAAAATCTTCACACGTTAATCTGCATATATTCTCTTTCTTAAATATTCATACAAAAATTTGCATATATTCTTCTTCTTAAATCTTCTTGTTCTTGAATGATATGTATTTGTGTCTCACACACTTCCCTTCTTCACAAATCTACTTGTATGATATTACATTTATTCCAAACTTCTCACATTTCTTATTCCCTTTTATATCTTCATATTTCTATAAGAGATACATCCTTTCAAAGATAATGACCCTTCAAATAGTCATGACTCCTCTTAAATAATTTTTTTTGTCTTTTTAAACTTGATTGTTGTTTTTCACACATATCCACAACAATGTATTTTTTTATCCTCCACACACTTCTCTCTTGACTAATAGATATTCATTTTTATTCCACACATAACTAATATCTTTACATCTCAATGAAGAGTTGCATCTCTTTGAAAAGAGATGACTCTTTAAAAGGATGTGTTTTTTTGTTATGACTATTTTTTGTCTTTTAATACTTTTTATTCTCCTCAATGGCTACCTTTGAATGATCTTCTATTATTTTCTTATTCTTCAATGGCCATAGCTCATATTCAAAATGTCTCTTGACTATTCTTAACCAGATCTTCAATTAATAATATTCATTCACTTCATTCTTCTATATTCCTCTTATTTACTTCATGCTATATATTCTAATTCTATACACTTCTTTGAATAATAAAACTTTCCCACATAAAACATCTCATGGAATGACTTCCCTTATATATCTTGTCTCATCAGAGACACAACCCTTCACCGTACCCTTGTGACTTTTGGTTAAAACTTATCTTTATTTATTTAATTAATTTATTTATCATGTAAGAAGTGTTTCATAATACATCTTATATGCATTATGTTATTACTTTATTGAATTTGATTTACTTCATCATTGATATATGATTCATTTCATTATTGATTGTGACCATAGTCATGGTATGAACTAAATATGCTAGATCCAAATGAATTTAAAGCCTATTTAGTCCCCTAAGCCATGATCCCAATGAGATATTTGAAATTACCAAAGAAACTAAGAAGTCATTAAACTAACATGAAATCAACACAAAAGCATAATACAACCTATTCTAAGACTTCGAATCTTCTCCCATTGGGGGAATGGTGTCACATTGATGTGGAATGGTGACCCTTTCCCAATCCCTTCGATAATATGAGTTGTTCCAATCGATTTTATTGATGAAAACCGATGAAAATGTTGAAATATGAATGAGACATGGATGCAAAACTAGTTTAACATGATGAAGATGAGTGCTAAATGCTAAAATTCTTGATGGAGATGGATGCAAGCTATGCTAAATGGAAACAACATTCAAAGATGCAAGCTATGGATGCAAAACTATGCTAAAAATGGATGCAAACTAAGCTAAATTGGAAGCTAGTAATGGATGCCTAAGCTTATATGGATGAAGATTAATCTAAAGTGATTTAACAAATGCTAAATATGGATGCAAGTGAGTATGAATTTCAACAACATATCTTTGCTATCAAAATATGGATCCATCTCTCTCCAAATGGTGATGTATTTATAGGAGAGAAAATGAAGAATCAAGGGCTCAGATCGATTTGGTCAATCAATGGTCAATATGGAAGCAAGGGTGAAGCATGGATCAAGGATTCTCATCAATGGATGAGAATCAAAGATCACATGAATCACATAAAGCATCAAGGGATCACAATGATTCAAACAAACACACTTTGTAACAACTTTCAAAGTTTGTTACAAAGTTTGTTTGAAAACAATCATTCCCTTTTTGGAGCCAAACAGGAGAATATTATTTTGGAATATTCCCTATACAAGTGGATGGGTGAGAAAATTAGAAATTTATTAATTAAAACTAAATTTAAATGTGCAAGATGAGGAATATAAGGATGTCCATTAAATAATTAGTTTATTTAATGAAATAGGGGTGTGATATGACATTTAATTTAATAATATAGGATTATTTAATTAAATGAGAGGAATTAGGGGGTTTAAATTAAATAATTTGATTTATTTAATTAAATAGGATGAGAGGTGAAGGTGAAAGGGGGTGAATTAACCTAATTAAGTCAATTAGATTAATAGACAAAAATGATGCATTTAATTAAATAACTAGGCTTATTTAATCAAATAGGCGAAAAGAGGATGAATTTCAAGATGAAATGATGTTAGTGATCAAATTCAAGTGTGTAGTATCATTCAAGACATTTTTAAGTGTCTACATTGATATATCTTTTGTTGCTCCACTCACATACTTCATATTTCCTCCACTCTTCTCAATCTAATTTTACTTGGTCTTTGAACATTGATTAGTGGCCTTTGGCCTTTGTCCATCATACGACTTCTTCTATTGGGGTAAAAACACAAACCTGTGTCACACTTTCGGCCAACAAAATAGTTCTACGTGAAATAGTTTCACCCTAAACAATTTCTGACGAAACTATTTTGCCTAAAACAACAAAATAAAGTTTTTCCCTTTGCTGCTTTAAAATGTGACTCAATTTGTATGTAAGTTTTTGATTGAAAGGGTTTACACAAAAGGGTTTCAATTGAAATGCTTTCACCCAAAACTGTCTAAATGACATTCTTGTTAGTAGCCACCTCATCTTTTTTCAAAATTTTTGAAACTTTCTACTTGAACATGATATTTCTTCAATCAAAATATTTTTTTCAAAAAATTAAAAATACCCTTTTGTATAGCTTGAAATGAAGAATCCAAATATATTATTTTTTGATATTTTGATTAGTTTTAATATATATTTTTAAATAATGCAAGTAGGTTGTTGAAATAAAAAATAAGGTTGATTAGAAATTAAAAAGTACTAAAACATATTAAAAAAAATGAAAAATATATGGTTCACTAGAGAAGAGAATCTTCTTCAAAAGGGTATATTTTTTTTAAGAGGATATAAAAAGATAGATAATAGTTGACATCAAATGAAAACTATCAAATTTTGGTACATTTGACTTTAACACATTATTACAAGGAAAAAAATATACATCAATTTTTTTTTTAAATCCACACACTAGATATTGAAGTTATCTATTTGGGAAAAAAATTAGGGAAAATAAAGTTATTTTTTATTTTTTCTTAAAGTCAACTCAACATCAATTTTTCTTGAAATTTTCAACAATTCAAAATTTTCTCTTGAATTTATAAAAAATATCAAAATAATTTTTTTTATAATTGAAAAATTACAAGAATAAACTTCTTCAAGAGTTCTACAAATCATTAGTTTATCATTTTGAAATTCAAAATATAAAGACCACTTTTATGTGGTCGAAGTTGAGAATTTTTTTTTTTGTTGGTTGATTCCTTTATAAAAGTGTCGCACAAGTTTGTACTTTTACCCATTAAAAAAGTGTCCTCACCTTTGATATCAATGACAATATTCTAACAATCTCTCAAGCTCTTTTGACATTAACGAAAATCAATTCCAATAGATACAATTACATGTAGTTTATCTCTAAGGAAGGAAGATATGATCCTTCAATATCATGGATGCATTCAAAAGGAAAAGATTATTGTCTTTACAAACCCTACCATCAAGTATTACTTCATCAACATGGAATTACCCAAGAATCTACATGTACAAGCAAATGATGCTCAAGGACTATCAAACACCAAGTACAAATATAAAAAAAAATGAAGATTTAAAGCTCTCTATGGATAAATATGTTTTGCATTCAAAATCTCATGCATTGGATATTGATGGGTTGGATACTATTTTTGGTTATCCTTGGATATAATAAATGGGAAAAATAATATTAATGTGCAAAATAAATTCATGGAGCTTTGGTATTGAAGAAAAAAATATATTATAGGATATTATACATAATGAAGTTAAGGAAATTCAAGGAAGAGCAATTTCAAGAATCTCATGAAGATTGTACTAGTGAATTAGAAAAATAAGAAGAGCAAGACATTGAAAATAAAGAGGAGACAAGTCATTTTATTCAAGATTCTATAAAATAAGTTGCAAAAAATGGTGAAGAATTGGAGAAGGTTCCAGTGATAGCAAAAGGTGCAATATATCGGCATCCACATCATTATGAGGGGAAATAATCATGGAGGAAACCATTGTGGAGTAATTATAATACAAGGAATCAACTAGCCAATCATTATGGACCTACATGGAATCAAATAAACAATTACAATAACCAATGGTATCATAGAAGTAATGGTCGCTCATGAAAGAAAATGAGGATGTATTATGATAAGGAATAAAATCAAATGGGTACAATAAAATATGATGTAAGGATGGGATACATGTAAGTTGTAAGAAAAATTCATAGCAGGGATCAACTGTGGATGGTTGGACGATTGATCATGGCATCATATTTATAATAACTTGTGATAGTCATACTATTTGGCTTACTCTCATATTTTGAGGATGAAACATGCCAAGGAGAGATGGTATGTTATGTACCTAGGGATATGATATTATAATATATTTAGGTGGATGGAGATGTTAACTAGTACCACAAATCCTTTAAGTTATTTATATTGTTTCGTGTGGAAACTTGCATAACTAATTATATCAGGTGATGAGTAGGCCTTCATTAATATTACCCTTCCATTATATTATTAGGAGGAGGTATATAAAGAAAGTAATTATCATTGTAAATATATGTTTGGATTATGATATTGTATTTGAAATCTCTTGGATATATAGCATGGAGCGACTTCTTCCATAAGGAGTATTGTATGGTGTTACTCTACCTCAAGGGTTTATTCTATTTTTGCATATATTAGAGATTAGGGCATCTTGGCCCACAAGCATCTCTTGTATTGTGCAAGATATATCTTATTGATTATATTATCTCCATTATCGTATATATGGATCTTATCAATATACTTAACAATTTTCCCTATTCATTTTGGTCTCACTTTAGCCCCTTTGTCCCAAGTACAATGACTAGCATACAAGTGGCATGATTTTATGTAAAAGTCAGAAAATAACATGATCCTTGATTAAACCTAACTCAACAAGATGTGTATGTTATTTGCTTCCTTCCCATTTTTAACATGGGTGAAATTTGCATGTGTAGTTATAAACTTGATTTCAGCTACACTTTTGACCCTGGAACTTTTGAATTTGAATTTGATAGAGTCCAATTTGACCTGTTTCTAAATATTCATTACTTACTATCTTGAGTGTTAAATAATCAAATTATCATTATAAGATGTTATATAAAAAGATAAACCCTAATTCATTTTATAGAACTAGAAAGAATTCATTTTAAGAGCTTAATTACACATTGCATCATCAAATTACAAGAAAATAACATTGGCATCTACATTTATAAGGATATATTAGGTATTTGTAAACTTCCTAAATTGTTTTTAAACTTGTCAAAATAGTGATTTAATTCAAGGGTTTGATGTGGTTAGAAGTGGGGAGTTAAGTGCCTCCCACACCAAGAAACAAACTCACTCATGCTTATCAACACAAACATGTTCAAATAATAAAGCCCTACACAATTTATATAGATCAAGTCATTGATTCAAATATATAATAGAAGGTTGAACCTAAAAAAAGGGTTCAAAACTACAAATCCAATGATCAAAACAATAAAGATTGACCCAAAGAAATCATAGTTGATTTTACAATCTATCAAGAGTTGTCTAACATATATCCAATTGCTAAATACATAGAAAAATCACATAACACCACTTAAAATAGAATATGCTTGATCAAATTATAGAACTAAGTATGCATTTCCTCTTTGGTAATTTATGTGCTTATTCATAAGCACATGCAAGTAATATTTCTGACATGTCATTACTTCTAGATTTATTTTTCTAGCATTGTAAATTAATTGATTTATCCTAGATAACTTATATAAGAAGTGTTATGGCCATCATGTCCTATTTTTTTTTGGAAAAGTAGGGATCCCCTTGATGAAATTATTGGAATTTTGATCTTCTTGTGATTTACTTTTCCATGTTTCTCCTTAGTGATTGTGATTATTTATTACTTAATTTCTAATGTTTATAGTCAACTTCATCTATTAACTAGGGTTCATCTAATTTTATTGGATTAGGTCTACATTCCCAAGAGTTAATTTCACTCAATGTTGTCTTCTTCAAATTAATATTCACCTGAGTTACAACCTCTTGAGATCAATTTTTTATTTGCTAAGAAATTCAATTTGATTTAACTTTATAGACATCAAAGGAGGTGTAACACTAGTTTGAGAAGCTTCTATGTGCTTCTAAAGGTAGTTGCAAATGACCATGAAGTGGAAAACCTTGATAATATAAAGAAATCCCAAATACCAATTTAAATTATCAAATGAATTTATTCTACTAGCATGATTGAGTTAACACTATGGGGATGTTTTAAGCCTTCTCGTATTGTTGAAGTTAGTAGTATATTATTGAAAATCAATTATTAATAGATTTGATAATTTTTGAGCTCTTACAATAATTATTGGTGTTTGTTTTGGTTTGTCTTTATCTAGATTTTTATTTGTAATAAGTTGGAATCTTATATATATCTCTAAATGTATCACTTTATAAAAGGTTGGAAAATTATAAAATAATGGAGTAAAAATATTGTAATAATGTCTTTTAATAGAAATCTCATTTTTTATTTTTTCAATATGAAAATTGTTTGTTTGTGAATGGAGTTTTAGTAGTTTATACGAGCATGTCTAATTGAGTACTTCAAGTTTTCAATTGTTGGTAAATTATAACCTATATATTTTTATGGTGTTTGTTGTCTTATTACACCGTATAAAAGTGCCTATGAAGATTGTATTATCTAAACCAAGGCGTATATAGTTTTGGAAACTCACTTAGATCACTTGTAATCCAAGGAATATCACTCCAAATGAATAAATTTATCTTTATTTTTTCCTTGCTCTACTCATATTTTATTCTTTTTTAAATTATGAGTAGATTAGACTTCACATGGATCTTAGACCAAATGTTTTCAATGCCATTTTTAGCCTTACATGATTATGCTAGTATTGGTTATTGTATTGCTAAATATGATTATTGATTTAGAGATATCCCTAAACCCTATTACAAAATTTAACCCATAAACTAGTTAGAAGCATTAGTTTTTTCTTTTAAAGCAAAAGTGGACTAGCCACTATAATATATTATTTATATTTATAATTTACATATCCCGGATTCAAAGGGCATACCGGTAAGGAAAGAATCTGGAAGAAAACCTCCGGTTATCACCCTGAAAGAAAAAAAATTACATAATTTGAGTGTAAAACCCAAAAGATTACATATGTTCTTGCATATCATATTCTAAGCTTTTATACATCTACGTCACATAATTATCATTGCCGTTTTGATATTGAAATATTACATAATTGCAAAACTAACATCCCCCTATTACAACATAAAACCAACCTCCATCTTTACTATATACCTAAGGTCCTTCATAGGTAGGCACCAAGTATTTTACTTATTCCTCAATTAGCATATGCTCTACCAAATTCTCCCCTTGCTCACTCTATTCTTCCTCAGAATATAAAGCAATATTCATGTCTGGAACTTCAGCTGTTACCCGATACTGATTCATATTCTAAGCACTCCTTTGCAATGTTGGTTGACGTTGTAAACATCTTGTCTTTGAACAGATTTATCCAAGAGCTTTCTATGATAGTCGATGAAAACCCATACACCATCGAGCAAAAAAAACATATTCCTCGAGCCAAACCATATACCCTTCGAGCAAAACCATATACCATCGAACAAAAAACATTGTCACTTCATTTTCACTTACATATTCAATACAAAATATCATTTTTCTGTGTACTCACTATTCCTCCACGACATCTAGACAAACATTTTCACTTTTCTCTTCAACAACTATTTGAACATTACCTTCTACGAGATCATATTCTGGCATTATATTTAGATTAATCCCTCTTACACTCTCCTAAGGCACTACTTCTTCATATTCAAAGTGTTGATGTGTACTATAATCATCTTCCAGCATAGGCATATGTGGCGACAAAGGTGGATCATGCACATGAACAAGGAGGACCATCGTAGCCTGGAAAATTACTTTCACTTTCTCTAACAAGTCATCATCAAACTCGATTGTATACCTTCTCAGAGCATTAAGCATGAAAGTGGAGCTTTGCTGAGAAAGAGACTTGTTTATTGCAACAAAAAGATTTGTAAATATTGTGCGATTCAACAAGAAATGCCTTGGAAATAAACCACCTATTTAACCCTAACCCTTCCACATATCATACCTCTGACAAGCCTTAGAAAGAACACCATTTGGCAGAAACTCTTCATTGACAACTTTAGCAGCAATCAATTCTAGCATTCAAACATCCTGAAGTAAATCCAACAAATTTGAAAGGAAGACAAAGAAATTGAGAAGGATAAATTACCCTCTTCGCCTCAGGTTCTAGAATTGCTTTCCCAATAATCCTCTTAATATACTTGATGAAAGTTGAACAGTGACCTTTGAAAACCAAAAGAAGTTCATCATCACCAATCTCTTCTACTATTGGCATTTCCCAATCTTTAACTGGAATGAAGACTCTGTAATTTCTCGGATAGAATTCCATCTGCCACTTACTGCAATTTTTACAAAATAACTTTGGCACTCTAAGCTCACCACTAATAGAACTGTCATAAGAAAACATACCCACTCTTTGCAAATGCAATAGACTTAATTGTGCAAATGTATTACATCTATCCGCCAATTTATTGCCCATCTCTAAGCCAGCGATAGATTTGAGGAATTTTGCAAGCATAACTTGTAATAATTGTACTCTCCTTTCGTAGTTATTATTACATGCCAAATTTAGCAGATATCCAAGATGGTTTTTGATAAAAACTAATTTAGAATCCATACTTATCAATGCCTTTCGAATGATTAAACATATGATAAACTTATCCATGCCCCCATTATATTTTCTTAATCCTTTAATCATAAAGTACCAACCATGAAATCCATGTTCACACATTTCATATAAATTTGCATTGACACCTGTATCTTGCACAATTACACAAATTGTTAATTTAAAAATGTCGACAGTTTCACTGAAAGTGGTACACAATTTCTGATTACCATGAGGAATAATTACAGAGCATATTTTGTACGCCTCCCTGAACGCAATAGTTTGGCACAACATGTACTTGTACCAGTTGATATCCTATGATATACCAAGAGATTACACACGATCTTTTACTTGTTGCAGTTGTACCACAAATTAGATACATTCTCCCACATAATAGCTAGCAATGACACAGAATGATACCCTTTGTACCCAAACCATCAAAAAAATATAATCCCAATCTAACGCACACGTGGTCTTGAACTGAACTTTTTCCCTGACATTTGTTACCTTATGCATCCCTCCAACCTTAGATCCATGCCATCTGTACATTTACTTTTTCCACTTGCTATTTACACCTCAAAGCGCTGCTATTCTTATTGCCTTCCACCTGTCTAATCTTTTCCACATGTAAATTAACCTTTTAAACCATATTTATTTTTCCAGGTCACAAAAGGCAATATTGAACAGCTCTATTACATGTCACAAAATACTTTGAATTGCATACCAAGAAATACGCATACAAAAGGTTGTATTTTTGACATTTTCCATCCACGACACAAATTAGTTTCCCAGTTGTGACATGCCAAAATTCAAAATGACCTACACATATATGTAACAAACAATTTTCAGTTGACAATTTTGAACTACAAAAGTAAGTGAAGTGTAACATATTCAATGCTAAGCAAATCCGATAACACTTCCTCATTTTGAAATTTTCAAAAGACCACCCTTGTATCCAACAAATACTTTCATAAACCTCATGGCAAATTGAAATCATTAATCCTTTTTTCAATTACCTCTGCACTCAAATTGCAATTCCCCTTCATTCCTAATGATATTACACAGGTTTGAGTTTGTATGTTTTCCATCAATTACATGAATTACTGAATCTTCCCCCTGTTCCACCCCCATGTTTGCCAAGAAATCTGCCAAACTGTTACCTTCTCTATATATGTGCATAATCTGATATAAGCTAAAACTGTCCAATAAAAACATACCTGTTTCATGATATATTGAAGGTTCCAGTTGAAAATTTTACGTTCTTTACATGCATTCAAGATTATTAAAGAATCTCCCTCAATCTGTAACTTAGCAATTTTTAGCATTCTTGCCATTTTTAATCCATACAAGATTGCACTAGCCTCCGCTGCATTGTTAGTTACATTTGAGAGTTTTATTGATTTTTCCATTAACACTTTGTCCCTATAATCTCTAATGACCACCCCTGCACCAACTTCACCAGGATTACCTCTACTAGCTCCATCAAAATTTAACTTAAACCAAACTTGAGGTGGAGCTTTCCAAACTACCTTAGCCCGATCCACCTTGTTCTGAGGTATTTGTAGTTTACTCCCATTAAATGTCAAAGCAATTTGAGACCACTTAGTCAGCAATGTTGAATCCCAATTTGAAAATACAACATCTACTCTTTTTGTCCGATGCACATAACTGTTGACTACCTCAAAGATAGATGTTTCTAAACCAATCAGCAGACTTTCAACAACACATTTTTCTTTCTTGAATATAGATTTATTTCTAGCCCACCAAATTGCCCACACTATCATTGCTGGAATAACCTTCCAAATGCAGGCAAAAAAGGATTTGTTAAACAAACATGGCCAATTAGAAAAAATGTCCCATAATTTATTAGACAAAGGTGCATACTAGTTCAATTTTTTTTGAACAAAAGACCAACATGCTTGAGCAACATGACACTCAACAAAGAGATGATTGATATCTTCAAAATGATTCTCACATAAAACACATTGAAATGGATCTGCAATTCCCAATTTGGATTACTTATCACTTGTCAGAATTTTATTTTTAATTGCAAGCCACACAAAGCACCTTGCTTTAGGAAGAATGATAGGATTCCAACAAAATGTGTAAGCCCTTTGAAATCCCCAATGCAATGCATTTTGTGAGACTACTTTATACCCATCTATGACTGAATATTGTCCAGATTTAGAAAAATCCCACCTTAACTTATCATTTTCATTTGATGAGAATACCACTCTTTTATCTAAAATTTTCTTTAACAATACTATATGTGTTGGTGAAATGTTGCAATTTGACAAGTCTTTCCAGATAACCCTATGAGAAGATATATCAATTTGATCAATGTAATCTTTAACTTTAACACCCCACAAAGAAGATAAAATGTTTTTAGTATTTTGAAAATCATGTATAGAACTGATAGCCTGAAAACCATTCCATGAATCTTTCCAAAATAAAGCTTCCTTCCCATTATTAACTTCCCAAGTTAAATGTGATACTATATATTTCCTGCATACAATTAGAAAATTCCACATTTGTGACCCTAATGGTGGATTTGATACAGTAAGGATTCTGGAAGGATTAAGGTTATCTAGATATTTTGTTTGCATGACCTTGCACCATTTCTTATTTGGCTGAGTGTACATATGCCAAACTAGTTTAGCACCCAACGATAAATTCCTATAAGCAACATTATGCAGACCAACACCTCCTTGTACCTTATCCATACACATTTTATCCAACGAAATTAAAGGCACCTTCTTTACATTATCTATGTTTCCAAACCATAAAAAATTCTGAATCAGCTTTTCAATTTGTACCACAACTGATTTAGGAGCTTTTAGGATAGACATAAAGTAATTAGGAATTGAAGAAAGGACAAATTTAGCCATTAATATTCTTCCAGACAAAGAAAACCATCTACTTTTCCATGAACTAATTTTTGCTTGGATACTCTGAATGATTTTATTCCAATAAGATACTTTATTTTTGCCAATAAAGAAAGGAATTCCCAAGTACTTACTAGGCAATTCAGCTTCTTGAAATCCAAGGATCCTTACAATATGCCTTGCAACTATTGCTTTTATGTTAAAGAGATAAATCTTGGATTTATTCTCATTGATCTTTTGTCCAGATGCTTGAGTGTACCTATCTAACACATATTTAATTTGCTTTGCTTCCCCCAAGGCTGCTTTTCCAACAAGCAAAGTATCATCAACAAATAAAGAATGTGTAATAGCAATGTTTGTGCCTTGAATGGCTATACCCTGCAATAAACCTTGCTCATAACTTTTAGAAACAACCTTACTAAAAGCCTCTACAAGTATAATAAATAAAAAAGGAGAGAGAGGATCTCCTTGACGAACACCTTGTGTGGAACTAAAGAAACCCCCTGGGGTTCCATTGATTATCACAAAAAACTTTGCAGTAGATAAATAAGAAAATGCCCATTTACACCATTTATGACTAAAACCAAATTTTCTCAACACTTGAATGAGAAACTGCCAATTAACCCTGTCATATGCTTTCAACATATCAATTTTCACAACCATTACTGAAAGCTTGTTTGATGCAATTGAATGAAGAACTTCATGTGCAACTATAGCCCCTTCAACAGTCTCTCTTCCTGGCACAAAACCACCTTGCTCCTCATAAATAATTCTATAAATGAAGGGATGTAACCTTAAATATGTAGCCTTAGTGAAAATTTTGTAAATTGTATTATAGAGAGATATAGGCCTAAAGTCAAAAAAAGTTTTAGGGGAGGCTATTTCTGGAAAAATAGCAATGTGTGTGACATTAAACTGCTTAAGCATTCCTCCTGACAATCTTGATTCCTCCATTGCTCTTAAAAGATCTATTGAAATTAAATGCCAACATTTTTGGAAAAATAAAGCAGTAAAACCATCTGGCCCTGGTGCTTTCTCAGGTGATAAGGAAAAGACAACAACCTTTACTTCCTCTAAGGTGAAAGGGGATGAGAACTTGTCATTGTCTTCATGTTGGATCAATTGAGGAATTGTTCCAATAGATCTGACCTAACACTTTCAGTATTTGAAGATGAAGCTGGGCTAATAGAAAGCAATTGAGAAAAAAAATTTAATGCCTTCATGTTGAATATCAGCTTCCTTGGAAAGCAATACATTTGTGGCACTATCCTGAATAGAAAAAAAATGAATTTTTCACCCTCTTAATTTGAGCAGATATGTGGAATTTTTTGTATTTCTATCACCATCCTTAAGCCAGAGCTCCCTTGATTTTTGACGCCAATAAATTTCTTCCTTCAACAATAATTCACACCATTCTTTTTGCATTTCTTTCTGTTTTTCAAAAGCTTCATTATCCATACCTTGAGAAATTATTTTTTCATTTACTTCTGATAACTGCTTATAAACCAAGTCTTTCTACACAAAAATATTTTTTAAGACATAGATATTCCATTCCTTAATTCGCATCTTCAAATATTCTAATTTCTTACATAACTAAAACATTCTTGAACCTTTAACAAAAGGAGCTGACATCCACCATTGATTGAGCAAAAGAAGAAAATCTAGATGTCGAAACCACAGATTCAAATTTAAATAGGATGTACACTTTGAATGCAATGCATTTTGAACTATATTCAGAGAAATGGAAAAATGATTTGATGCATTAAATGAAAGAATCTTAGAAGAGAGGATAAAATCATCAGCCAACCAATTCGGAGATAGAAGAAACCTATCTAACCTTTTTGCAATCTGAAGAAAATATTTCCTCCTATTTTTCCATGTATACTTTCCATTTTGTGGAACAATATCAACTAATGCATTATCTTTTATGACATTTTGAAAATCTTTCATAACTACTGGTGGTGGAGATATACCACCATGCTTTTCATCAAGAGAAGCAATTGCATTAAAGTCACCTGCAATGATAATTTTTTCATGAGAAAACTGATCCATGACTTGCTTCAACTTGTCCCACAAATGTTTCTTGGCAACAATACTTGTAGGACCATAAACATTAAACAACCAAAAAGAAATGTCATAATGCTTAGCTCTCATAAGCTGCCAATTAACGTCATTTGTCACATTATCAATACAAACTGTCTTAGCATTCCACAAAGTTATAAGCCCACCTAAAGCACCTTGAGCTGGACAGTGAACAAGTTGCCATTTAGACCATTTTTTACAAATAATATCAAAAGTTTCTGGAGAATTTTTTGTTTCTTGAAGGATAACCACATCTGCTCCACAAGTATCCAACTGATGCTTGATTTGAGCCCTCTTATTAGAGGCATTAATGCCTCTGATATTCCAAGATATTATATGCATTTACACCTTGGGAGAGCAACACGCTCTCCTTGGTCTTTTCTGCTTATCAAACCCAGATAAAGTAATCTTCAAAACCGACTGTGTACTTGCCTCAATTTCCTCTTGTAACTTGGTAGCCAATGATTTTCTACCCCTTTTTACAAGATTTTTTTGGTTAGTAGTGGCAACAAAGGTGATTGCAAAATGGATAAAGTTTGAGGAAATTCACAAATGTCATCCTCCCTATCACTCATTGTAAGAGACAGAGGGGATTGAAATATAGACAGGGTTTGTGGTATTTCTAAATTTCCATCCTCTTCCAACACATCAGTTGAAATTTCATCAATCACTTGGTCTACTACTATGGACAATGATTTAGTAACAAAAGTATCCAAATTATCACTAAAATCTAAGTGATCAAAAAACTTAATACATGCATCTTCACAAAATACCCCTATCCTTAATATTTGGCTTTCCATATGGGATTGAGAGGACATAAAACATTTATCAGAAACAACCCCAGAACCCCCATATGTAATTAACCTTGCAATATATTGTATTTCTTGTATAGTATTAGAATTCAAATAAGGTGAATATAAATACAATGATCTATGAAAGTTCGCAAACCCCAAATGATATGTACTCAACCATTGTTTTGAAAAAATAATAGTAACATGATTTTGCACAAGAGGCGTAGCAAACGGAGACATAAGACCATCAAAAGCTTTAGTGACTGACTGAACATGTAAATCACAATGTTTTATACCAAACACCTCTTGATTTGAATTACCCAATATGTTCTGAACTTCTCCACCTAAAATTGGAGAGTGATGAACTTTTAGAGAAGAAACAAAAGTTGGAGCCGCAACATCATCACTACAAAAATTACTCTCAGCACCCAAAAGAGAAGATTGTTCTTTTTCTAGCGAAACAGAGCATTTAGGGGCAACCTCCATAGATGCACTTGATACTTCATTTAAATGATGCAGATCATGAAGACAGATTTCATTTGGATGCTCAATAACAATTGATTGTTTCCACACCCCATTATATGAATTTATTATCAACTGCGAAGGGAGATCTTTTGAAACATTCAAAAGAACACAAACCCTTACAAGGTGCGATGGAATAGCAAAGAAATCTAAATCGTGCTTGAGAAAAATACCTAAATGATTTCCCAAAGTTTCAATAAGCTTTGTTTCTCTATATTCCAAAGGGAGACCTTGCAACTGAATCCAAAAGGGGACAAACTTGACAAAATGAAGAGAAGGATTGAAATTTGGAAACCATGGAAGAGTGTACAAACCATGACCCTCAAAAAACCAAGACTTGGTAGAATGAGCAATATCCCTGTTTTCCTTAGAATTAAAGATAACCACAAAAAACCCTTCACCTTTATCAAGAAAAAACACTTGGGAAGAACCCTCCCATTCACTAAAAATCCATTTTTGTAATAGATCTATTTGAGGAGTGAAGTTCCAGAACTTACCAATAAGAGCGAGGGACTGCAAATCTTGAATTTGAGGTTGCAACAAAGCTTGAGGAAACGTAACTAAAAAATTAGTCACCAAGTGTTGAACAGTGCCTCCAATCGCAGCCTCTTTACGAACCCACTTTTTATCAATCTTGCTCTGTACATTCTGCCTAAAATTATCCTTTTTTGCATTCTTCAACTGCAAATTGAGAATCCTATAGCAATCTTTATGCCGTCTAGGTATATTATTCAAAAAGGAAGCAGGAGAATCAACCTCAGGCGTAACATAATCTGAAATAAGACTAGGGGTCTGTAGATTTGGATTGAAGGGAGCCCCATTTTTTATTGGAACATTATTTGGAAAGGTTGCTGGACAATGACGAACCACCTTAGCCCAAGATCGAAAACCTGAAGAACTATCGCCAAAATCAATTTCTAATGCACAAATATCAAAAGGTTGTTGTGGCGCCCTATTCAATGATCTCTTAAAACAAGAAGAAGGTTGTAACTTTGAATATGCAGAAACCCAATGCCCATTATGGAAAATGCTACCAAGGATGCACAAAAAAGACTCAAATCCTCTAAAAGAACTAGACGAAAGAGCATGACTAGGGTGGATGTTATCAACACCTTTCTGATGACGGAATGTACCCCTGTGAACCCAATTTCCACCATTGTAACAGGCTGAAGTTACAGAACAGTCATAAAATTTTGAAAAAGGACCGTTCCCAGCGAAGGAGGAATTCCGATTCTTGCGGTCCATCTTTTCCCAAGCTCCTTTCGATCTCCAAATCAGTTAGAAGCATTAGTTAGTCCATTCTTGGTTTAGTATTAACCAGTGTCTCCTTTTGGGGGAACTAATTGCATGATTTTAGTAAACATAGAAGACCTCTAAGGAGTGTTAAGCCTCAAGGGATTCAAATACATTTCAAGTGATCCTTAACTCGTTTCCCACCATTGTTGCAATAAAAGACAATAATAATATTGGTATTGGAAAGAGTACAAGCTAGGGTAAACTAGTGTTATCACTCAAATCTAATTCGAGTCTAGGAATTATGAGTTTGTTTTCCTCACATCCCATAGAAAAAACCAATTAGTAAAAGGTAAGAATATAAAATATAAGTTGGGTAACACTTCTCCCATGCAGGATCCTCATTAATATTAACCCCATTTAAAATTATGTGCATCTCATTGTCAATCTTAGTCCTGCAATATGGTTGCACCTTGGTTGAATGGTTTCACTCATATTAACATGATAGGGTCACTCATAATATTCTATAAAATTTTGAAATATTTGTACCAAGGTATAAACATGACAGATTCATTGTATCAAGGAAGACATGTAGGAGTTTAAAGACATGTTTGTCCTTACAAGGATTAAGCATGAGAATGCCACTTATCAAATCTTCTTTTTCATCACCAATGTGATTACTTATGACTCATTTTTGCACTTACAACCATGTTTATTATACCTTAAGGTGTAGCTTGAAATGGCCATTGTTAGCAACTTCAATATTTTGGTAGAACCTAATATAGTTTATTGCTAGTACTCTATTATGTGAAGAGAACCCAATGAACCTATTGCCATCTTTAAAACTTGACTTTTAAACAATAGTTAAATGTCATATCCATCTAGACTTAACAAGGCCACTTTGATTCAAATATACATGTGATTTGTAGATCAAATCACCTCCATTTTTATTAGATGAATAGTATTTTTAGCTAGTTTACACCAATACAATGAATGTAGACTAACAAATTATGCCTCAAGGATTTAGTGTTGGTAACCTAACTTTTCTTAACCAAATTACATTCAACTAGGTCTCTACACTCAATCATAGTTTGATACGTCAAACGCCCATATTAAACTTGATTCCATAAATAAATCTAAATTTTCTCATAATGCCAAATTTTGACATTTCCCAAAACCAAATTATGTCCAGAGTAGCTACAATAAAAAACTAACAAATAATTGCCACCTTCCTAAATACCCAAGTTATTGTTCCTAACTTGAGTTGACAAGTAAATTTGACTTATTTTATTATCCCTAACCTCAAAATAGATAATATCTAGAGAATGGTTCAAAATTTGAGCAATATCTTGTTAAACCTTCTAAACAGAATACTTATGAACTTAGAGAATAGCCATAACAACCAAGGTTGAAAATTTAACTTCCAATGACCAAAATAACCTTAGAATACCCATCCAAATAATGGTAATGTTCCCTCTCCCACAAATAACACTAATAGAGTTTCAACCAGTCAAGTTTCCTCAATGAACCTAGTAGATATTTCTCTTCTTGACTAGTATTGGGTTCACTTGTCTATTCAACATGGAGGGAGGGATCACATTGAGTTTAACATGGATGTGGATATATTAAAAAATAAATGGCCAATATGAAATTGGTACTAAATCATGATGACATTAGTTCACAATATGGAGCATGCTAGTAATTAAAACTATGAATTCCTTATCGAGGAAAATAATGAACTTGAAGATAATACAAAGGAGGTGCATAATTTCTAATAGTTCTAAAGAAGAAACAATGCTCTCTAACTACCACTCATAATTTATATGGAGATGGAGATGTCGTCGAGTGGTGTTGTGCTCTCTTAGGGTGGTGGTGAGGTTTTTTCAAATTTGTTGAAGGTGGGATTTCCTGTTTCTCTGGTTGGCGTTAATGGTGGTGGTTTGGCTGATGGTAAGGGCTTGTCAGACAGTTTTTTGATGGATGTGACAACTTGTGGGTCCTTTCCAGTCAATTCTTCAAAGATTTCTCTAGTCTCTTCCTGTCTGGTACTTGATGGTACTTCCCTAGGTAAGGTGGGGTCTCTTTTTGCGGTCCTCGAGGTTCTCATTTATGGGGAAGCCATAGTTGGTTGGAGGGGTGATGATGCTTCCTTGGATGGGAAAAATTGGTAAAAGATTTTTGGCTCGAAACCAAAGGACAAGAGAACCTTTCCTCCAATGGACTTCTTTGTATTCCTTCGGCTGGTGAGTATTCTATCTTTGTTCCTGATTGCATTATTGAGTAGGGGGTTCAGTCAATGGATCTATTGCTAGTTGGTAAGTTTTTGGGACCTCGCCCAAATATTGACTTGGTCTGCAACCTTTCCTTGAATCGGTGGCATTTGAAGGGGTAGGTTGAGGTGGTTGCCCTCGCTAAAGGTTTCTTCTCTTTTTCCTTTACTTGTGAGGAAGGCCTTTTGAAGGTTCTTGTGGGGGGTCCATGGTTGATTCAAAAATCTACTTTGGTCCTAAAGAAATGGGAGGTTGGTTTCAAACCAAGCTCTTGCTCTTTTGAACCGATGCCTATGTGGGTGCGTTTACCTAGTCTCCCTCTAGAATTTTGGGATGAGCAAGTTTTCAAAGGTATTACTAGAACTTTCAGATGTTTGTTATCAATTGATCATCTACTGCATCGAGGAAACATCTGGTGTATGCCTGGTTTTGTGTTATTATGGATCAAACTACTAATCTTTCAACTTTTTTCAAGATTAATTCGAAGTTAGGGGTGTGGGACCAAGTGGTTGAGTTTGAATCTATTCCTTTTTCCTATTTTCACTATAATAAAGTGGGTCACTGGGCAAAAAATGTTCATTGAAACCTAAGAAGCCTCCGCAAAAGGTCTTGAATCCTTTGAAGGAGCCCGTTCCTTCTTCTAAGTTGTGGAGGGAGGTGGGGAGGTGGCCTGATCCTAGTGTTTCAAGTGCTCTTATTAATGGAAGTTCAAGTGAAGTTGGTCTTTCTCATGGCTTGACTGAGGCGGTGGAGGTTGTAGTGCTTGGTGCTAACTCTGTGGTTGCTAAAGGAGATGTTGGTAATTTTAGTGTCGCTTCAGAGTGGGTTGTGGGGAGGCTTATTGTTGATGTTCAATTTGGTGACTGTGATTCATCTTTGGAGACCTTAGAGGTGGTGTTGGTTGTCTCAAAGGCTAATGAGTTGGATCTTGTGGTGGTTGTGGAAGTGGGTTTGGTTGAGAAGCCTTTGGTTCCAGAGGTGGAGGCCCCTTTTAAGGTGGAGGTGTCTCCTTTGAAAGAGGTTACCAATGTTGCCTTGCATTCAAGGGATTCTATAGAGGAGGGCTTGGATGCTGCTCTAGGGGTGGTAGCCTCTAAGGATTTGAAGATGGTTGAGGAAGTTGTTTTAAGAGTGGTGGTTAAAGATAAGGTGCTCACCTCTTTTGTCAAGGATAGTAGTTCTTCTTGCTCCCTAGAGGTAGATGTTGGGGATCTCCCTCCCTCAGCCTCTAACCTCGTAACAAGAAGAAAAACATTTTTCCTTTGTTAGGTATGGCTACTAGAAACCGGTTGAAACTGGATTGTGGTTCTAAGCCTAGAGGTAGGGGAAGACCTTCATTGTAGCAGCTTCAGGAGAAGGAAAGAAAACTTGATATTGTTGATGGCTCACAAACGACTCTGCTTGAGATGGGTCTTAAAGGCTCCTCACAAAATTCTCTATGAAGATCCTCTCTTGGAATATTCAAGGATTGAATAATCCTCATAAATAGGATCTTCTTGCTACCTTAGTAAGAGATCGTCGACCTGATATCATTCTAATTTAGGAGACGAAAATGGGGGTGGATAAAGTGGATAAAATCAAGAATAGGTTGTTTAAGGATTATGGTTATTAGGCTTTTGACTCTGATGGTGCTTTAGGAGGTGTGGCTACTTTTTGGAACCCAAAGGTGGTTTCTCGATCTACTTTGTTTTGGGAAGAAAATCATGTGGCTACTTCCTTTTCAAGTCCTAAAGATAAGTTCTCGTGGGTGATTTATAATGTTTATGCTCCAAACTTGAAAAGTGCCAAGAAGCATTTTTGGGATAATCTAAACAGATTTAAATCTTAGTTCCCTTTCCATAATTGGATGGTTATGGGGGATTTCAATACTCCATTGAATCATTCTAATAAGTTTTGTGGTTCCCAGGTGGCGGAGGATAATAGATTTGATCTTATGAACTTTATTAATTATAATGCCCAACTGGACCTGAATCTTTGTGGAGCTTCTTATACTTGGTCTAATAGGCGTACGAGGGATGCTCTTATTCAGGTGAAGTTTGATTGTGCCCTCCTTTCTCTAGATTAGTTTCTCTCCTTTTCTTGTTCTCTATTGGCCCTTACTAGACTCAACTCAGATCATTTTCCTATCTCCTTGAATGCAGAGTTGTTGGGCTAAAGGAAATTGTTCACTTTTAGATTTGAGAAGATGTGGGTTAGCCACCCGAACTTAAAAGATAGAATTGTAGCTTGGTGGAGTATTAATGTGGATGGGTATGCTATGTATAAGGTGGATAAGAAGTTGGATTTTGTTAAGTAAAAACATTATTCAATGGAATAAAAAATATTTTGGTAATATTTTCACGAAAAAATCTAAGACTAAACCCAAACTGGACGTCCTGCAACAGAGAATTCAAGCTGTTGGGAATGATCATGCTACCCTCTAGGAGGAAAGTATTCTTTTGGCCAAACTGCATAATATTGTGGTGAAGGAAGAGGAGTTCTAGAAGCAAATATATAGGGCTATTTTGCTTCAAAGTGGGGACAAAAACACCCATTTTTCCATCTCACTACTTCGAAGCATAGATCTTCTAATAGAATTTCTAAAATTGTTGTTGATGATCAGTCCTTGGAGGGGGATGATGAGATTAGAAATGCGGCATGTTCTTTCTTCCTGATTTTTCTTTCTAAGGATCATCCTCCTGACCCTATTAATCAATAGTTCTTTTTGAATGTCATTCCTAATCTGGTGTTTGAGGAATTGAACAAAGGTTTTTCATGCATCCCGTCTAATGAGGAAGTTAAGAAGGTTGTGTTCTCTTTTGAAGGTAATAAATCCCTTGAGCCGGATGGTTTTCCTATGCTTTTCTTTCAAACTTATTGGGATATTATTTCTAAGGATGTTATCAATGCTACAAAATAATTATTTGGTAGTAGGCAACTCTTGAAGGAGTTGAATTCTACTTTTATTGTTATTATTCTTAAGAAGCCTGGTGCTTCATCTTTTGGTGACTTTAGACCTATTAGTTTTTGTAATTCTATTTGCAAAATTTTCTCTAAAGTTTTGGCTTCAAGGTTGCAACTGGTCCTTCCTCGTATTATTTCTCCTCAACATATTTTTTTTGTGCAAGGAAGGTAGATTTTAGACTCTGCGATTATAGTGCATAAGAATACCCACTCCCTTTTGGTTAACAAGAAACCTAGTCTTATTCTAAAGTTGGATCTTGTGAAGGCCTATGATCGTGTCAATTGACATTTCCTTTTGAAAATCTTGAAGGTGTTTGGTTTCTCTGATCGAGTTCTGTAGTTGGTTGGCCAACTTATCTCTTCTCCTTTTTTAATGTTGGTGAATGGTTCTCCTTCCGCTTTCTTTAGGAGCTCTCATGGGATACGATAGGGTGATCCTATCTCTCCCAATTCCTATTTATTATCATGGTGGAATCATTGGGCAATTTTATTCTCTAGGTGGTATCTATTGGTGCTTTCAGAGATCTCTCTCCTTCGAGGTAGTAGTCTTGCTTGCATCAACAATTTGTTGGTGCTATTGTGATTCTTGCCGAAGCATCGATTGCTGTGGCCAATTCGATTCATCTCATCTTACAATAGTATTAAGATGCTTTTGGTTAGAAGGTGAGTTTTCCTAATAGTACTGTCTTTTTTCTCAATACTTTGGAGCATTGCCAACAAAGGATTGCTAGGATTCTAGAGTGCGGGATTGGGGAGCTCCCTTCTACCTATTTGGGGCTCCCTTTGTGCTATAATGTGGTGTTGAATTCCTTTTGGAAAGGGATCATTGATAAGTTTAATTCGAAACTAGCTAGCTGGAAGGGGGTTCTTCTTAGCCAAGCTGGGAAAATTTAGTTGATTAAGTCCACTTTGTATAATCTTTCGATTTATGCTTTGAGTCTGTTTCAGATCCCAAGGCTCAAGTTTTGGGAGAAGATTGAGAGTATTCAAAAAAAATTCTTTGGTTTGGGGTGGAGGATAAGAATCAAATGCACTTGCTTTCTTGGGAGGAAGTTTGTAGAGCTAAAATTCAGGGTGGTTTGGGTATCCGGAAGCTGAATGAGTTTAATCTTGCTCTCCTTGTGAAACAACTATAGGATCTGCTTTTGGATGGTAAGGAATGGACCTCTATTTTCTCTTCCAAGTACTTAAGGGGTATTAATAAGTTTAGAGACATTATGAGGGGTGGCTTTGTTTCTCCTTTGGGTTTGGCCTTATGGAACTTCATGGTTAAAGCTTGCTCTATTGTGGCTGATAGTTTGCAATGGGTGTTTGGGAATGGTAGGAGTATCCTCTTCTGGGATGACTAGTGGATTGGTTATGGCCCCTTGAAGGATGAACTTTGGGTGGCCCCCTTCAAAGAATTATGTATTAGGTTGTGGGGTCCTTTTGTGTTAGATTATATTGTTGATGGAAAGTGGATAAGGCTTGATCTGGTTAATAGGGATCTTGAACCTCTTTATTAGTTCTTATCCTTGATTCATATTTCGGCTTCAACCCCTGCTGATAGAGTGGTGTGACAATTTTCTCTGAGGCCAGCTTTTTGTGTCTTCTTCCTTTTCTAATCATATTCGTATCTTTGGTCCTCTTCCTTTATGGGATTGCTTATGGAATCTGAAGCTCCTAGCTAAAGTGAATATTTTCTTTTGGCTTCTTTGTCAAGATAAAATTGACTCTTAACAATCTCTCGAAAATGGGTTATGCTCTGCCCAATAGATGTTTTTTGTGTAAGGAGGCCACTAAGGACATTAATCATCTTCTTGTTGGTTGCAGCTTCTCTTCAAAAAATTTGGCCTTTGTCCTCCAACGGCATAATTTTTCCTGGGTAATCCCTGCATCTATCTCGGATCTTTGGTCTCAATGGGTGGCTCCTACTCTGAATCCGACTCTTTCTTTGTTATTGTCTCTTATTTTTCTGCATGTGGTGTGGGGAGTTTGGAAGGAACAAAATAATCATATCTTTCATCAGTTGGAGCTACCTCCTCTAAGGCTTGCTTTGAAAATATATGAAGTGATAAGAGAAAATTTCCTTTCTAAAGTGGTTGTGCTCCATTCCTATGGTCTAAGGGTTCTGGTCTCTGATTATGATTTGTTGATTAGCAATAGATGGAATCTTTCTTGTGATATTTCTATTCCATTGAAGAAACCTAAATCTTCTAGGGAGGGGGTTTGGTGGAAAGCTCCCTCTCAAGGATGGCTCAAAGTTAACTTTGAAGGTGATGCAAAGGGGAATCCAGGACCTATTGGTTGTGGGGGAGTGTTACGTGATGAGAATGGTAGGTTTGTCTTTGCGATGGTTCTCCCTTTGGGAATCCAGACAAACCACTTTGTAGAGGCATCAACAATCTATCATGGCCTCCTTCTTGCTAAAGAGGCGGGAGTGACTAAATTGTGGTTGGAAGGGGACTCCCTTAATATAATTAATTATATTTTGAAGGTGATCCCTCTATCATGGTCTATCTTGCATATCATAGAGGACTCCCTCTCCATTCTTGGCTCCTTTGATGATTATAAAATATCACATGTGTTCTGTGAGGCAAATTGCCTTGCTGATGGGTTTGCTAATGTGGGTGGTGTGTCTCATAATTGTTGGTATACCTATGATGCCATCCCTATTAATCTTGAAACTATCATTAATCATAATCAACAGTCATGTCATGTTGGAGACAACATTGAGAGATAAGTGTTTAATTTTTCTCCTCCTTATTTGGCTTAAGAGCTTTGAGTTCAGAGCCCATCCAAGTAATTATTGCACATCTTATGAAAACGAGCTCACAACTTTGGTTATTATAGCTAGATGTACCTACGCTGTCAAGTTAACATGGATTACGGGTCTATTTTGGCTATGTTTCTAGATTGTTCTCTTAGTTTCTTCTACTCTTCAGAATAAGGTGAAGGTTGCGGTTAGGTTGTTGGTTGCAATGGGTGGCAATCATTGTAGGTTGGAACCACTCTCTTGTGAAGAGTTTAGTGGGAATGAGGTTGTCTAGGAGTATTTGGAGAAAGGAAGAGTTTGTTCCTATTTGCTTAAAATGCATGGGCCTGACTCTGAGGTTATTGAGGCTTTTGTGAAGGGATGGAACAATCGCATGCTGCAATACCAGAGGATTAAGGTGAATATCATAGAAGGCCTAATTGCTTGAAATCACAGGCCTTCCTATGAAGGGAAAGAAGTTTTACAAAGATTGTGGAGCCTCTAAGTGTGCTTTGGCCAATTTCTTCAAGGGAAAGGAATGGGAGAAGATTAGGTGTGTGGGAAGCGGCGGGTATGACAGGTTTTCCATTAAGCCACTGTGGAGAGATGTGGCGATGGCTATCATGAAATACTTCACGCTTGATGTCAGGTACTCTGTTATTTATAGTTATCATTTTATGCTATTGAACCATTTCAGACACAACAGTTTGGTGTTGTTTCCCTATTGCTTTCTCCTTTCTATGGAGACTAACATTGAAGATCATAGGAAAAACCCTAGTAAGTTTATCCTTCATGAGGGTCTTATGAAGCTTATCATTGACCATAAGTTAAGTTTATCCTTGAGATTCCAAAGATTTCCTCTAGTCAGAAAGGCAAGGGGCTTGCACATGGTTATGATACAAGGGATTCGACTGAGGAATGAGATAGTGACTATAAGGAGGATGGCTCAGATGATTTGGAGTCTTTGGAAAAGGATGGTAAGTCTAAGAAGGATCATGATTTAGAGGTCTCTAATTCTTGGTTGAAAGGGTATGAGACTAATACTAATATGAAGGATGTTGTTTCTTCTGGTGCAAAGAAGGGTTCTAAGAGGAAGAAAGTTGGGCAAAGGGTGGAGAAATGGGTTTCAAACTTGGTTGAGGAAGGGGTGAAAGGTTTGGGTGTGTTCCCTATTTTTACTAATAAGAGGAAATGGGGGAGGGTGAAGGCTGTTAAGGAGCAGTGTGTGGATGATAAAGATCTTGAGGGCGATGGTGTCAATTTTTTTGTGGCAACTTCCCCTTTACATACTGGGTTGGTGTCACTTGATGGTGAGGTTTTTGAGTAGGTTGAGGATAAGAAAGGTCTTTTGGAGATGCTTGTGAATTCGGCGATGAAGTCTACTCAACAGTGGGTGGAGGTTGAAGTTGTTGAGGTGGAGGATTCTCCTACTGAGGATGCTTTGAAGGGTGATGGGGATGCTTTGGAAGGTGAAGGTGTGGACCTGAAGTGTCATCTTGAGAAGGATGCTAACCCTTCTATCGTGCCTTTGAATTGGGATGAAATTGACCTAGATCTTTTTTGTCATATGGCGGAGGATGGGACCAAAAATCTCCTGACACTTTTTAAGTGGATTTTTTTAGAGGTTAAAGATCTCAGTGTGAAGTTGAATGAATGGTAGAGTTTTTGTGTGTTGCTAGTTAACTATAATAAGAATGAATGGATGGTGAAGAGAAAGTTCAAAATGATGAATGTAGTGCTTGACAGGGTGGCAGTGGACGCTGAAAAGATGGGTAGGGACCATGAGGAGAGGTTGCCCTCTTTGGAGGATATTGTTCGCAAGTCTATGAGGAGCGATTTGTCTCTTTGGAGGAGAAAGTGAATAAGATTTGCAACAATTTACAGTTGGTGGTGCAAATAAGTAATTAGTCTCTTAATTCTAGTGCACATGGTCTGAAACTGTTGAATGAAAAAAATCTCAAATGGACAAGTAAACAACTTGATTTTGGTGAGCATGAGGAGGCTATTGCTGATGTTAATTGCATGAACCAGGTGGAGAAGAGTGTGGATGAAGGCTCGTGTCTGCATACCTAGAGTAAGACTAAAAAGAGGGCAATGATCTCTTTCCAGGAGCTCAAGGATGTTATGAAGATGCATGATAATGTCATCTCAAGTAATTTGGAGTCGACTAAGGTTATAGAAAAATTCTTTAGTTTGTTTCTGGTCGGATTTTGTGCTGATTTTTTTGCTGTTGGTTTGTTTAGGTCTATCTTTCTTCAACTATTTTTGTTTTTTGGGGCTATTGGTGCTTATATCTTAATCTTGGGAAACCTTCTCTCATTGTAAAGGGTTTTGGGGTCCCTTCAAAACCTACTTTTCCTTATAAAAAACAATGCTCTCTAAAGCCAAGTAGATTTAACTCTCACTACCTTTACTCTTCCTAACACAATCATCACACTCCAAAATCCTAAAGTGAGTAAGAATCTCACCCCTCCAAGAGAACATTCCTCATCTTAAAACAAACTATTTCCCAATATGTTCAACTTAAACCAATTCATTTTCTTGAAGAAAATTACCCCCTAAAAAACATATATATGGGTTACAATATAATTAAGTATATAAATATGATTGAGGTAAACTTCACTTCATATGATTTGGCACAACTGGTTGGGCAAAAAATTCTCATGCTTAGAACTTTATCTTCTAGGGAAGATAAAGGAAAGTAAAACAAATCTAATATTAATATGGACATTTACAAGGAAAAAAGTGAAATGTCTCATATTTTTTAACTGTACATATTTTTAATAAAAAATTATGTAATTAACTTTTCAATTTACTAATTTACTTACCCTGGTTAACATCATGCTCTACTTAGTCTACTATAAACTCAATTTGATTCCTATGCAATCTAATCACAAAGTTGATAAAAATAAGATTAATGTGGCCAAGGGAATAAATCAAATTCATATGCTATTAACACCTAACAACAAAATCCAATTATTCATAGATATCTAAGTGGTTGATATATTAGATATTTTTGGGATACACATTAGCTAAGAATTTGATAAAGATGTTAAATGTGTATATTTGGCTACCTTGGAGAGGTTTAGTGAACCAAAGAAATATTAAAAAATAACCTCAACTAAAGCATTTGGATATAGAATAAAACTAGGCGAATGAAGTACAATATGTTTGGGCTAACCTAGGGTTTTATGTCTTATATGTTTTAATGAAGAGATGATCTTATGATGCTCAAGAAGAAAGAATGGGAGATAATTTCATCCATTGAGGATCATATGTGGACACTTAGATTTTATGATTCTAAGTCAAAATAGGGATTTGGTGTAATTTTTTGAGTTAGTAAATCCCTAAGGAAAGAAATGGTTGACTACTTACAAGTTTTATTTCACCTGTATAAATAAAATTAAAGAGTACGAGGTTCTCATTCTTGGTTTCCAATTATAATTATAAAATAAAGTTATATTTAAATTAATAACTTAGGAGATTTAGAGGTGGTACTTAATCAATTTTATAATGTCTAGATCAATGTAATGATAAATGGTTATCCTAGTACAAAAGTGAAGTATGTAATTTGATTAAAGAATTCAATGCCTTTAACATCTAGGCTATCCCATGCGGTAAAAATGGTATTTTAAATTATCTATTTTTAGTTTTAAGTACCCTAGAAATGATCAAGAATTATAATTTGAAGCGATTCTTTGTGAATCTTCTTTCATGTTCTTTGGTGCTTGATAACATAATTTTTTTTTATTTTTATGAAAACTACTACATCCTAGATTTTATTAAAAAAATGTTAGAAGATTATATTATAAATGAGAATGACCAAGATGATGAGGTTAGGTGGATGAAGATGATGTTTGAACCCTAAAATTGATAATATTTCAAAGGAATGGTGGCTTTAGAATTAATGCTTGACATGGACATCGACACTGCTAAACCAAATTCACCTAAGCTTCATAAGAATCTATTTGATCCATAAACCTTGATGATCTTAGTAATTTAATGGACACATTTATTATTAATGCTTATATGAGTGATGAAGAGGAAGGGATCATACAGGCTCTAAAGGATTATTAGAATACATTATTACTTGTAGTTGCAATTATCCTTAGATGTTTAATATTGTCATGATTGTAGGAATGATTTTTTCACAGTCCATAAGATTAGTAATGAAATTTTCTAGATTCAATTGTGTTTCTTTATTTGTATCGACGTTTCTAATCACACACAGTGATTCATCGTTAGGAAGAGGAAAATAATGAAATAGATTGTAGAGTTGGCCTTAAGAAGATTTGGGGGAAAGGTGGGGTAAGGATCAAAAAACATAGAGGAATAAAAGGTTGGAGAAGGTAGGAGAAACTACTAGGAAGGAAAAATAGTCAAAAGAAAGAGAAGAAGAATTAAGGAAAAATAAATAGTTAATACATTAATTAAATTAACATGAATATTAATTAAAACAAGTTCAACATAACTAATGGGTAAATATAAAAAATCGCAAGGATAAATTATGATAAAGATATATTGAATAATAATTCAATGTTGAATTAATGAAACTAATATGAAAATAAATTAATTAAAAAGAACATTAGAAAATATATTAAAAAGAAGTGATAACAAGATATATGATAAATAAATAATAAATATATTAATTCTAATACACAAGTATTAAAGAACACTACTATATTATTGTTATCACTTAGAAGTGCACTCTTATTGAGTTGTAAAACTCAGCCTACTGGTGAAACATGGGATCTTTTCTAGGTTTGTGGGTCACCTATGATGAAAAAGAACCTCTAGAGAGGGCTGGTTCCCTTCGGTCTTATCACCTAAAATAAACTACCTACTGCTGCTTGCAAAGGAAACAGATAGTAATTGGCATGAAAATGAAAACCTAAGATCTAAGGTGATGCACCAAATGACTTTTGACTTGCACTTGTTTAAATGAACATAATATGACCAACAACTTAAACTTTGACATACACAACCCAAAATTTCACATGTCTCTTGCATAAATATTTCATTACTAGGTTTGATAACTAGGATAGCATTTAGAAGGAGTTGGAAATGTTCTCATAACTTAAACTTTACTCTTAGCTAGTTAAACACAAGTAATGACTTGTAAAAGCACATAATTTTTGCATAAAGATGATAAAAAAAGGACAAAAATCAAGGGGAAGAAGCATCACCAAAGAGCACATCAACCATTTTGAAGTTTGCACAATGAAACAACTTTGAGAAGGTAAAAATAGCTTGTTTTATTGATAAAAAATGCTTACAAACAACATATAGGTCTGAAAATAGTTACAATACTTACTCTTTTGCTAGAAAGAACCTCCATAGGCTACAATACATGGCTCAAAGAATGAGCAAGAAAATGATTTCCTGAGTTACAATGCTTTTCTTTCCACAATGAAACAACTTTGAGAAGGTAAAAATAGCTTGTTTTATTGATAAAAAATGCTTACAAACAACATATAGGTCTGAAAATAGTTACAATACTTACTCTTTTGCTAGAAAGAACCTCCATAGGCTACAATACATGGCTCAAAGAATGAGCAAGAAAATGATTTCCTGAGTTACAATGCTTTTCTTTCTTTGCCTCTAGAGCTTAAAAACAAGAAAGAACTCAATGAAAAAGAAAGCCTAAGGGTTCTATATCTCATCCCAAGCATGGGAGAGCATATAGGAACAAATTTTGACTTAATTATCATGCTTAAAAGTAGGGAAAACTATTTTACACGCCTAAGATGTCTTCTTTCTTGACTTGGTCTCTCTTGGCTCCTAAAAATGTGCTCCAGCTAATTATGAGACTCCTAGATACTTGAAAAGTGTTTGAACTACTCCTAGATGTTTGCAAACTACCCTTGAAACACTCCACCTATTGTCCTTGTCATCCACTTTGTCTTGCCTAGTCAAAAACTCCCTCCTACATGATTGCATGTTGTCTCTGACTACTCATAAAAGACCCCAAACTGCTTAACCTCTTTCATGAATGCTTTTAAGACACTTACTCACATGTGTTTGAAAAGCTTAAACCCCCTTGTGGCATTTAAAAATATTAATACATTCAATCTTTTTTTTTCTAAAGTTTGAAGAAAACTCTTATCTTTTTAGTATGAAAACTCTTCTTGACTTGTTATGATTGTCCCTTATATGCTATCACTAACTTTTAGTAGTTGGAATCCTTTTATGTTGTAGACTAGTCACATTAGACAACCTTGATGTCTTTGTTGACTATCATTGATATCTATTATGGTCACTTTCCTATGATAGGTTTGTGTAATTGTGCTTTACAAGGCTTCATGCATAGTCAGGCCACTCACTGTCAATTACAGTCGTAAAACACAGCTGACAAGGACTGCCAATGATAAAACACAGTCATAAAGCTCACACTTGACAAGGACTATCGATGATAAAACACAGTCATAAAGCTCCTTTATTGTAGTAATAAACTATGAGTGCATTTGAGTTTATTTGAGTGTCTTCTTGGTCTCTATCATACTATGGGTTATTGGTTATTTTCTCACCACACACTGTCATACATACCTTTTCACAACTTTACCATACTTTCCTATAGACTGTCATATATAACTCAGTGTTGTCCTCTATAACTACTATGAATGAACTCTTCCCATGAGTATGTTGCCACTAACTATGATTAGATAGTTGTGAGGTGTATTACTCAGCAATAACTCACCGTTCATTAACAAGACTGTCTTTTAAACCCCTTTTAATCCCACCTCAAACATTGATAAGGCTGTAACCTTTGCATATCTCTTCTAACTGACTTTAAGACTGCCTTTTTTAGTGTTTGCATGATCACTGTCCTTATCAAGGGTTGATGAAAATGGTGTTCCATACCTCAACTTTTAATGTCACCTCTTTGACTGCTCAAAACTATGAAATTTGCTGTCATTTGCATCATTCATGATTATTACATCGCATGTTATGCACTATGCATAGTCCTCATAGTCCAATATGCAAATACTATTACAGGTTTAGTAGAAGCATGCTTGGAACCTACCTCAGTATGGACAAAAAATGCAAAGACAAAATAATGGACATATAATTGAACTTCCCTTCAAACTATTGTTATCTTTTTTGTCCATTGTCTTTGTCACTGTCATTACTCTTCAAATATCATCAACCCTAAGGGCCTAACTGTCCTTTATTCTTCATGGTACTATCCTTAACATGAGATGAGTATCCTTTACTTGGTTTTGAGGACTGTGGGATTATCATGATCATTGCACACTCATAAAACTCTGCCCCTCCTTGGTTATTACAACCCTTGGTGAGAAGCACTATAACATTTCTTCATCTATTTGTGTCTAATGTGAACCATTATTTCTACTAAAAGAACACTTTAGATTCAATCATTGGACCACTTGATTTCCATGAGTTGGAGCAGCAAGAAGATTGTCATGATCTTTTTTGAGTGCAACATCCAAAGAAGCAAATGAATGTTATGGGGTCAGACTTGTAGTGACAGGAAAATACAAAACTTATCCTTTTATTCATTCTCTTTTTACATCATAAATTGTACTATGTTTAGGTAGACTTATGACATGCACAAACACTCCATCTTTCATTGCATGCTGAAAATGACCTTCAAATATTTTAACCCTTGCAGCTTTGAAAAAGTTATATCCAAAATATAATATAAAATATCACAAGCCTGATTGTAATGCACAAGCATATCACCCAAGTGATCAACTCCTCAACGTTGGATTGGAATCAAATCAGTGTAAATGTTCCTCTCTTCATTATTGGGAATTAAACAATTTAAGAACACCTCACATTTATCATGTATACTGTCAACTGCCTATCAAGCTTTAAGTGGTAAATGATAAAGTAGATCAGCTACAAGAAAACCCCAAAGCTTGACCTCTCTCTTTGATTATCATCCTTGATTTCTATCCTCAAGGATTGACCATCCTCATAATCCTTTATGATTCTTTTTCCACTATTGTTTATGCTCCTTCCTATATAATTGCAACCTGCATGGCTTTGGACTCTCATTTGCCATGACATTCATGTCACTGTCCTCTTTGCTTTGCAACATGACTTTTCATTTAATTGTCATCATGTGCAAGGGCAAGCATATGAACTATCCTTATAATGCAATGATAACTGTCCTCCTTAAGTCTGATTCTTAGCATTGTCAATGGGATTTCCCGTTATAACATAAAACTATAACAGTCCTTCTCTACCCTTCATGCAATACTTCTCATACGTATGACAAAACCTATGATTATATACCTTTGATAAAGGCATGCATAGTTCACTGCTACCTGTAAACTTCTTTGTAGTGCATTTAAACTTCAAATGCTACCTTAGTAAATACCATGTCTTCTACCTTTGTTGCATCATGCATAACCTTATTCTTATATCTTCATTTGTTACACCCTGTTGTGTTACTATTTATTTACTTTTATCTAGTTGGGTGAAAATGCTTTATATGAGTGTAATTGTGCTTTATGTGTTTCTGAAATATGAAGAATAAATGTTGATTTAATTTGATGATATGAAATGTTTTCATTATGAAAATATATGATGTAAGTGATTGTATTGTCTTCAACTAACTACTGTTGCAAAGTGTAAAGTTGGATGCAGGAATAGTATCAAGCCTCCTAAAGAGAGGGGAAGTATCACTTAGGGAGAAGAATTTGGTATGGTAGCCTTTGATAAAAGACCTAAACTGAGTTTTCACACACAAACTTCTAGTTTGGTCAAGTCAGGATTATAGTTGGGAAATAGTAAGTTATCTTTAGGCTTGCTTGCGTTTTTATTTGTGAATGTTCTTGCTTAGGAGTCTAAGTATTGAGTCCCTTTGAGACATGTGAGTTCTTTTTTACGTGCTTATATTTAATCAATGGGAAATATATACATAAAATGTATATATGTATGTGTTAACGGTAAACTCATATACATGAGTAAATACACGCATAAGCATATGTAGATAGACATATCTATGCAAGCTCATGAATGGATCACCTATATGCATGGGAATATCATTCAGGCAAGGTGACATATATATACATACCATATATATATGTCGATCGATATGACTATGAATATATGTGTTTAAATATCAAGGTGTGATATGTATATAGTATATGAGTATATACATATATATATTAACATACAAATATGTATTGACAAAATGGATACATCCATACTAGTATATTAATATATACATATGTATATATGTATACACACATGCATCAATATGTGAATATGTATTCCTATATCGAATAATGTATTATATAAACTTGTGAATCGAGATATACATATTACATTATGCGTATATATATGATAATTCTTTTCATAGTGCAAAATTATTTAACAAGTGCATAGTATATAAAACATAACACATGATAAGTATTGCGTGCAACATAGTAATAAAGGGAATAGTGCTAAGTTGAGACAACATACATATAAGTAAGTGATGCTTAAAACATTGAAAGTGCTGAGTATTATAAAATATGGACACCGCTATGTAAAAGTGCTTAGTAACCAATGCTATTCAACGTGTAAATATAGCTTCCAAGACTTTGTCAAATTCAAAGCAACGGTAAATGCTCACGCATAGGAAGTATTGACCAGGTCAAATAACAAACAATGACCCATGTAATAAGGTGTAAATGGCCTAATGTGGTGCTAACTGAGAATAGTATGAATCAATTGTAAGTCTATTTTACAACATGAATTTCTAGATTGTGAAGCTTTTTGAAATATGTAGAAATGGTTAAGAATGTCGCTGGCCAAGTAAGTCAACCTGTAGAAGACAATTATCTTAATTTTCTGATTATCATTCTTGTTGTCTATTTAAGTAGTGACTCATTCACCATGGTTGTATATGTGTTTATTGTGCAATGAATTTAGTTGCCACGTTTTCTTAATCTTGCTGAGTCGAACCATTTGAGCCGAGAAGTGTCATTCTTGATACTCTATTTTTTAGCCTTTGGTTGTTGACCTTTGTGTATAAATAGAGGAGTTATCTACCTCAATTGGGACGCATATCTGCATTCACGCTATGATTTTTTGAGTTGTTAATAACTGATTTTCTGAGTTAAGTGAGTTTTTGAGTGTTGTGAGAGGAGTTTGAGAGTGAGATTTTGGTGGAAAGTGAGAAGGTTTATTTGGGGAATTGCATACTAATTTAAGGGAAGGCTGAGATAGGAATCTAGTTCAATCAATTGGAGCATTACATAAATAGGCATGCTGATTTCTACTCTTTTATACTTTTTATGTTTGGAAAGATTGTGTGTCATTGATTGTTTTGATTTGAGAATTATATCATCTATTTATAGAAAAGATGATTTTATTCTTAAGTGAAATGGAAAGATTTCTTGTTGTAATTAATGTAAAGATCTATATTGTTTGAAGTGTTTGTACATATTCCATAATAAGGAATGGGTGGTTATAGTAGGGTTAAACACTATATTATGGATATAGCTTATATATCTAATGTTTAACCTAGTTGAGACTTAGAGTTACTTTGTTTAACTGAGTAGAAGTGTCTTAAATAACATAGAGGATATAGGTTATTCTTGGGGTTAAGGTTACTCCATGGTATAAGGGGATAGCCTATGCATAGGTTATGAATGGTCAATACAAATCGAGCTAGGAAGGTGGGTGAAGTATATGACATCCACTTGAAGTACTGGGTGATGAATACTTTGGCCAAAGTAGTGTAAGTTGCCACAATTTACACTGTCAGTTTACTGTTATTCGGGTTTACATACTAGGTAGAGGAATGTGATATGTGTAGGTTGTAGCCATTGTGTGATAGAGATCTAGATATGTAGGACACAACACCAAGCTCAGAAAAGGTCAATTTTTATTATGAGGTTACCAAACCAATCTCTTCGTCGAAGGGTAGGGCCATCTATTAGTTTGGTAGATGTGTCGAGGACTGCAATTAGTCCAAGGTTAGTGGAAAAGCACTTTAGTGATGCTTCTAGTCATTAGTAAGTGACCAAGATTTGATGGAGGGCACCTGGACCATTCGTACATCTATTGCTAGTAAGCTCAACGGAGCCTTGAATATGTATTTTGTAATCATTTCTATGGAAAGATTGTAAAAGAGAAATATTATCATGTTAACATGTAATAAATAACCATTACTTTGGAAAGTTGTAAATACTTTGATATAAAACAATGGAAAAGTTTGGAAAGATATTTATTTCAAATGTGCATGCTATCTTTATAGTTTTGGAAAGAAAATTTTTATTGCTCATAATGGTTGGATGCTTAAACTATTTACTTGAGGTTAAACTTAGGAAAGTTATCGCGTAGAACAATGGGCATGTTACATCATTAATAGCTCCCTTTAAATATCTTCTAGCTATATATTGTCCTCTCTTTCTATACTGTCCCTTTGAAATCCTTGCTTGTATTGTGACCAATTCATTATGAGTATTAAGACCTCATAGACTGTCTCTTTTATGACATGGCAGACCTGTAGGTGCTTGTCTTTGTAACGCCTGACTGCTCAATAACTATGTATTTAGCCTTTGATATCTTTCACAAACTTTTACTAGGTCTTCTATCATTTTCAGTCTCAATATTAACTGGTCTTTGTTTCATTCTTTTTTCCTTTTGTTGAAATCATCATTAAAACACGAAGTTTTTTGGCATTACATAATGGCCAAGATCAAAAAGATCCAATGACTTAGACTTAACCTTATTTATTCATTTTTGTGGAAAATTCATTTTTGTGGTAAGGTTTCCATTGTTGAGAACAACATTCTCTATGATTTGATTAGGATTTACATTTGATGGCAATGCAATTTCCAAGGTCAATTTCACTTTTTCTTTGAAGTATGTTCTCAAGTGAGTTTCCCCTCCTTTGCCTAGGTGACTTGGGAATGCAATTTCCATAGTAAAAACTTCACTTGACAAGCCATATGTTGTTCTAGAAGGTTCCCAATCATGTAGTATGCCTTCTTTCCTTAACAAATTCATTACTTCATCTACATAGCAACAAATTAGGAGCTTTTGGAGCAGCAACATGGAAGATCAGTAGCAACTTTCTCAAGCACATGCTCAACAATTTTCTCTTTGTTCATCTCATCATCTTCACTATCTTACTTCTTTCTCTTTCAATATCTTGCTTCTTTCTTTTAAAGCTCTGCTTACTTCTTAAAATCTTTTCTGATTTTAACAGTACAACAGCAAGGTAAAGGTATAGAGTTTCCATAGTATATCATCAAGAACTTTTCCTAATCAGTCACCTTCTACTTCTTTCACCCTGTCACTAATACCAATCCAATCCATTTTATACAACCTCCTTCCAGGATTTTGGGTTTGAAACTATGTAATCAAGTGTCAAATTTGTTATTTCCAAGCAACTTCATCAAACTTGGTGTCCTCCAATTGATCTTCACTACTTTCCTCTTAAAGTTGTATGAGTTCATGTATCTAACATGAAGACTCTTGACTATCATGACATTTGGCATTGTTCTCCTTCATTCATGGTATAACATGACTGTGTGAAGGTGACTGCCTTAGATCCATACTGTCCTCATCTCTTTGCTCATTGCTTTTCAACTCTTCTCATTGTCACTTCATATAATCTATCTTCCCTTGATGACTGGAATTGGGGAAAGCAAACATGCACTTCTGCAACGTGGGAATATTTCCCTTCTTCTTCTGCAATAAGTGATATTCCCACGCCAAGGAGGATGTATGAATTTTCCAAAATCCTTTCCACATACCATAAACCTCGGTTTGATGGCTGCAACGTGTTTTAAACCAACTGCTTTGTGTGGCAACGTGGTATACCTCTGCTCTAAAAATCTGCAACAAAACCCATTAAATGTGGAGGAGCTTCATGAGCTTAATGCTAGTCTTGCACCATATCAAGCCTCCACTTCAATACAAAAACAGAAAACCTAAACTCAGTCATGTGTGTGAAACTCTCCAAAGGCAAAATACTTTACTTCTTTCCCTACTTTTTCTTTCTTTTACTTTCCATTTTTCCCAAAAGTTTCCATGCTCTTTTTCCATGCTAACTTCCCCATATTTTCCCATATTGTTTCTGAGAGAAATACTGTTAAATTTCAACAACATCTTCAATAAAATGGCAAGTGTCAACAATTACAATACAATGATAATGCATTAAAAAATATTAAGAAAATAAAAGAAACTGAGCTAAAAAATGATAAGAACTCAACCAATCAAAAGAGACTAATCCCAAAGATATAATAACTTAATATAAAACCAAATTAAAAATGAAAAATAATTCTAAAGAGTAATTAGTTATTAAAATATGTTGATAGATTAATTATGTCTCTATTAGAAAGGGATTAAAGATCAATGGATTAAGAAGACATAGCTTTAAAATATCATAAAAAGACCAAATAAAAACCAAAGAAGATTTGAAAAAGTCAGAAGAAGTGAAAGAGCTAAGAAATAAATGTAATTAAAAAGAATGTATTACACACACAAAGAATGTATTACACACACAAGAATTTAAAATAAACAAAATCATGAGCACAAAAACTACTGACCAAGTTTAAAAAATTAATTAAGATTCAAAGAACCACAAGATAAATGAAGATAAAATGTAAAAATAGCTCATCAAGAATAAATGAAATTAATATTAGAGAAAATACTAACTATAGATTATAATAAATAAGAGGAACAAATTAAATAATATCATAAATCATAAATTAATTATAACTTAGTTATAGGAATACCAAAGCAAATAACTATAAGAGAAAGGTCAGCGAAGCTAGCCTTTAGTTTAATTATAACTCATAAATTAATTATAGCTAATATAATGACCGAAATATTAAACTAGACTAAGAAATTAAGAGAACCAATATAAGAAAACTAAATGAAATAAATATATTATATTGTTAATATTTTGTTTAATATATATAATAATAGATATAATGAGGCAAAATAAATTATCATGGTTAGATCATTAACATAAGGTGACAAAATTAGGCACAAAATTAGAGATTAAAATATTATAGTTAAACTATATAAGCTGGAATAAATAAGAGGAACAAAAAAATATATCATAAAAATTGTATTGATGGTAACAAATATATAAAATCAAACAATTAAATGTAAGAATAGGCGGTTAGAGGGAAAGAGGGAAGGGAGGAAAGAGGGGAAGAGATAGATAATGAGTGATGGGAATGCATCTGAGAGGGAGTCAATAAGGGGTGCCAAGATGGGCTAAAATGTCATCCTTCATCATGATTGAGATTAGTGAGGTGGCCTTTGATAAGGATGGCTTCAAGAAGTTTTCTCTTGAAGAAATTATCTTTTTAAGCCAAAACTTGGGTATCCTCAAGAAAAATATGATGTTTGGTGTGGGAGGAGTGTTCAACTAGGACCGATTTAAAGATACGGTCATGCTTAATATCAACACTATGCTCCTTGATCTTGGTCATGATGGAGCGACTCATTTCTCCAATGTATGGTAACCCACAAGAGCAAGTGACCTTGTAAATGCCTGAATGTAGAGTGGATGTCATAGGATCTTTGGTCGAAGAGATACATTTTCTAGTGGTGGAGACAAGTTTGAAGGCACAAAGGACACCCTTTTAATGGAGGAATTTGGAGATCTTGTTGGAAATGCCCTCAACATAAGGTAGGGTGGCAAAGGAGGAGGTTTCTAACACCTTAGGTTTGGGTTTAGGATGGGCAAGGTTTTTGGCATGTTTGAAAGTTTTACAAATGAATTTGTGACTATAACCATTTAGCATGAAAACATGGTAGAGGTATGAGATCTCTTGGTTAATGTGCTCCTTGTCACAGATGCAAAAATCTTGGGTTGTTAGTATTTTAAGGACATTGGCTTTATGAGAAGGGTGGTGGTGAGAAGATGCATGAAGGTATAGGTCAGTGTGCATCAAATTTCTATAAACACTGTGTGTAAGGGAGCCATCATCATTTTTAATGATGAGGATATCAAGAAAGGGGATTTGATTATTAGATTCAACATCTTTAGTGAATTGGATGTACGAGACAAGATTATTTAAATGGGAGAGAAAGAGGTCTAGCTATGCAAGGCCATGCGGCCATCATATATTGGTGTCATCAGCATAACGTTTCCACCACTTGGGTTTGATGGGGAAGGAGTTGAGAGCAAGCTCCTCAAAATGTTCCATGTAAAGGTTAGCAACAACAAGGGATAAAGGTGAGCCCATTGCCACTCCATGAGATTTCCCATAAACTACACCTTGAAAGGTGAAGAAGGTGGAACATAAGCAAAGCTCAACAAGAGATGCAATTTTGTCATTGGTTTTGCATCAGATTAGTTCCACTTAGTCATGTATCGACACCTTGATGAACAAGGACACAACACCAAAACTAACTATGATGTCAATTTTCTCAATATTTTTGACTTGAATAAAATTCAAAAAGTCTAAGGAATCTTTAATGAAGGAATTGGATTTTCCTACTAGTGCAAAGATTAAGTTAGCAAGATGGGTAGCTAGTTTGTAGGTGGGGGAATGAGTGGTGTCAAAAATTGGTCTAAGAGGGATACCAAATTTGTGGATTTTAGGGGCTCCATAAATATGAGGGGTGATAACCTTGTGAGGGATGAGGCGCTTCTTGGTGAGATCATTAAAGGAGGAATGTGCAATGGAAAAATTGACATGCTTTATAATCTTCGATATGGGTTTGCGAGGGAGGACTTCAAGTAGCTCCCACTATTAGAGATTTGGTCAAGTATTTTGGAAATGCAATCTAGTTTGTTAAGGATTACAATGGCATTCCCCTTATCAACATTAATAATGACAATGCCATTATTTCTTGTGAGATTTTAAAAAGCTAAAATCTCATCTTTGGGAATATTTCGCTTGGGTTTTTGCATGTCTAAGGGCCATTGCACAGTCTTATCTAATAACATCAGCTACAAGTTCAGGGAGAGAATGGATAACACTTTCAATAGTGATAAAAATTCCACCTTGGGAATAGAAGAGGGAGTGAAAGAAAAACCTAAACCTCGCTTTAAGAAAATAATCAAGTTTATATAATGGAGAAAAAATGTTCTTGTTTGGTTTTTTTCTCCAATTTTTTTTTTTTTTTTACACTAATTGCTATATAAGGTTTTTTTAATATATTGATAAAATATAACTCTACTGCTAAAACCATAAAGCTAAATCAAATCTTATGTAGATAAAATTTCACTTCTTACTCAAAGTAAATGGAAGAGAACAAGAGTTGGGTTGTGAAATGTTGATTTACAAAAATGTAAATATAAAATGAACAAAATAAGTTGAGAACTATAATTGAAATGAAGAAATGGACTTGGAACCAAAAGATGAAGCTTACTAGCTAGGACACAACCATTATGTATGGAATTTTATGCAATGCAATATAGTCCTCCTCATATGCTATCATCTAAAATTTATGCAAAATATAACCATATAAAAATCTAGTTTTCCTACATATAGAGGATAAAACATTAGCACAACAATACTCCAAAATATAATAGAAATGATCATAATTCTAAAGCTATGCTAAATTAATAGAAAAATAAAATAATAAAGATGGGAGAAATGAAACTAAACTTCCATGAAATTGTGATATTCAATAAATCTGCAACTAAGAGGAGGAAATTTTAGGGCTACTTAGGAGATTACCTCAAATGGTCAAGCCCCTATTTTGGTCTTTCAACCTCTATAAGAAACCAATGGTAGAGAGACAATAGAAAATGTGTATGCTCTTAGCCTAGAAGTATATAGAACAAGAGAAATAAATAAAATGTTATAAATATTATCCCTAGGTCTAAAGGAGGGTGAATCCATAGTAGTGAGTCTCTCTTGTGGAACATCACATTTTTTAAGGTGTTAGGCGCTCAAAAGTTCGAAACACCTTTGTTCAAAGATTTTTCTTCAAATGAAGGTGGTGCACTCAACACCTTCAAACCAAGGGCCACCTTCGAACAAACCTTCATTTGAAGGCACCTTGTCATTGTTAAAAAATAATTCATTCCTTTAAATGAAGGTAAAATCCTTCGTTCAAAGATGCTTTGAACAAAGGTACTTGGATGACCTCTTCCCTTTCATGTCTGAGATTTTTCTTAGAATTTTCACCTTCAAACCTCAAGTTTAACCTTCAAATGGAATCAACCAAATAACATATTTTGTAGGTTTGTAACACTCAAAGTAAGCTTTCCAATGAGTATAATATTGAACATATTTAAATTGATTATTATATTTATTATATTTTCTAGTGAAGATAGATTTTTCGACAATTGTGAAGATCTCTGTTCTTCACACATGAAAAACTAGTAAAATAGATTAATTTTTTTGAAAAATAGTTGTCCTCAAGGTATTTATGTTCTTATTTCAACAAAAAAAGAAGTTAATTCGAATGAATACAAAAAAAATTATGTGATACTGAATTAACCTATGTCTGAATTATAGCTAATCTCAATTTAAAAAGATAAAAAATAAATTATGAAACAAAAAATATTGAAAAAATATCCATGCTCTAGATATTTGTGTACAAATCTACTTTTAAAAATGTATAATTTTATACTTCATACAAATAAAGCTATGCTATACTGAATAAATGCCACTTTTAATGTTAATTATAAAAAATAGGTTAAATGTAAAAAACTCACAAATTATTTATTAAATTATATATATATATATATATATATGTAACCTACAAATAAAATCTCAAAAATCATTAGTTCATGTCATCTTCAAATCCTTAATGGTTTAGTTGCTATAGATGTCAAAAAGTGAAAATGTTGATTTCAATGTCCTACTTTGGCCAAAAGGTGCGCACTATTGTAGGATCACCCAGGAGCAGTAAACTAGCGTGTATATTTTGTCAAATATAAATGAAAGCCGAACAAGTACCAAAGTCATACAAATGGATTCATAAATACATATAGAAAATAGAAAGAAAGAGTAATACTATAACACAATCACCTCACACTAAGAAGGGAGATGGAAATCTTAAAAATAAAACACAAGAAAGATGTCCTCAAGGATGCAAGAACATCAAGGGATGTTAAGTAGATCACATGAGATATTCAAGATCTATTACTTGCAAGAGAAGGATTTAAATATTGAGAGATTTTGTGTAACATTCAAAGATCCTCCTAAAAAATGAGAATGGGTGAAAGATAAATAGGAAAAGGACTCAAATTATCTATTAGGATTTGACCTCTAGGTCAATTACAAAGCCTATTGGTTGAAGGAAATATCAAAAAATATACAAAAAATATTATTACATGATAAAAAAATTTAGAGGATGCTAGTATGTCACATGAAACTCCATATTCCATGATAGTTTTCAAGAACTAAATGCTTTTGAAAGCTTGAAACACTAGGTAAACATTATTCACATACATAAAAGATATTTTTTTACACAAAAGAACTAAGGAAAAATAAAAGAATAAATACAATTTTGCACCAAGGGTGGGAAAATGCCAAGGCATGGTCCAAATGAGCCTAAAACATGCTAAGGGTTACAAACATTAGAGTGATCCAAAACATAATGTCAAGATTGTAAGGGTATGCAAATTCAAATGTTACTGTTTGGAATTCCCTTTACCTTGTATTTGATAGTAAACCCACTTTTAATTCTTTAGTTTTATTGAGTGGGTTTTTGAGAATAAAATTATCTTGAGATATTGGTCTAATTACTACTTATAGAAATCTAGCATAAGTTATCTTGAGGTGAAATAGAGGAGAACAATGAAGCTATGCTAGAGTGAATTATGTGTTTCAGTGTGTGCAAGGTTTTCATTTTGTTTGAATTAGTTTGTTCGATTTGATTCATTGATTATGATATTTTGATTGTGAATGCTTGTTGATTATTGCTTTATTCCTTCAGTTTCATAGTTGAATTTGTAGGTCATACATTTTGGTATGCCCGGTGGGACAACTTTGTCCTTGATATAACCCATTTTCATGAGTTTTTTGTGATTTTTGAAGTAACAAGCTCGTTTGATGCAATAATTTTTAAAACGATGCAAATGACTAAAACCTAAGTGCAACTATGACATAGTGGGGCACATTTGCTTCATATAATGGCACAAATGTGTCTCATAATGGTGCATCTATAGATTATATAGGTGCAATTTTTTGTGTGATTTTCTATATTTTTCAAATATCTATGTGTTAAATACTTGACTAATAACCCTAATTTTGATATTTTCTAACGCTAGACTAATGAATTAACCCTTCATATTAGGTTTTTGGCTTTGTTTATGCATTTTTGGTGTTTTATGCAGAGTTGTGCAATTGAAGCTCTGTGTAGTGCAATCGAGGCTCTATGTGGTGCATTTGTGTAGAAGATAAGAGTGCATCTATGTCTCTACTTGGTGTATCTATTGCTTAGAATTGCACATCTAACAGAGAAGGTATAATTTGCTTTTTATCTTTTTTCAATTACTTTGATGGAATTGTTTATTAGATTTTAGGGTTACTAATATGTTTGTTGAGTAGCTTGTGGCATTCATTGGAATTGAAGACCAAACCCTAAACTACTAACATTATCTGTTGTAGGGATTTTATGCTCGATTTTCATAAATTTGGAACACTTTGTGAATGAACATTGTTTGATGGAGTTGATAGTGAACCCCACAGCTCCCAGTGATCCTTTTTAACCAAAATGCCTATCACACACAATAAAACAAAGCAATGGTTATGTTATGCAACCAAGAGAGAAAAGATTGCATGCATAAAAGCATCTGATATGCCTTTTGTATTGAATGAATAACTATGAATTAGATGTTTACAATGAATGTGCATGCTTATAAATGCATGATAAAGAAAAAACTAGATGGGGATTGCATTAGATTGTGATAAGTGTCTTAATCTCATTCAGTGAGATAACTCGACCTATAATTAGCCCAATCTAATAATAAAAAATCACTCCTAAGTAGTTAAAGTAATAAGGGACTTAATAATTAATTAATGATTAATTAATTATTGACTATCCTAATTAATCCAACACCCCCCTTAAGATCAACTTAGGGAGAAGCTGAAAATCTTGATGAAGAATGTGATAGATGCATGGATAGGTCATGAATACAAGTCCTAATGAGGTACCCATGTACAAATAAATGAATCTCTCATAACCAGAGAAAAGGAGAAAACCACATGGGAAAAAACTCCTCTCCAAAAGAGAAAAAGAAAAAGTTGCACTAGTGAAAGAAGGATAAAAGGAGGACTCAAAGTGAACCCCCAAGGATTGCTTTTGTTACACAAGTACAATATATGTATCCCCAATAGAAGAGAGAAAATGGGGATATTAATACCCCCATAAAGAAGTAGCTCATGTGCCAATGATGAACACTTGATTAAGATATAATATGATCCAAGTGCCAAGATGTCCAAGTAATTGAAAGAAATGTGAAAACACAAAAAAATGAATAAAACGTACTTGGGGAAGATTATGGAAAAAGAGTATAAATGTATTTGAAGAGCTTTGAAATACCTTTCCAACGTTGCTAGAATAAAAAAAATGGAAGATTCTGGTGAAAATTTATGAGTTCAAAAGTGCAAAATGAGGATCCAACTTTAATTGAGAATAATTGTAACTAGCAGAAAAATCTAATTGTAATACCTACACCACTAGAAAGTGCTCAAAACTATCTTTTCAATGATATCTTGTTTGCCTGATTTTGACACCGTATACCTAAGTTATGCCAGAAAGAAAAAAAATTACTCCTTTAGGGAAAATGAAGGGCTAGGAGGGGGCTTGAGAACTTGTCCATACGGATGACATCAACCAATAGAATGATGCGTCAACAAATGACATCAACAAAATATGCTTGTGACTGATGGAATATTCCCTTTGGTGGTGAAAAATGTCAATTGCCAGGAAAAAATTCCAATTGCCTGAAAATTTTATGTTCCCAAAATATTCAGAATCTTCAGCAAGAATCGTTGTAGGAATATTCATCCACTAGTTTTCTATTTAGGTCATTGGAATTGTTGTTGATGCCAAATTTTTATGAGCCACTAGTGGATTTGTTTGCTGGCCACGGGGAATGAAGTGTGCGACTAGTTTTAAAAGGTTGTCATCGACTAGACAAGGGGCTCATCATTGGTTACCTGATTTGATAGGGTTACAGGGTGCATCTGTACCCTACAACCTATATATATATATATTTGAGTTTTTCTATTTTTCATTTTTTTAAAATTTTTTTTTGAAATTTTTTTTTTATGATATTTTATTTTCTGGAAAAAATTGATTAAAAAACCAAAAGAAAAGAATTATTGTACCTTCTGTGTACGAGGATCAAGAAGTATTAATGGAAAATTTGGGCCCAGATCTGTACAAATTTGTACGGATTTGTGTGCCCTTAAAATTTTTTGCCAAAATTTCAAATTTTCTAAATTCAACAAAAAGATAGGAGTTCTTTATGTTTTTGGTTGTTCTGGACTCAATAGTGATGCTCATTTTGCCTTAGGATGACTCAAAATTTCCCTCAAGGCTAGATCTCTCAAAATTCAGATAGCAAGTCACAGATCTAGTGCTCTGATACCATGTTGGAGTTGATAGTGAACCCCACAACTCCCAGTGATCCTCTACAACCAAAATGCCTATCACACACAAGAGAATAAAGCAATGATTATTCTATGCAACCAAGATAGAAAAGATTGAATCCACAAAAGCATCTGATATGCCTTCTGTATTGAATGAATAAATATGAATTAGATGTTTACAATGAATGTGCATGCTTATAAAAGCATAATAAAGCAAACCTCATATGAGGATTGCATTAGATTGTGACAACTATCTTAAACTCATGCAATGAGACAGCTAGACCTATAATTAGCCCAATCTAATAATAAAAAATCACTCCTAAGTTTAGCTTAAGTAATTAAAGTAATAAAGGACTTAATAATTAATGATTAAGTGATTATCCTAATTACTCCAACATTGTTTTCTTGTGTCTGGTAAGTCCTTAGGTACGTATGATCTCTCCTCGTGCCTAGTACAAACTTGGAGATAAGAAATACCCTAGGATTTACATTTTTTTTTAATTTACCCAAGGATTTGATTGTATATGTATGCCCTTCCCTTGCGACTCTTAAGAATGATCTTGGGAATTAGAAACATAATTTATAAATTTTCTTATAGTAGGAGGCCTACTTAGGGATTTCATCACCCCAAGGATGACCTCAACCATATTTACCGATGGGGTATATAAAGGGGGAGAATGAAAGTTGTACCTCAAGGTGTAATTAGCATCCTCTAAGCCAAGCCTCAAGACCCTCGGTCCACTGAGACTTGTATAGGTGAGAAGGAGAAGGGAGACCCCCCCTCAACTTGGCCATCCTCATACAAGTCTACTATTCATGATCCCCACTATGGACCTTGTTTAATTAGAAGCCTTTAAGGCAATCAACCATTGGCTTAGTGTGGTATAGAGTACAATATCATTCTCAAAGTTACTCACCATGTACTCTTCTCTTATTGAGGCGACATAATTCCTTGTTGGAGGGTGATCCCACAATAGTGGTTTACACTTTTTGGGACATCCTGATTTTTACTGAAATCACATATTTTTAGAAAATATAATGATTTAAGCATTGAAAGGTTCCATTTAAAGGATTATAATTGAAGAGGGTTTGATCAAATCCCCTTAGATCAAACCCCCATTGGATAGAACCCTGCTAATTTTAAACCATACCTATAATGAAGTCTCCTTTACACCTACCAAAATGCTGATAAAAAACCATTTTTGATTTATCTTTTGGGGATAAAAACAAGTGAGTCTTCTAATAGACTTGCACTCTTTGATGTTAGTAGAAGGCTAAGGTTTAAGAAGATATTTAATGATGAGTGGAGATGCAGTAACTCACAATGGCTTCTCAGAGCTGGAGATGGGGGCCTCTTGGTTTACAACTATAAGAGAAATGGAATCCTTCGAGTGATCAATCCAATGACTATGCAGTCCCATTATCTTGAAGATGTAAGAGTGACCAAAAAAAGTAGGATTTCACATTACATGAAAAGATATCATGATGATGTTCCTGTGCACCTCAATTTTGATTCAAAGGAAAAGACTTATTAGGTAATTGTTGTAATTGGAAATATTTATCTTCTCAGAAGAAACAATATTTTGTTTTGATTTATAGATCTGCAGAATAGGGGTGGGAAATTAGAGACATCGACTTGGGGCGAAGAGTGACTAGAAGTAAGATAATTAGTCTTTTTCTCTACATTTTAGTGTAGAAGCAAAAAATCTACTGCTTTTCTGAAAATGGGGTAGATGTGGTCACTTGTGATTTGAATAGAGATAGCAATAGCAGGTTTGCTTATATTTTGGGGATGTAAGGTGTAAGGCACCAAACCTTGGGAATTGTTATATACAAAGGAAGAATGGTAATGGTTTCTAAAAGTAAACCAATGGAACTCCTACCATATACACATACTTTGGTTTTTTTATGAGTTTGATGAGCTTGGCTTGCAATGGAGATGTAAATATGAAGCAATTGTATCCCCCAATCATTTTCCTCCTAGAGTGATTTGTGTTGGGGGGATTATATTTGGGTCATTCAGGAAATCGAGGGCTATGTCAGCAATACAATTTGTATAGATATAGATAGTGGGGAGCTGAATATATGGCCAGAAGTTTTCCTATCTATGTTCAATGTTAGAAATTGTCTATCCATGCCACTAAGCTTTTTTCCCTATTCATAGACTTCCTGATATCCGGTATTCTGCTGTAGGAATTCTTCTTAGCTTTTAGGGTCCCTTAATTGCATTTACATTGTTCTTTGTCGTATTTTATTTTAATTGTTTCCTGAACCAATGAAATCTATCTCCTGCTCCATCAATAAAGGGTCCTAAAAGAGTCTAGGATTCAAAATATTAATTTATGGTTATATTAGAAACTATCTTTTCCTTCAAATTGTAATATAATTTATTAACCTCTGTAGAATAAAGATGTTAGAGTGTTGAGCAGATTGTTTAGATTATATCATTGTTGAACAACAATAAAAACAACAATAGAAAAATATTATATTTCTTTGGGATATTTACAATGTTCATTACAAATGCTTAAAAAAGCATTGCATTCTCGTGGATTACATTCCCGTGAATAACCACCTAAATTCCCTTACGATAATAATTTCCCAAGAACTAACCATTAATTTGTTTATTACTAAAACTATCCTAATAGCCAATTTATTAAATGTAAACTTTAATTTCCTAACAACCCCCCCTTAAAGTTTACATAATAAAAACAAAAACAAAATTTAAAAATGTAAACCTTAAGTTCTTACATATCCCCCCTTAAGGTTTACATTACAAAAAAGAAAGACCAAAATTTTGTATCAGCATCAACCTAAACTTCTTGGTCTAGGAAAATGATCTAATTAGCCAACCTTGCATCAACATCAACCTAAACTCCTTTGTCTAGGAAAATGTCTTGAGCATCAACCCAAAATCCTCATGTCTGGGTAAATGTTCGATTACCAACGCTACATCAACATTAATCCAAATTCCTCATGTCTAGATAAATGTTCTGATTGCCCAACATTTCCCTGTGAATTGAGACACACTCCATTATTCACAAGAAAATCACCAACCAACTGTGAATTGAGACTCACTCCATTACCCACAATAACACTCCTCCATTTGTAGACCGAGACTTACTCAATTATCCACAAATACACACCTACAAAAATATGGATCAAGACACACTCAATTATCCATAAATGGTTTGTGGATTCAACTATCACAGACCAACAACAACTCACAAAGTTTGTGGATTCAATTATCCACAGACTAACAAATCACTACATGCCCCATCTTTCTCCTGAAAGGATTAGAGATGAAACACATGCTTCCCATGCAAGATATCATCCCTGAGTGAGAAGCTAACTCAAGATGATAGATGTCTTCTTTCCTCCATTTCCTCTAGCCTCCAATATGACCCCTTTAGATCTTAAGTTCCAGAAGTAGCATTAGATTCTTCAATATTACAAGCATGTGATTTTCAAAGTTTCTATCAAGAATAGTATGGATGCCATCAAGAACACAAACATAATGTGTGGACATGTTCAAATGATAAAAATAATGATGTTAATTTCAACACCTTTTGCATAACACATTTAAAAAAAATGGTTGAATGCAAATGCCAATAAATTAGGTTTGCCTGTTTCCATGCTGCCACTCACCGGAGGTTAGAATGAGAGATTTTTGCATTAGCAATTTTAACCAAACATTTTATCCACATGCCTAGTAAAATGCTCCTCAGTTCTTTAAATTGAAAAATGTGGAATCAAAAGGACTAAAAATGAATCTCACGCTACAACTTATTATTTTTGAAAAAATAAAATTGTACCTTATAGGAGTTTTAGTTTCTTACAAATTTTCATATATAATCATCCATTATACCTTTGATTGCATGCCCAATTTATGCGTTTCCATTGCAAATAACCATCTTCAAGAAATGCAAGTTCCCTCCTCCTCTATGCTAATATTCATTCCTTCTCAGTAGATGCCAAAATAGCTACATTTCACAGGCACATAATATGCAAGCGCTTTGATACCAATGTTAGAGTGCTGAGAAAATTGTTTAGATTATATCATTGTTGAACAACAATATAAACAACAATAGAAAAATATTATATTTCTTTGGGATATTTACAATGTTCATAAAAAATTCTTAAAAAGCATTACATTCCCGTGAATAACCACCTAAATCCCTTACGGGAATAACTTCCCAAAAACTAACTATTAATTTATTTATTACTAAAAACTAACCTAATAGCTAATTTATTAAATGTAAATTTTAATTTCCTAACAATCCCCCCTTAAAGTTTACATAATAAAAAAAAACAAAAATTAAAAATGTAAACCTTAAGTTCTTACATATCCCCCCTTAAGGTTTACATTACAAAAAGAAAGACCAAAATTTTGTATCAGCACCAACCTAAACTTCTTGGTCTAGGAAAATGATTTTATTAGCCAACCTTGCATCAACATCAACTCAAACTCCTTTGTCTAGGAAAATGTCTTGAGAATCAACCCAAAATCCTCATGTTTGGGTAAATGTTCGATTACCAATGCTACATCAACATTAATCCAAACTCCTCATGTCTGGATAAATGTTATGATTGCCTAATGTTTCCTTGTGAATTGAGACACACTTCATTATTCAAAAGAAAATCACCAACCACCTATGAATTGAGACTCACTCCATTACCCACAGTAACACTCCTCCATCTGTAGACTAAGACTTACTCAATTATCCACAAATACACACCTGCAAAACTATGGATTGAGACACACTCAATTATCCTTAAATGGTTTGTGGATTCAACTATCCACAGACCAACAAAAAATCACAAAGTTTGTGGATTCAATTATCCATAGACCAACAAATCACTACATGCTCCATCTTGCTCCTGAAAAAATTAGAGATGAAAAAAATGCTTCCCATGCAAGATATCATCCCTGAGTGAGAAGCTAACTCGGGATGAGAGATATCTTCCTGCCTCCATTTCCTCTAGCCTCCAATATGACCCCTTTAGATCTAAAGTTCCAGAAGTAACATTAGATTCTTCAATATTACAAGCATGTGATTTTCAAAGTTTCAATCAAGAATAGAATGGATGCCATCAAGAACACAAACATAATGTGTGGATTTATGTTCAAATGATAAAAATAATGATGTTAATTTCAACGCCTTTTGCACAACACATTTTAAAAAATGGTTGAATGCAAATGCCAATAAATTAGGTTTGCTTGTTTCCATGTTGCCACTCACCGGAGGTTAGAATGAGAGATTTCTGCATTAACAATTTTTACCAAACATTTTCTCCACATGCCTAGTAAACTGCTCCTTAGTTCTTTAAATTGAAAAATGTGGAATCAAAAGGACTAAAACTGAATCTCACGTTGCAACTTATTATTTTTGAAAAAATAAAACTGTACCTTATAGGAGTTCTAGTTTCTTATAAATTTTCATATATAATCATCCATTATACCTTTGATCACATGCCCTATTTATATGTTTCCATTGCAAATAACCATCTTCTAGAAATGCAAGTTCCCTCCTCTACGCTAATATTCATTCCTTCTCTGTAGATGCCAAAATAGCTACATTTTACAGGCATAGAATATGCAAGCGCTCTAAAACCAATGTTAGAGTGTTGAGCAAATTGTTCAGATTATATCATTGTTGAACAACAATAAAAACAACAATAGAAAAAATATTATATTTCTTTGGGATATTTACAATGTTCATTGCAAATACTTAAAAAGCATTACATTTCCGTGGATTACATTCCCGTGAATAACCATCTAAATTCCCTTACGGGAATAAAATTCCCAAGAACTAACTATTAATTTGTTACTAAAAACCAACCTAATAGCTAATTAATTAAATGTAAAATTTAATTTCCTAACAACCCGTCTAAAGTTTACATAATAAAAACAAAAACAAAATCTAAAAATGTAAACCTTAAATTCTTACATAAAGAATCATATTTCTTTTATTTTTTATTTATTATGGTAAAAGTGATTGAAGGGTTCTAACCTTTTACAAACACCACCTCAAAGACAAATAAAGCTAGTTGTAAGAGTAAAAGAATCTTTATGTTATTTTATGCTTCTTTTATGTTATTTGCTTTCTGATCCTAACATAATATCAAAGCAAGCTTATGGAAAATGTTGGAAGTTTTATTGTTTATATTTTTGTTAAAAAATGATAGTTATTTCAAGTTGAGTTAATGTTAATTTTTGTTAATATCTATGAAGAATGTGGAAATATAGACACGACATATGAAGTATTTAGAGAAAATGCTCAAGTCTCATGCAACCTAGATATACACACTTGGACCTACTGAAGAGGCTCTATAAAGCTAGAGTGGAATCATTAGCAGCCAAATAAAAATGTCTTCACAACCTTTACTAGCATTTGAAGTGAATTTTTTTAGATGTTGAAACTATAAGTATAGTTGCAGAGGTATATGCAGAATGCGAAAGTATTGATAGAGTGCATAAAGTATCTCACAAAATGCAACAAATGTATTTAGTCTTATTAAAAGAGATGAATGCAATATAACCATAACATATCTATTGAAAGGATATAAGAAGTTTGAAGCAAATGCAATTGGTGGCTGTAAAACCAAACTTTGCAATCTTTATCAACATTTTTCCCTTAAGGAAAGGAAGGCAGAGGCAACCTACAATAATTATTTGATAAAATGCTTCAACAATGTACACCTATAAACTATGCAAGTAAATGATTAGATGAAATGATTAATTGGAATGTGATGGTTGTATCACATTCTCAAAATGGAAAGCTAGGGAGAGTTTGGTCATTGGTGATTCATTTGCCACATATCAAGTTATTCATTCTAGCCTTCTCATCACACTGTTCCACCAGAGGTAACAAACATAATGAAAAGCAGTCTTTGATAATGAATTGCTATAAAATAAATGATTGAATAATTTGTTAATGATCTGATCAATTTAGTGGATTTTTTGGCATAGAATGTTGGTGTAATTAATTAATTAATTATTACACTAGCATAAGTTAACTTAGGTCTTGCATTTAATCATTAAGTCCTAGGTTGCATTATTAGATAAATCATTTAATAAATGGGATAATATTCCCTTCCTTATTTGTAGGAGATAAGATTCCTTCTAGAAGATGAGTTGTCCTTCTAGAACTTATCCCCTCATTTAATGATCGTCACCATTAGGGTTCACATGTTGTCACATGTTGTTAGATCAAGACACATGGCAACATCTCATGCATATTAGGGTTTAGCTCTTGCCTATATATTCAGGCATCTTGTACATTTGTAATCAAATCAAGATATCAAGATATCAATCAGATATCATATCATATCAATATCATATCAATAGAATCTTTAATCAAGCATTCCATTGTTGCAACACTTCTTTTGTGGTTGATTATCTTTCATGGCTAAAGTCCTGCATTGAAGATTCCAGAGCTTCAGGGGCTGTGCAATCCATAATCCCAACATAGAAAAGGGGTAAAACATTATTTGTCCATTATATTGTCTTCATATTATTATTGAGGGTTTTAAATTTGTCACAACCATGTTATTAGATCCAACGACTTATTATTCAAAGGAAAAATACTTTTTTGAACATATTGTACATTCTATCGTATTAGATAAACATCATATGATATAAACAAATATAAATGTGAAGGCATTGTAGTCTTCTAATCAAGTTATAAAGGTCAAAGTATTTGATCGTGTACATGTCTTTGCAAATTATCACGATTCAAAGTATTCTCTCCTTGTGCTTTGCTAAAATGATTAAGATAATAAGACCTTTGATGCAAGACACAATAAAATATTGTACTTGAAATATCATAAGAAGACAATTGAGTTCTAAATCAATGAATTGTGAGAGAATCAATAACTCAAGAATGCTGCAAGAAATATTATCAATGGAACCCATTCTCAAAGAAGTACTCATCAATTTTATTTTATGTTATTTTCTAAAATTTGCAATGAAATCATTTAGGAAAATAATTATATTTTATCCTAGAATCTTTTGAAAATCCTAAGAGATGATGTTAAATGGTTAATAGGGGGAACAATAAGTTTAACTCATATATATTCTTATAAGGAGAAATTGTGTAGGAATTTTTTTGGTCATTTTTTAATAAAATTCTTGTACAACGAAAGAGTAGAGAGACTTTATACTTCATTTTAGAGAATAAATATAGGACTTTAATCAAAATTTTGTGTCTAAGATGGTCTTGCCTTGCATCTTGCTTATGTGGATATGAAGTTTTTTTTGAAACTCTTTCTTGTGTGAATATTGGAAATGTTGAGTAGTCATCATTAAAAACCTTTTATTTTATTGTGCTAAATTGATTAAATTTTGAATGCTATTTAATCTAGTGCACACTCTTTTCTTTTTGAGCAATTTTATTTTTCATTTCTACAAACTACTAAAATCCTACCAACAAAATTTATTGCATGTAGTCCATATAATGTGTTTTTCTAATTGTGCTTGTGTTTTCTATACATATGTTTTTCAATTTTAATAAGACAACCTCACCATCTTGAGGGATTTTTAGCCAAATTATTGTTGATAAATTGCAAGTGTCAATTTAATTCTTAATATTTAAAAACTTGAAAATAAAATAAACATGAAAGAAAATACTTTTGGGTGATGCAATATTGCACTTACACCCTAAATGCTCCTATATCATGCACCAACCTCAATACTTTTCACAATAGTGTGCACCATACATGTTTCTCTTTATGCTTTTTTTCATGCACATAACACAAGGAATCATGTAACACTAATGTGCATAACTCTCTACATCATGTGTCACCTATGAAAAGCTAGGAGCAATCTCATCCTTTTGTGCGATTCCTTGTTTCATGTACAACTTGTGCAACATTTGGAACTATGTTATGCACCTCAAAATATACTATACAACTCATGTGATTTGTTTTGCATCATGTGCCATTCACACAATACTAAGGATCACACCACACATCTTCATATGACGAAGTTCATTCCAAATTTGTGCCTATGAGTGTTCGTGCACAAGATGCATAACCCAAAAATTTGCACAAAATACTCAATCACACCTTCTAAACCTAACTCATGACATATCAATTATTATCATAGCAAGAGAAAAAAATTAATCTTTGGGAGATGAAGAGTCACAAAGGGAAGCCCAACCATTTCAATCTATATAATGACCTTTGTCTTTATGAATATATAAACTATTTATGATTAATTTTTTTTAGTATATATTGAAGCTCAACATAGCCTTTAACAATATTTATAATTATTGTATTCAATTACACTAATTCTTTAGGTTTGATTTAACTAAATAAAGCTCATAAGTTAGTAAATAAGAGCACCAAGAAGTTTAATTGAGTAGAGTTCAAAAGTTAATACATTAGAGTAGAAAAAATATTTAACAATAAATTTCTCAAAGCAATAAGAATCAAGTACATATTAAAAAAAAAAAATACAAATATATAACTTTTAATATTGATACTCTAGTCCATATTTGTTATTGAGAATACCGTCATTATGTTATACTATTTTTTTTTTAATTTAAATAAATATTAACAATAAAAATTTAACATAATAAAGATTAAGTTGAATAGACACTTATATGAACTATTTACTATTACCTATATTAAACAATATATATTTATGTATAATCATTATATTAAATATATTATATTTTTTAGATTTAATATACCAATTTTTTAGTTGTTCTGAGTGTGATGGTTAAATTGTGGCATTATTGTTGTTGCCTGGTTGGACCATTGTGATTGCGGTAAAAATATGTTTATATATTAAAATATTAAAAATTACATTAAATAACTACCATATCCAAATCAAATATAGTATGTATAATACAACTAAATGCTAGCATTATACTAATATGATATATCACTTAACATAACCTCTTCCCCATAAAGACCACTTGTAATCTACATACTTTCACCTTAACAATTGAAGTTTAAAAAGGTACCTTCCCAAAGCACATAGTTGTGTAATAATAGCTTACCATAGCACATTAATTAAAAATATTTTAATAATACATAATTAATTGCTAAAATTTTATAATTAAATTTATAACAAAATATTTATATATTTAAATATTAAAAAAAAAACTATCATATATCCAAATTAAAATTAAAATACAATATGTATAATACAACTAAATGCTGACCTGTCACTCTAACATAGCCTCTTCCCTATGAAGCCCACTTATAATCTAGAATACCTTCATTTTATCAATAGAAATTAAAAAAAAAAACTTCCCAAAACACATAGTTTGTAGTAATAGCTTACCATGGAACCCTAAATGCTCCAAGCTATGGATGAAGATACCTGTGCTTAGTCATGTGATAGTGAATGGAGGTTACCATATTAAAACTATACAGATTGTCTAAAGTCAAATTTTCAACATAAAGTCAAATTTTGGTTGAAAATGATGGAAGGCTCAAAAAAAAATTGACATAGAACAACTAATCTATCATATCCAAATCTAAATATAGTATGTACAATACAACTAACATGATCTACCACTTAACATAACCTCTTCCCCATAAAGCCCACTTGTAATCTCCATACCTTCATCTTAACAATTGAAGTTTAAAAAAGTACCTTCCGAAAACACAATTGTGTAACAATAGCTCACCATGGAACATTAATTAAAAATATTTTAATAATAAATAATAAATTGTTAAAATTTCAATTATTAAATTTATTAAAAATATATTTATATATTAAAAATAAATTAAATAAACTATCATATCCAAATTTAAATTTAAATATAATATGAATAATACAATTAAATGCTGATCATGGGGTGTAATTGTTGAGAATTTATATTGGGGACAAGTTCCCGTTTGTGACTTCATAGCTCCCAATCAAAAGTGTTTACCCCTCTTAATGATAACAACTAAATGTTGTCACTTTAACATAACCTCTTCCCCATAAAGCCCACTTTTAATCTCAAATACCTTGGTTTTGTAAATAATTTTTTTTAAAATTTATTCCCATTAAAAAATACCTTCTCAATACACATGGTTTTGTAGCAATAACTTACCATGGAACCCTAAATGCTCCAATGCTTAGTCATGTGATAGTGAATGAAGGTTACCATTTTAAAACTATATAGATTGTCCAAAGCTAATTTCTCAACATAAAGTCAAATTTTGGTTGAAAATGATGGAGGGCTCAAATTTTTTTTTGGCTTTGTCTAGAATTTCCATATTACCGAACTTTTGGAAATAGCTCAAAAGTTCCTTATAATGCAATCTTAACAATTGAGGTTTTGAAAAGTACCTTCCCAAAATACATAGTTGTGTAGCAATAGCTTATCATGAGACATTAATTAATTTTTTTACAACAATTAATAAATTGTTAAAATTTTAATAATTAAATTTATTAAAAATGTATATCTAAATATTAAAAGTAAATTAAATAAACTATCATATCCAAATTTAAATCTAAAATTAATATGTGTAATATAACTAAATGCTGACCTGTCACTTTAACATAACCTCTTCCCCATAAAGCCCACTTGTAATCTCGAAGACCTTCATTTTATCAATAGAAATTTAAAAAGTACCTTCCCAAAATACATAGTTTTGTAGCAATAGCTTACCATGGAACCCTAAATGCTCCAAACTATGGATGAAGATAGGTGCTTAGTAGTGAATGGAGGTTACCATATTAAAACTATACAGATTGTCCAAAGCCAATTTTTCTACATAAAGTCAAATTTTGGTTGAAAAATGATGGAGGGCTCCAAAAAATTGACAGAGAACAATGCAAGGCTCCAAAATGTTTGGTTGGGTCTAGAATTTCCATATTATTGAACTTTTGGAAATATCTCAAAAGTTTCTTATAATGCAATTTTTAATTTAGCTCAAAAGTTCCTTATAATGCAATCTTTAATTCTATTTAACCACAAGGGTTTACATGCACCTCACAAGAGATGATGGCTTCTTAACAATTGAAGTTTTAAAAAGTACCTTCCCAAAACGCATAGTTGTGTAGCAATAACTTATCATTAGACATTAATTAATTTTTTATAACAAATAATAAATTGTTAAAATTTTAACAATTAAATTTATTAAAAATATATATTTAAATATTAAAAAAATTTAAATAAACTATCATATCCAAATTTAAATTTAAATATTATATGTATAATACAACTAAATGCTGACATGTCACTTTAACATAACCTCTTCCCCGTAAAGCCCACCTGTAATCTCAAAGACCTTCATTTTATCAATAGAAATCTAAAAGTACCTTCCCAAAATACATAATTTTGTACCAATAGCTTACAATGGAACCCTAAATGCTCCAAACTATGGATAAAGATAGGTGCTGAGTCGTGAATGGAGGTTACCATATTAAAACTATATAGGTTGTCCAAAGCCAATTTCTCAACATAAAGTCAAATTTTGGTTGAAAATGATGGAGGGCTCGCAAAAAAAATTGACACAAACAATGCAAGGCTCCAAAATATTTGGGTCCATCCAGAATTTCCATATGACCAAACTTTTAGAAACAGCTCAAAAGTTCCTTATAATGCAATCTTTAATTCTATTTAACCATGGTGGTTTCTTGCAGGCACCTCAGAGAGAGATGATGGCTTCTAGGAGAGAATCTGACAATTCAAGATTCATCCATGGCATTAAGAGAATGAGAATCAATTGGAATAGGATTATCAGTGAAGAAAAAGAGGAGGATATTTTTCAGAGAAATTCAAGCATAAGTAAGCAGCCTTATACCGACTGGCTGACACTTGGAAATGGGCCATGGAGAGAGGATGGCTCAAAGAAAGATACATGTGGGAAGGGTAAAGTGATGGATGTAGAGAAGAAAGGTGATTCTGGATCAAGTGAACTTTATACCAATTGGCTTACCCTTAAAACTGGCTCATGCAAAGAGGATGGATCAAGCAAGTGTATATATGCCTTGGATGCAGAGAAGAAAGGTGAGAGTTCGTCAAGTTGGTCATGCAGAGAGGATGGCTCAAACAAAGAAGTAAAAGGTAGGGAAGAATCAATTTTCGTAGGTCCTATTACAAAGGACATCCTGAACATAATATTTTGCAAACTTCCTCTTCATACTCTGTTCCGAGTTCAAGTCGTTTGTACTTTATGGCAAACTATTATTTGTAGCTCTGTTAACTTTCACAATCTGTGGGAGCAGAGTAATATGCAAATGTGGCTGGTGATGGATCATAATGATGAAACAAGTGGGTTTTCTAATGGGCTTACACTCTTTGATGTCAGTAGAAGGCTAAGGTAGAAGGCTAAGGTTCAACAAGATATTTAATGATGAGTGGAGATGCAGTCACTCACAATGGTTTCTCAGAGCTGGAGATGGGGGCCTCTTGGTTTACAGCTGTAAAAGAAATGGAATCCTTCGAGTGATCAATCCACTGACTATGCAGTCCCACTGTCTTGAAGATGCAAGACTGACCAGAAAAAGCAGGATTTCGCATTACATGAAAAGATATCATGATGATGTGGCTGTGCACCTCAAGTTTGATTCAAAGGAAAAGACTTATCAGGTAATTGTTATAATTGGAAATATTTATCTCAGAAGCAACAAATTTGTTGTTTTGATTTATACATCTGCAGAACAGCGATGGGGAATTAGAGACATTGACTTGGGGCGAAGAGTGAATGGAAGTAAGACAATTAGCCTTTTTACCTACATTTTATTGCAGAAGCAAAAAATCTACTGCTTTTCTGAAAATGGGGCGGATGTGGTCACCTGTGATCTGAATAGAGATAGCATCAGCAGGTTTTCTTATATTTTGGGGATGCAAGGTGTAAGGCACCAGACCTTGGGAATTGTTATGTACAAGGGCAGAATGATAATGGTTTGTAAAAGTAAACCATTGGGTCTCCCGCCATATACACATGCTTTGATTTTTTATGAGTTTGATGAGCTTGGCTTCCAGTGGAGATCTGAATATAGAGCAATTGTATCGCCCAATCATTTGCTTCCTGGAGTGATTTGTGTCGGGGGGGATTATATTTGGATAATTCAGGAAATCGAGGGGTACGGCAGCCATATAATTTATATAGATATAGATAGTGGGGAGCTGAATATATGGCCAGAAGTTTTCCCGTCTATGTTCAATGTCAGAAACTGTCTATCCATGCCACTAAGCTTTTGCCCCTGCTCTTAGATTTCCTGAGATCTGGTATTCTGCTGTAGGCGTTCTTCTGAGCTTTCAGGGTCCCTTGATTGCATTTCCATTGTCCTTTGTCGTATTTTATTTTAATTGTTTCCTGAACCAATGAAATCTATCTGCTGCTTCATCAATAAAGGGTCCTAAAAGAGTTTAGGATTCAAAATATTAATATGTGGTTATGGTACAAATTATCTTTAAAAATGGCTGTATTAGTTCAGATTGTAATAGAATTTATCAAGCTCTGCGAAATAAAAAGGGTAGAAGGATTCCGACCCTTCACAAACAGCACTTAAAAACAGAAACATGTCATTTTCTTATTTTTTGTGTGCTTTCTGATCCTAACAGTACTATCAAAGCAGGTTTGTAAAAAGGAAAAAGTTGAAGAAGTTTTATTGTTTATATTTCCGTTAAAAAATATTGTTATGTCAGATTGAGTTAATGTCGATTTCTGTTAAAAATTGTAGTTATTTCTGATTTAAAATATGGAAGTAAGAGATAACCATAACAGATCTGTTGAAAGGATTTAAGAAGTTTAAAGAAAAAGCAATTGGTGGCTGTAAAACCAGACTCTGCAATCTTTATCAACGTTTCTCTCAGCTTGTAAGCATAAACAATGTATGTGACAAAATGCTTCGATGATGTTTGTATGAGATTGGAAATGTGATGGTCATTGATGATCCATTTGCCACATATCGAGTTATTCTTTCTAGCCTTCCCATCACAAATGAAGGTTTTTACATAGGAAGGATCATACATATAAATCTCAATGTTGCTTTGAATGATTAAAGATTGTCTATGACATGTATTTGATGAGGAGTTTTTTATGGTGTGTTATTGCTTGAGATTCTAGTGCAATTTATATGAATGGAAAGTAATGATTCAATAGTTTGTTAATGAGCTAATTATTTTAGTGATGGATTTCTTTTTGTGGTATAGGAAAGTGGGTATGATGTCATTTATTCATCATATTGTCTTCATATTATTATGAGGGTGTTTTAAATTTGTCACAATCATTTTATCAAGTGTAATGGTTTATTATTTAAAGGGGGGATAAATGCATTTTTGAACATATTGTACATTCTATTGTATTAGAAACATCATATGGTATAAACAAATATAATTGTGGAGGAATCATTTCTTTTAATCAAGTTATAAAGGTCAAAGTATTTGGTCATTTACATTCTTATGGTTCAAAGTATTCTTTGCTTGTGCTTTCCTAAAATCATTAATATAATAAGAACTTTGATGCAGGACACTATAAAATGTTGTACTTGAAATCTCATAAGAAGACAATTGTGTTTCCAATCAATGAATTCTGAGGGAATCAATCCTTTGAGAATGTTACAAGGAATATTATCAATGAAATCCGTTCTCAAAAAAATACTCATGATGTTCATTTGAATATCAAAGTTTTGTTCTATTATAATACTATTTTGTGTTATTTTCTATAATTTACAATGAAATTATTTAGAGAAATAAGTGTATTTTATCCTAAAAGCTTTTGAAAATCCTAAGAGAGGAAGTTAAATGGTTAAGAGGGGAAAGAAAATAAAATAACTCTTCTATATTCTTAAAAGGGGAAAATGTGAAGGAATTTTTTGGGCCATCCTTTAATAGAATTTTTGTATGAAGAAAGAGGAGACAAACTTTATCCTTCATTTTAGAGAGTGCATTTATAGGAGTTCAATAAAAAAATTGTCTAAGATGGTCTTCCTTGCATCTTGCTTATGTTGATATGAGTTTTTATTTTTGAAACTATTTCTTGTGCAAATATGTGAAGTGTTGAATAAATCATTATTAAAACCCTTTTTTATTGTGTTAAATTGATTAAACTTTAATTGCTACATATTCTTGAAAGGGGAAATTGTGAAGGAAGTTTTTTGGGCCATCCTTTTATAGAATTTTTGCATAAATAAAGAGGAGACAAAATTTATGCTTCATTTTAGAGAATAAATTTATAGGAGTTTAATAAAAAAATTTATGTCTATGATGGTCTTGCCTTGCATCTTGCTTATGTTGATATGAGATTTTATTTTTGAAATTCTTTCTTGTGCAAATATGTGAAGTGTTGATTAGTCATTATTGTTAGAGTCACTCAAGAATTCAAGCCTCTAGGATCACCTACAAAAAGCAAACTAAACCTTTTACAAGAGGGAAAAGCAAGAACATTAAATTATAATAATGGATACAAGATTATGACCAATATGCAATACTCAAGATTGTAGTGATATATTAGACTTATTCAACTTAATTGTTAGTGATGTGTAAATGATGCCTTGCTTAAAGGCAAGTTGTGAGATAAGACTAGACAAAATATTGACATGTGTCTTAATACCATATAATGAGACAAGTACCTCAACATTATTAATGACCTAGGACATAAAAATAAAATAAAATCTAACTAGATAAGATCTTATTTAGACAACTAAGAAATCTAGAAAAAAAACTAGCACCTAAGTGGACTTAACATGTAAATAATACTTAGATAGGTAAAAAACCTATTTACACCAACACCCTCTCTTAAGTACAACTTAGGGAGTATTATTATGCAAATGATGCAAATATGGGTCTCGGCTACAAGGCCATGTTAGGTACCCATGTACAAATGCAATTGTAATCTCTCAGAAATGAAGAAAAGGAGAAAACCTAGCAGGACAAAATTCCTCCCCAAAAGAGAGATGAAATACAAAATGCTCTCAATGATGAATGAGAGGGACAAAACCCCATGTGAGGAAAAATAACCCCCATAAGAGAGAATAAGAGGGACCATGCATTCCCCCTCAATGGTGAGTCTCCTACAATAGTCGAAGCTTGACATTGAATGCTGAAGATGATCCAATCTCATTGAACAACATTCCTCCTTAGGAAGAAACAAAACTAGGATGATATGCAAGATATCTTCCCATTCCTGAAAGGAAGATGTGGAAAGAAGATTTATATGCAATTTCCTTGAACTATGCTCAAGTGTCTCCATCTTGATGTTGAAATCTAACATACTTCAAATAGGCATTATAGGCCACATAATTGAAAATGTCAATCTAGAATCTCCTAGAGAAAGATGTAGAACACAATCCAAAAACAAAGATGCCTCAAAAGATAATAATCCTCCTAATAATATTCTCCAAAAGTATCCACACTCATGCATCAAACTACAGATAATGATCGTGTAGAGAATGAACAAGAGGGTGAAAGTATTCCCTCGCAACACTTGGAGGACCATCTCCATCAAAGAGAAGATGTATACACTTAATGGCTTCTCCCAAATCTGAAATATGGGACTCAAAAAATAACCCAACAATGTTTGTAAAGTATGCATCCCAAGATGTATTCAGAAGATGATGTAGATCTTAATGCACAAAATTATAAGAGGCCAACACGATGACAACACGAGCATCATCAAAGACAACAAAAGATGGAGGAGATGAAATGAACGTCTCAAGAAAGAGATTTGATGTGATAACACCCAAGTTCAAGTAGCCAAAAGTCTCCTCAAAATCATGGTCCACACTAGAAGTGTGATCAACATTCAAAGGAAAAAAGTCATTATTAGAAGAAAAATCTACAAAGGTGTACAACCAAGATGAATGATCAAACATCCCAGTAGCAAGAATCTCTCTACTCTCCAAGTCTCTAATGATGACTGAATCAAGAGAGAATTCCATAGTCCTCCCACCTCCACCATGCATAATCTGATATGTGGAAAGAATATTGTTCACCAAATGAGGTACACACAAAACTTCATTGAAAGAGCCCTCCCCAATATCAATAGACCTCTTCTCAATTACACATGTATGCATTGTTTCCCATCAAAATATGAGACATAGTACAAGGATCAAAATAGGAGAATATATACTATGAAGATGCCATATGATGAGATGCTCTTGAATCTAGAAGTAATTCCCTGATCCAAGAATAGAAAAAGCCAAAAGAGCATTACCTAGAGTAGCATGACTTTGATCCTTTTTCAAATATTTTGAAGAAGAATAAGTTGTCTCATACATTCTAGAAGAAAAGCAATATGATTCTTTTTGATAAGATGTTTCAACTCATCGATATCCTTCTTATAACAAGAATGTTTGTCATGCTCAAGCTTCTTGCAATATGAACAAGTAGGATTCTCCTTCTTAGATGATTTATTTATGGAAGAGGATTTATTCTTTGGTTGATGTGAATGTGGATTTTTCTTTGATTTCTTTTATTTCTTATCAGTATATTTTGATTCTTTCACTTGACTAGCCAACATTGCCTGAGATTTATATGACTTCAAGATGCGACCCATCAATATAAGTTTTTTTTTCTCATGTATTAAAATCTCATAAAAAGATGAAAATGAAAGTGTAGTATATGCAGGCTCCATAGTCAACCTATGAGTATGTGAAATATGCCAACCAATTTTTCCTTTGAATTCTCACAACACAAACCAACACTACGCCAATTGATTAATGTTAGCTTCCAAAATAATAATCAAATTAAATGCACTCAACGCCAAGAATGTTCACCAAGATCCTTTAGAAGGCGAGGTGATAGCATATGGCAGAGGAAACTAGCTATAACTAAAAATTGAATTACAACTGAATGCAAGTAGGTGGTGGTCCAGCCATAAGAGTTTCCACGCTACCACTTAAACAGTGGGGGGAAAAGAACATTACAATTCAAAACAATTCATTCCCTTAACGGGCATCCACTCAGTAGTGGGGATTCACCACTTGAACAGTGGGTGAGAGATGTACATACACTATTAATTTCCTCCACACTAGCGGTAAACCATCCAGGGGTTAAATTGTTTGCATTAAAATTCACAAGTAAATGCAGTATTAACAATGACTGGATTAGTACTACTAATTCACAACCTTACAATGAAAGAAACCTACAATTTACAAGTGTTACAATGATAGAATCAATGCAAATATGTGAACGATGATTCTTCCAACTTCTAAACTTCTCAAACACTGAATTACAAGCCAAAATATGAACTTATTGAAATTTGATAACAATAACCAACAAACTAAAAATGTCTAACCAACAAACTATAAATCATTAAAATGCTCACAACACTTTCAAAATACCTCCAAATGCTCTGAAATGAATTGCAAATGCTCCCTAGGAAGATGGCGCCCATATCCAACACTCAAACTGCTTCAAAAGCTCTCCAAATAATTAACATGAATTCCAAGGCACTCTGAACATGGTATGACCTTCATGAAGGGCAATTTCATTAGATAAAATCAGAATATTCAAATTAAAATATGAAATTTCTAGGAAAGGGTCGCCTCTAGCATAGGAAAATAATAAGCAAACACCCACAACCAAAATAAAAACACACAAAAAGCTGCAAACCAAAACGTCCTTCAGCCATGAATGAACCAACAACCCAAAACTAAAGATATCTCCAAAATTCATCAACCATGAAGTTCAATATGTACTTCTAGATGAAGCACACTCTCAATCAACCATCTAGGGAACCATAGTTTCAGGCTCAAAGAATGGAGTAAAATTGCTAAGCTTCCCCTTAGCCAGGTTCTGAAATCAATTCAACAACATAACTTTACAATATTTTCCAAAGATGAGAATGAATGAGCAAGGCCTCAATAAATAAGCTTGAAATGGAAAATGAAACACTTTGAATTCTAAGAAGTCGAATCACTTCAACTTCCAAAAGGGACACCACTTCAGCCATTCACTTTATTTTGAAATAATAAAATATTATTCATCTTCCCTTTTTGGCATCCATTACAAAATGCAACAATAAAGCATTTATTAAATCATTAAATGCTCAACTTGACCCCTTAATGTCCCCTCTTTAAAAAAACTTGAAGTCATCAAGCCTAAGTGTGAGGTACAACTTAAAAACATGAAATTAACTAAGTATAAAACTCAGTCCAAGGAGATAACCAAAACCAACGCCAATACTGAAACTGATAGATTGCCAAAAATAACATAATGACCTGAGTTGAACTGTTGATGATGCCACTGCCAAAAATTAGACTTACTAAAAATACCCAATGCCAAAATAGTAAGTTCATGTCAAAACCAACAAAAAGCTTAATTGAGCTGGAAGCAAGACTTACTGAAAGTGGAAACCCTAATTTTGCACATTTGAGTAGCCTACAAATTTCTAGAAATAGGCTAAATCCAAATGAAGAGCGTAGGGCTAAATTGGGGACATTACAGTCCGCCCTTCCCAAAATTACTTGTCCTCAAGCAATGCCACCACTCTCCAAGAAAATAGCTTGATCCTTATTATGCCAAGTAGGATCCCAAGGTCCCAAATCCATCTCTGTAAAGACCCACCATGGTGATGCTGCACCACTCTGATCACACAAACATAACCAATATCCCAAGACTGCTCTTCCCTCCCTCCAATCATGTGGCTTAATCTGCTAATCCTGAAAAAACTAAAATCATAATCTTGCAGCATTTCATGTCCTAAAATTTTTGAGGAGTTAAAATCTGCAATGTCAATGCCAATCACCATTCGGCGAACAAAGAAGAATAATCTAAACAACTCAAAAATATCCTCATCAACATAACTCCTCAAAGCATCAAACCAAATCACAACAAAAAATGTGACTCCATCATAGCTATTTGCAAAGGAAAAAACAACTCTTTGCAAAGTCATAGCAACTGCATCCTCAAATCTCCTCAAGGATGTATAATGCCTCCTTTGAGTAATTTTGACATATTCAAGAAAATATCTGAAAAATTCCACCAATCTCTCCACCAAAGTCTCAAAAAGTTGGACCAAATCAAGCAAAGGTTCGATGCCCCAAACACTAGTGCAAGAGATTGAACAAAGATGATCACTGGAAAAGAATTTGAACATCATCCAAAATTGATCCGAATCACAATGAAACATCATTTCCCACTTTAGAGGCCATAAACCCTCATTGAAAAGAGATTGTGAAGAGAAAAAATGAGTGTACTAGCTACCCATGAAATCTGAAATAAACCAATTAAAGTCTGATTTTAGGAAAATCAACATACAAGGAGTTGAACAACTGCTGCAACAAATAATAAATTGTTAAAATTTTAATAATTAAATTTATTAAAAATATATATTTAAATATTAAAAATAAATTAAATAAACTATCATATTCAAATTTAAATTTAAATATAATATTTATAATACAACTAAATGCTGACCTGTCACTTTAACATAATCTCTTCCCCATAAAGCCCACTTGTAATCTCCAAGACCTTCATTTTATAGATAGAAGTCTAAAAAGTACCTTCCCAAAATATATAATTTTGTAGCAATAACTTACTATGGAACCCTAAATGCTCCAAACTATGGATGAAGATAGGTGCTTAGTAGTGAATGGAGGTTACCATACTAGCGTATATATTAATTTATAAATAATATATATAAAGAGCCGAGAGATATCTTCTGGAAGCATCTTTTTTTAATAATTTGTCACATAAAAGTGTAATGGACGCCTTGAAAAGGATATCTCTCAGCTTTTTCTATGTACAAGTTAAGGATATCTCTTGAATTTTTCTATGCACAAGTTAAAACAATCCATTTGGCAACATTGCCTTCCAAATGAAAAAAAAGAATATTCATATTACCATATAAAGAATGTCAATTACATACTAAATTTAATGAAGTTTAAATAATACTATTTAATCCTATTTGCAATTATACAACTATCATAATAAATTTATCCATAAACAAAAATTAAAGACATTGCTAATTTTTAACATTCTCACTTAATTAAACACAATATAAGAAAATTAAATTTTTATTATGGTAGTGCATTAAAAAAATTAATAAATATTTTTTTTTTCTAATATACTTATAATGACTATATCATATAACATATAATAAAAACAATTCAAACAAAATTGATTGGCTTCATTTTTCTAAGTATTTAATCCGAAAACAAAGACAATGAGAACTTGAAGATTGAAAAGGAGATAGAACTATTGTGAGTTGGATGCTTTATTTTCAAATCTAAACACTTTTGTGATGCTGGGTGGGAACCAACATCCAAGCATACATCTTTGCTTTGATTGAATCCCTAATGGGAAAAGTTTAAGACTCATTCTACAACTAAGCATCAAGGTTTTGAAGATGACACTAAGCAGGTTGCCTAATGTGAGCTAAAATCACAAGAATATACTGACAAAATGGTTAATTAGAACAAGAGTATTTGATAAAACTAATTAGGATAACTAATGTATAACATCACATATAAAATTTATTAGAAAGGCTTAAAAAGGACTCTCCCTTTGCTTACAAGAGCACTGTCTTTGTCGATGCTAGAAGTAATTATCCATTGTTAGCTTTTTTTTTATAGAATAAGAGTCTAAGGAAGGTACACTGGAATTGGAACCATTTAAGGTTCCATGGATGTACTGATTATTGGAGCAATGCGATGGACCATCAAAAGAGTTCCATGGTTTGACTCTCCATTGAAGGTTTGGAAGGAAGGCATACTAGTGAAAGGGAAGGCATACTAGTGAAAGGAAGTTTGACTCTCCAATGAAGGTTTGTGAAGGAGTGGGGTTTGGTAGAGAGCTATGAAGGTATGGGAAACTCCAATATTCTGATGGGATAAGGAATGAAAGCAAGGAAAGAACAAGAGGTATGACAACATGGAGAAGTCTGATACCCCAATAGAAATAGTGGAAAGGGCATGTCAAGAAGGGAAACTCTACAAATCCAACAACTTACACAAACTTAGAAAATTAGAAATGCTTCCAAATCCATACTTAAAAACTTCAAGGATCTTAGGCAAACACATGGGTGATGGAGATGAACACACACAAAATTGAGTCAATGGAAACACAAAAAATAGGAAATAGGTAATTTGGACTATAACATAGATTAATACAAAAATGGGACATGACACAAACATAGGCTTGTGCATTCATTTTGATTGACACATGCAATTGTGTTCTAATAACCAAAGAATTAACTCCATAAGAGGCAAAGCATCACTTTGAGGAATTTGTCTTTTGGCAAAGTTGCATTCTTGATTTTATGTGAATTGAATCCTTAGCAATTTAATTGGTTGCTTTTAAGACAACATAAAACAAAATAGCATGAAAGGTTAAACCTTACTCCAAGTTAGAAGGGGAAGCTCCGTTTGTAACAAAACTAAACTAAACCCTAAGACAAATAGGAACAAACTTTAGTTTTTTACAATATGTACAACATAATTTTACTATTTTCAACATGCAAGAAAAACAAACTAAAGAAAATACATGTTATTTTGTTCTTGGGTATAGGCACAAGGCTAATCACTACTTCTACACACATATGAGAGATTTTATATCTTTTTGACTAATGTAGACGACCTAAAGTATGATAATTAACTCATTCTCACTCTTTTTGGCTAAAAGAAAAGACCAAAAAGAATAAGTACAACACATGAATTGAATTGGATTGAACACAATAGACAAGACCTGATAAATTGAATAATAAAGATTGCATACAAATCTACAACACCTGCATCAATCAAGATTGCAATACAAAGCTTGCAAGAATCACTAACTTCTATTCAATATACCAAATCAACAAATAAGACAACACAAGAATCTTTAACAATAATCTCAATAGAAAATAGGCATCAAGCAATTATTTATAAAAATAAGTGCATAAAACACTTATTTATAAGTTTTTTCCAAAGTTTTGAATCATAAAAAAATAACTAAACATAGTTTAGTTCCTACACTAAAAATAGTTCACTTTGGCTAAAAGAAAAGACCAAAAAGAACTAAACTATGACACAATAGTTCATTCTAGTTCCTACAATTAATGCGAACAAATTTATGACAATACTATTTTAGTCATTTATCTAGTCATTGATTTGGTCATTGATTTGGTCGTTAATTTACTCATTGATTGTTGTTAACTGGTCATTTATTTAGTCATGGTAGTGATTTATTTAGTCATATATTTAATCATTAATTTAGTCATTGATTGTTGTTAACTGGTCATTTATTTAGTCATGGTAGTCATATATTTAGTCATTTAGTCATATATTTAGTTATTACTTTAGTCATATATTTAGTCATTAATTTAGTCATTTTTATTTATTAGTTTCCATTAATTGGTAGTAAATATAGTCATGAAATGAATAATTTATTAAACACCATAACTTTTATAATGCAACACTAACATAATATTAAACTTGAACTAAAACATAAAAGCAAATAAAAATATTATATATACGAAAGCTACAACGTGCTAGAATTAAAAGATTGATTCAACATCATGATAAATAAAAGTAATTTTCAATAAAAAATTTAATGCATATATATCTATCAAGTTACAAGATGTCAAAGTTGTCTGAGAGTTTCCAACTCTTTCAAATACACCATGATAATTAATATCCCTGAACAACAACTAGTACATAATAAACATGTTCAACTATGTCATTTTTTGCAAATATTTTAGTGGCCATCATGTGAAGGTTCGCTCTTTCTCTTTTAGATGAACAATTCCATCTATTTTGTCTTCATAAACAAGGGGTATGTTACTTGTGACCTTTAAAATGTTTACATTTACATTTCCTATTCCTTTCAAGTTGACTCCATGTACAATAGATAGGGAGTGAATTCACCCAATGCCCACAACATCACCATCAAATGGATCCAACATCCTAACTTTATCCCCTTCTTTGAGTTTATCAATACATTTCTGCAAAAAGAAAAAAAATAACACATTATATTACATAGGTAATGATTACCTTTGTTTGCATAATAAAACAACCATTACTTACTTAAATAGTACTTGCATGTGTGTGTTAAAATAATTGCAAAAGGAAAATTTCAAAAATAATTGCAATGATACCTTATGAATATTTTACCTTAAAAATTACCTTAGCAGTCTCACACTTTTACTGATCAAGAGGCCTGGTTGTCTAGATGATTATTATCATCCATAGGGTATAAAGTCAACCAGAAAGAGAATGGGGGAGAGGGATTAGAGTAAGCATAGATTCCAAGAACCATTCATCAATCTAATTTACTAAAAACCAACACTCATAGTAGTTCTTACAATGCTACTATTAACTTCATGCTAATCAGATACAAAGGCCACAAATATAAACACTACATTACCATGCACGCATACTAGACACATAAGGTTATGACAACACTGTTACACATAAAAAAGGTAGCTAATGCACAAAAACAAAGAATGCAATATGAGAGCACTACTACGACTGTTGCAAGGTGAAGGTGAAATACATTGGGATGTACAAAAACAGTGGCATTAAAGCTCTGAAACATAACCACATGCAGTCTATATAACTCTGCCAATGATGACATATAAAAGAAGAACAAAGAACAAAATGTATCAAGGCAACATGTGACAGCCATTAAGAGCAGTCATTGAGGAAACAATACAATCTTTCTCTGTGGCTTTCATAGCAGCAGTAAAGGAGTAAGAAATAAGGTTGGATGTAGAGGTCACATAAATAATAGAGAAAGAGCCTTTCACTGTTAGAAAATAGTGTAAGAGTATGCAAAAAGAAGTAAGAAATAATGTCCAATGAACAAGTAGTAGTGGAATGCCATGAAGTTAAAAAAACAATGATAAGCATGGCACCAAGGAATGTAAGGAAAAGTGCAAAGACAACAAGAAACAACCATCTTGTCTTCTAGCATTGTTTTCCATCCCAAATCACCAAAGGTTGCATATCTATTAAGAGGGATACAAGTTTGTAACAATAAAAGGATTTAGAAGTTGTCATAATAAAAGACCATTGACAAGAAGACATGATAATGCTATGAGCAATTGAAATAGTATGCAACAATAGTAACCAAAGGTTTTAAAATGTTGTCTTAGAAATAGAACAAAGAAGTGATTTCTAGCATGTAAGAGCATGGAGAACATATCAATGAAAATAACATTAAAAAAAAAGATATGGTTGAAGAATCAAAGCAAAAGGGAAGTGAAGGCAGGGTTTTATGTAAAACATTGTCTTTATTATGAAAGAAGGGCTATGTTTAATTTATGCTCATTGGTTTAACAATTTGTTATGTAGTTTATGTTTTGAATCCCTTTAAGTTATCAAATGTGGGAGAAGGGGACACAAATCTATAAAAGGGTCACATATTCATGTGTTTAATGTCTTTGATGCTAGAGAATAAATGCTTTGTCTTTGCTTTGAGCAAGTCCTTCATGTATTGACTATAGTGAGTATCCGTTTTAAGACTTACCATCTTGCTCTACCCAAGCTCATGCCAATCAGTGTCATGCACATTTGCTTGAGGAAATAACACTATATCAGTGAAGAAGTATATGTGAACTGACCATGGGTAGGAAAAATGTAGCAATTATTAGCTTATGTTCTATGGGTGATTAGGGATTATATATATGCTATCATTGTGCCATAGGATCATGCTATTTATGTGCCTTTTGGCGGGTAAATGTTATACCTCCATGAAATTTTAGTCCATAGAATGAAATTCAGATGTTGCAAATAATGTACATATAATTAGATGACTTTTAACACCTTGTTCTAGCAAAGAAAGTGGAACAACATATAATGTACATATAATTAGATGACTTTTAACCCATTGATTTTTGGAATTGGAGGACATAAACACTTTGATCTTAAGGACATTCTCACTTAGGGAGCGCATTGGAGCTTTAGGTTTACAGTATAGTTCAATCTTGTTGTGAGTCCATTGATTGTTGCAGATTTGTAAATGTTGTTTATTGTTGATTTAATGACTGTCATAACAGTCCTATGGTTGTAGAGATTTGATAATAGTTAACATCTAATGGTTGTAGAGATTTGATAATAGTTAACATCTATTGTTGCTAGAGTTTGATTCATTCTGTGTAAATCTATGTGATTATTTGGCTAATTATAAGTGTTGTGATGTATGATTAATTGTTTATGTTTGGATACAAATTGGTGAAAGTTGTTATGCTACAAACTTGTTTTCATCAAAAATTTGAGGAAAGGGACATTACAATATTTGATGAAAATTTTGTCCTAGACCTTGCTCACTAGTTTAAATGGCCTTGCCTTCATACTTAGAGATGTTAATCTTGTTTTATTTTGCACTTTTATTTTTTTGCTTGAAGGCTTTGGTGTTATAGTCTCTTTCATTATTTTGTGTAGTAGAACCTCATTGCTAGGCTTAAAGCTCTTGCTTTGTGAGCCTTATTCTTTCATAGTTTGTTATGAGTCTCATCAATCACACAATGCTCCTCTTTAGCTATCTCTAATACCAGCTGTATCAACTAGGTTGGTGGCTAAGAAAGTATGCAACAAATTGCATTCTAGTTATAGGACGAGTCGATATGTAACAAGAATGTTGGAATACATGTGTGTATGTGCGTGCACATGTGAGGGTGTGTGCATTAGTGTGCATGTGTTTGGAGATGTGTGTGCATCTAAGGTCACATGTGTATCTATCTAAGCTCACATATGCGCTTGCATATGTTTGTGGTTGTGCATATGTATTTGGGGGGTGGGTTGTACATTTGCTTATGTGTGTGTGTCCTAGTCATGGGAATTAGATACTAAGGGAAGAGAGTTAATCAATGAAAGGGTCAAACATAATTCTAAGAGAAAATTGATGGACATGAACAATTGGGTCAATCCCAAGTGTTTTAGTAGCAAGTTTCATGGTTGTAGCAGTGAGCTTAGTGCAAGGGAAATGAGTTTTATGGTTGTAACAGTGAGTTTAATGGATCGGGCAGCAAATATCATTACTAAACAGAAGAAGACATTAAGAGAAAGCGGCAAGAATATCAAAAGAAACCTTTTTTTTAATAACAACAGCCATAATGAAGAGTTAACAATAGATCCGTGAAGGAAAGAACAACAAGTATCATCCAATGAAAGAAGCAACACCCTAAGTTCAAGATGTTGACAAGGTCAATTACAATGCCCTAAAACACAATCAAGCATCATAAAGTATTGAAGTGCCAACAATCCCCCATTGAAAAGTGACAAATAGTTACAATGATTGTTCTACGGGTTACATTCAATGTTTTAGTTGTCTATTCACTATTCTATAAGCTTGTTCACTATTTGGGATCATAACAGTCATTAATACATGAAGGGTTTTAGAATCAAGGAAAAGTAACATTTCATAGCACTCACCTCAAGTTCAACATCACTAGTACTATAAATATCATGCACATACTCCTTGAATTTAGCATAATCACTATCAACATTGTCCTAAAGTTGTGTAGCTTTGCCGAGAGCTCTATTGACAGGGTCTTTTCCTTTTCGTTTTGCTTTCATATAATTGCTCTGCATGTGGTTTAATCATCACACAAAGTTAATATAAGTCAAGTAAAGAATGCAAAAGCTATAAATTTTTGTCCACAACAACTATTATATTACCTCAACTTCAACACAACTATGATTGTGTTGCACATCCTTGTCCACTAGTTCATCCTGATTACTATCAATATCGACAGCTCTGTTGACATTAAGGCGTTTTTGTTTTTGTGTTGCTTTGATAAAATTGCTCTGCATGTAGTTTAACCATCAAGCAAAAAATATATCCAAACGAGGAGTAATTCATTTTAAAAATAGTCAACAGAGTCTTTACAAGCATAAAAGTCACAGTATATATTTCATGAATATCCTAAGTTATAGAAGGCAAAGGGTAGCACACTATACGTCACTATCATTGGGCCATAGTCATACATCCCCTTGATAGTAAGAAGCAACTATAAAAACATACAGAGTAAGACAATTATGAAGAGATCAATAAAGAAAAAACAACAATAAGAGTAAGACAATTAATAGTATTTCTGTCACACCTCAAATCTAGCAAGGTAGGAAAAATGGAATTTCTCATGACAAGTCATTGAAAAGCTGAAATAAATGATGCCAATTTCTTCAAATCCTTCGTCAAGTATCTATGCTATGATAATTTAAATGTATGCCTTCTTTTGAGGTTGATAACAAGTGGAAAGAGCAATAGCCATGATAGCTTGATAATAACAACCCTAACATGCTTACAACTGAGTGACAGTAAGCAAAGTCATGAACTAATTCTTAGATAACTTGCATTTTCAACCACATAATGTCTGAAAAGCATGCATGGCAAAACCATAGTAATAGTTTAATAAGCAAGCCGAGGATTGCCTATTCTAAATCAAGCCCATAGTAATAGTTTAATAAGCAAGCCAAGGGCAGAAAGTTTCTCATAGAAATGGCAGTCATATGAATGCAAACCAAGTGTGAACAATAACAAAAGTTCTTTAAGAGTTTAACAACATTTTATTAAGATGTAATACCAAATCTAAATCATGAAACAACAGATTTATGGAAGAGGCACCCAGATTGTTAATATAGAACAACAGTATCTACTCAAGAAGAAGCTTTTGTTGATTGAGAATAGCATGTATTGATGGAAAACCATAGTTTTCCAGATTGGATAACAATAGATAAGGCAAAGAAAGGGCTGCAAATTGGTTTTCTGGATATAAACAACAAGTTACAAGGGGAAAAATGCAGATTTCATGGTGAAAAGACCAGATGGCTAACTAAGAGACAACAAATTGTAAGAAAAATGCCCAAATTTAATTAACACAACAAATGTGATGGAAAAGAGCATTAGTTTCTTGGTAACAAGGAGAGGAGAAACAATCAAAAATCATTGGAAAGGTATCAGGCTTGAAATGCTCAACAAAGAAAGTAAGCTTGGGATTGAGAATTTGAGGATAGGTCTAAGTGAATTATGTATACTGGTGAAAGGAAGGCATACCGGTGAAAGGAAGTTCAACTCTCCAATAAAGGTTTGGAAGGAAGGCATACTAGTGAAAGGAAGTTTGACTCTCCAATGAAGGTTTGGAAGGAATGCATACTAGTGAAAGGAAGTTTGAATCTCCAATGAAGGTTTGTGAAGGAGTGGGGTTTGGTAGAGAGCTATGACGGTATGGGAAACTCCAAAATTTTGATGGGATAAGGAATGAAAGCAAGGAAAGAACAAGAGGTATGACAACATGGAGAAGTCTGATACCCCAATGGAAACAGTGGAAAGGGCATGCCAAGAAGGGAAACTCTACAACTCCAACGACTTACACAAACTTAGAAAATTAGACATGCTTCCAAATCCATACTTAAAAACTTCAAGGATCTTAGGCAAACACATGGGTGATGGAGATGAACACACACAAAATTGAGTCAATGGAAACACAAAAAATAGGAAATAGGCAATTTGGTCTATAACATAGATTAATACAAAAATGGGACATGACACAAGCATAGGCTTGTGCATTCATTTTTATTGACATATGCAATTGTGTTCTAATAACCAAAGAATTAACTCCATAAGAGGCAAAGTATCACTTTGAGGAATTTGTCTTTTGGCAAAGTTGCATTCTTGATTTTATGTGAATTGAATCCTTAGCAATTTAATTGGTTGCTTTTAAGACAACATAAAGCAAAATAGCAAGGTTAAACTTTACTCCAAATTAGAAGGGGAAGCTCCCTTTGTAAGAAAATTAAACTAAACCCTAAGACAAATAGGAACAAAATTTAGCTTTTTACAATATGTACAACATAATTTTACTATTTTCAACATGCAAGAAAAACAAACTAAAGAAAACACATGTTATTTTGTTCTTGGGTATAGGCACAAGGCTAATCACTACTTCTACAAACATATGAGAGATTTTATATCTTTTTGACTAATGTAGACGACCTAAAGTATGACAATTAACTCATTCTCACTCTTTTTGGCTAAAAGAAAAGACCAAAAAGAATAAGTACAACACATGAATTGAATTGGATTGAACACAATAGACAAGCCCTGATAAATTGAATAACAAAGATTGCATACAAATCTACAACACCTGCATCAATAAAGATTGCAATACAAAGCTTGCAAGAATCACTAACTTCTATTCAATATACCAAATCAACAAATAAGACAACACAAGAATCTTTAACAATAATCTCAATAGAAAATAGGCATAAAGCAATTATTTATAAAAATAAGTGCATAAAACACTTATTTATAAGTTTTTTCCAAAGTTTTGAATCATAAAAAAATAACTAAACATAGTTTAGTTCCTACACTAAAAATAGTTCACTTTGGCTAAAAGAAAAGACCAAAAAGAACTAAACTATGACACAATAGTTCATTTTAGTTCCTACAATTAACGCAAACAAATTTATGACTACAATAGTTCCTTAGAAGAAATGTGAAACCCTAACAATTCATCATTTGCTTGATTACAACCTCCACACAATTCCTTTTGGTGAAAATCAGACCAATGACCTCAAAGCACCTTGAATGAAGAGTGAATAAAATGATTAGGTTTTCAATATATTATCTCACTACTTACATATCACCTTTGTGATGACTAAAACTCACTGAAAACTACTGGAAAGGAATGCCATATGACTATAATTTTGACCAAACTTTTGTAGATGAAAATCAAGCAAGGATGCGACATTACAAAACTGCCAGAAGCCTGTTACAAATCTACAACTTTGGATGTTTTTGAGGCCCTGGGTTATAAGGAAAATTAAACAGAATCCATTGAGATGAAAATCACACAGTAAATCTTGTAAGATTGCTAAAAATCTGCTATCAACCTCTTTATCAATCTTAGGCGGTTGAAGGTCATTGTTTCATTTAAATTTTTTTCCGTAAATAAATGTCCATCAAAAAAGCAATCTTAAAAACCCTGCAAACAAAATAATTGATCCTGTTGAAGCTGTGGATGACTGAAAACTGTTGATAACACTTGAAGATCTTTCAACATCCCACAGTAAACAATGATATCCTAATCTTTAACCCTAACTGTTTTGATCAAGTCTATAGCTCCAGGTATTATGCAACCCCGGGGCATCTTGATATGCTGTTGTTTCACACTTTGAATGATGAAAAACAACCCAAAAAATGGTTGTTGTAAACCCTCACACTGTCCTACTTTGTGATGAAAACTTGCTAAAGAGTTGTATGCCATTGAAGATGAAGATAAGCAATGGAAAATCTGCAAAAGGAACCTGAAACCTACTATGGATGACTGCAAACACTGAAAACTGTGCATGAACTACTCTTAAAACCCTTGAAATGTTTGCAACACCTGCAAACACATTTCTTCCTATGGAACCTTTGTAAATCCTTCAAAATCCCCTTGCACATGAACAATAATCTGTTGGAAATCCTTGCACAAGATACTTTGTCAAACTGTCACAAAGCATGAAGATGTTTGCTAATGCTAAAAGTGCCTTCAATGTAACAAAAATGCTCAGAAAATGCTTGAAAACCTATAATAAACTCAATAACTTCTTTAGCATGAAATTTGTTCATCCAATGAAAAGCAGCTCTCTTTTTCTCTAAATTTCCCTTTTTTGCAGTTGACAAAACTTGTCTTCCATTGGAGAGGAGAGCTCCAATACAGAGGCATGTCTCTTCATAATTTTTTACTTTAAAATGCTTACTCAATGGAAAGGAGCATGTGCATACACTGGGATGGGCATTTTTTTGTCTCGATTTTCACATGACTTGGACACTTAGTGAAGGAGAGTGCTTTTTTTCACTTTAAGTACCTTTTGGTTCTAATTTCATTTTGAAATTGGAAAACTTATGGCTAGGTGTGCACTGTTTCACTTATTGTCCCTTTTTGTATTTTCACCTTGAAATTGAACATTTCTTTACAACAACATATTATTTTTCTCCTAGTGTCCTTTTGTGTTTTTGACTTGAAAATAATACATCTATTTACTATAATGTGTGCTTGTTGATTTAATGTCCCTTTTTCACTTAAAGTTCACTTAAAATTGGACACTTAATGGAGAGGAGCACACTCATACACTAGGATGTCCCATTTCTACTTTTTTAACAATTTTTTAGACTACTCAAAGTATCAATGTATTGGTACACTCCAATACACTAGGATATCCTTTGTTCATGCATAAGTCAATTTTGCATCTTTTTCCTCATCCAAGTTGTATTTTTCATCTGATTTGATGCATTGGAGAGTGTGTCATCGATTGTGCAAAGACACTAATGCCTGGAAATATGTCATTAATGAACATGGTAGACAAGGATTGAATGGCTCATAAAATGAGAAAGGACAAATATTTGACTTGAAAAATGACTTGATCTGTAATAATCACCCTTAATTTTTTTGAAAACTTGTTAGCTCAAACATAATGGAAATTGCTAAACAACTTTTCTTTCCACTTCCTGATCACCAAGCTCCTAGTGTGGGCGAGGTGAGAGCATACAATGTACATGATTTCAATAATACTTAGAATGAAGCAGTTGAAAGCAATCCACTTATCTAGTGGGGTTAACTTAGCACTTCCATTTTTCAATGGGAAAGCTCAAAATAATACTAGAAACATAAAGCCAACTCTTCCAATTTTCAGTGGTGAGCGAATACAATAAGCAAGAGCAACTCTTCCACTTTTCAGTAGTGAGTGAGAACCAATGAGACTTATTCAGTGAGGTAAGTAACACAAAATATCATGAGCAGATCACTGATGGTACTACCACTTAGTGTTACAATGTTAGCTCAAGGAAATCATCTATAAAATGAAATGTGTCACTGCTGATGCAAAGTACCTATTGTAACAATGATAAATATCAACCCCAACATCAAAACAATCACCAAAAAAACAACCAATTCAGTATACCTAGAAATAAGAGCGTTGGTATGAACAAGGCTGAGCTAACTGGGTGGTTGCAGGTCTGTTACTCCTCTGTTGTAGGTCAAATAGCCATCTGAAATCATTCAAAATTTCATTTTATGCAACCAAGGACACCCCCAATCAATGCCTAACAACTGGAGACATACTCCCCTCTACTAACAGCCTCCAAAATGCATGGAAACGACAACATAAAGGTCTGATATTCATCTTAGATTTATCCAAACAATACTATCATACTAGAAAACATGGACAACTAGCATGATGGAAAACAAAACCTCATTCAAACTACCTTTTTTCACTTCACACAGGTCTGTAACACCAAAATCAGATCAGGGTGCCACCAAAGATGATGTAAAAGACCCCACAAACTATTTGCTTCGGCCTCTAAACTCCCACACCATCCTCCTAGAACATGTATGGCCAGCTAGGGACTATAGTATGGCCTCCCATGTTTGCAACCTACTCAAAATGAGTGGAAAGGACAACAAGGATAATGAATTTGCACCAACAAATTAATAGGGTAAAACAAACCTTCCAATTGCCAAAAGGTGTACGGCCTGCTAAGAATAACCTACGACCCACTTGACCAGCAAATAAACTCTCCAAAAAACTCAAAACAACCACATCAAGACAACAAAAAAAAACTCCATCAAAGCATTCGAACTAAGAACCAAAAATTGGAAGTTTCCAATCAGCTCCAATGGTGACTCCTAGCTGGAATCACACCAATCTAGCTAGGAAATATCTTGCAATTTTGAAACTAGAAATCTATGAGGGATTTTGTCCTCAAAGGTTGAAGAGAACCAAAGCCATTTCGACAGCATAACAATATCATTTTTCAACATATGCAACAATGAGCCCCCAATGCCTCTTTATATAGAGTTTGAGAGGCAAAACTCTATTTAAAATAAATAATTAATTCACCTTTTCCATCAAATTTCCTTTTAAAATAAAATAAAACTTTTTTCATGTGCAAGACCCCCTTATTTCTCCTAGGCATCCAAATGGGGAATTAAAATACCTTTTTGAAAAGATATTACACTTAAGTTATCAAAAATAATGATAAAACATTATAACTTAAATGAATAATTTAATTATTCCACCCCAAAGTTTTGGAAAATCCTGAAACATATCAAAATCCAAATTTGACCATGCCAATATGATACTAAGGCAATAGGTGAATAATGGAAGTTAGTTTGGTGACTTACTATGAATAGACGTTCTCTCCAAGAAGTTTGGAGAACACCCCAAAAGTCAAAAAACACTTCAGAAAGTGTTATCCAGATCAGTGTTGCCCGCAGAGCTCATTGCCAACAATAGAAACCTTGTATTGCATGAGAAAGGAGTGGCGCATTGCCAACAATTAGGCCTAAGAAGGGGACATTACATGATCCAAAATAAATTGTAGGTGTATTGCATGAGAAAGGAGTGGCGCATATCACTCATTAAGGATGAGTAAGGAAGAGCAAGGTCCACCTTGAAACATGAGTGGGGGCATATGCATAGCAAGAAGGTGGAAGTTTTCAACCATTTTATTCTCATGCATATTCTCACTACTTGGAGAACATCACACGTATACACTAGGATGAGCGAATTTTTGTTTTAATTTTCACTTTACTTGGACACTTAGTGAATGAGAGCGCTCTTCTTCACTTAAAGTATCCTTTGGTTCTAATTTCATCTTGACATTGGACAACTTATGGCTAGGTAAGCACTATTTCACTTATTGTTCCTTTTTTGTGTTTTTAACTTGAAATTGGAACATCTCTTTATAATGATGTGCACTTTTTGACTTAATATCCCTTTTTTGTGTTCTTGACTTGAAGATGGACATCTCTTACAATGGCATGCACTTGTTTACTTAATATCCATTTTTTTGAATTTTTACTCAAAGTACACTTAAAATTGGACACTCAATGGAGCTCAGTGCATGCTTGTAAACTAGGATGTCCCCTTTTCCACTTTTTAACAAATTTTGGGCCCACCCAATGCATTGGTGCACTCCTATAGAGTGGGATGTTCCTTTTTCATGCCTAAGTCAATTTTGCATCTTTTTCCTAATACAAGCTCCATTCTTTATCTTATTTGATGCATTGTAGGGTGTTTGTTGTGAGTTGTGTGAAGACATTGATTAGAACCTAAAAATATGTCACTAACAAACATAGAAGGAAAGGCTTGAATGACTCAAAAAACAAGGAATAACAAATATTTGACTCAAAAAATGACTCAATACAGAAAAAAGGAATTGTAGGGGTGTAACAACCCACTTCATTTGAAAGTAGAGATGCATACCACTCATCAAGGATGAGTAAGTAGCAGCAGAGTCCACTTTGAAACACAAGGAGGAGGAGCAATGTGAAGAGGTTGTATTCACATACTTGCATGATAAAACATTGTATTTACACTCCTTGTTGTAACATGCATAGCAAGGAAGGTGGAAGATTTCAACCATTTCTATTCTTACGCATATTCTTAGTACTTGTTGTGGGATGTACATAGCAAGGAAGCTGGAAAATGTAATTTCAAATAGCACTACTCAGGCACCTCCATTTGAAGAGAAAGAAAGAAAACAACTCCACTTGCCAAGAGAAAGTAGAGATAGAAAAGATTGATGGTGAAAATAGTAGAAAAAGATAAGTTTTGCAAGCATAGAAAAGATGAACTAATTAGGGGGAAGGATACAAGAAGGTCCCAAGGTCATAATGACATTCATGTCATGAGGTTTATCAAGCACAATAGCATTTACTTCCATGAGAGCTACATACATTTAGGGTATTTTCCTTCCAAAACTATTTGTTGGAGCATGAAAAACAAATAAGGTGCAACGATAACTGTACACAAAGCAGCTTCATTGAAGATAGGACCGCCATACCTAAACTAAGCAAAGAAAATTCATGGAATATGGGACAGCCATACATGACATAAGCAAAGCAAAGCAAAATAGAAACTTCAATAGAGAAATCCCTCTAAGAAAAGAAGAAACATCCCTCAAAAGAAAAGTAGCGTTTGAAGAGAGCAAGCACTCAAGCATTCAAAGGTAAAATGCATCACTGTGAGTGATCAAAGTTGATTTGCATTTCATATTTTTATCATGAATAGGAGAAGAAATGAAAGGCAAAAAACAAGAATAACAGGGCTGATTCTCTCATAGGCTATTTTTTGCCTCATTGATGCTAAAAGTTATTCTACTCTAACTTCACATGGCAACCATTGTAGCTCTATTTTTGGCATGACAATGGTTTGTAGTGTGTATAACCCATTTTAACAAAAATTATAGCAGGCAAATCCACACCTGATTGAATAAGGCAATAGTTAGAGAATGAATGTTTTCACCATTAATTGTAGTTTTTATGTTTCATCTATGAATCCCTCATGGAATGCTCTCTATATTGGACAAGAAAATGTTTAGTAAGAACAATGCTTCACTTTTCAAAGTGAGTGGATAGAATAAGGTGCAAGAAGAATATCATTCCACCCCTCCAAAGCAAGTGGATATAGCTGGTGAAAAGGAAACACTTCAAGTATGAAGATGGGAAGGTAATCTTCATCATATATCCAGTTTTTGAGGACCACAAACCTCTCACATGAGAGGCATGATCTAAAAAGATTTGTTAAGTATGTAAATACAATGTGAATCTTGTTTTCATAGGTTGTCTTCTGTAGATGGTCACAATTTACATAGGATTCCATGTATTTTGTTGATACCACCTCCAAGTTGACATGAAAAGGGGAATATGTGAAGAAAATGAAGAGTCATTGCTGTCTCTTTTGATCCTTTCTCTTTCCTGATTTCTTAGAGGAAAATGAAAAGCTATTGCTGTCACTCAATCTATAAATAAGAGGCCTTTTTCAAGAACAATGTAATAATTTTTGGCTCCCTTCAATTGGAAAGGGGCTCTACTTGGAGATACTTCAAAGATGAAGGATTGTGGGCAAGAAATGTCATAAATTGTGTGGCTTTGTTGCAATTTATTTCCTTTTGAGAAGAAGACAGATTTATTTTTTAGGATAATCCCTCTTCTTAATGCCAGGAAAGCTTGAGGCTTTTTAGGTCAACTTAGCTGATCATGTTACAGCTGGAATGGAGACTTTAGAAAGGATGTTGAATTTTGGCAAGTTGGTGTAAAAACTGCTTTCACTTCTCACATTTTAAGGGAGAAGGTTTTGCATAGGACACCAACTTATGTAACTTTTCTGCCTTGACTAACGCATGAGGATCATAGCTTTGGGAGAAAAGAATAATCACCCTTAGTTCAAATTTTCTCAAACTTGAACATGTAAACTATTAAGCCAAATAGAGTACTTACAAATTATTCATTTACAATCCTTTACCTAAGGGAAAGAATCATTTTAACAGAAACAAAATGGTGCCTTATGTTAAAAGATGTATCCATATAGAAATTTCTCCTTGAAGATATTAGAAAGGATAAAAAATAAATAAAAGATTCACCAATTGTAGCTTTAATATAAAATATCTTACCTAACAAGCTGCAATTCTGAGAGCTCGAAAATTGATCCATCTACTATAGAAAAGTACATTGAGTTGAAAAGAAAACCAAAAGATGCACATAGTTAGACAATTATATCACAAATTCATCAAATTGGTAGTAGGACTTTCCAGTCTGTAATCTCTTTATATTTAATATTAACATTCCAAAGATTTTTGCACGCTTTCCCAGAGATTATTTTTACATTTCATCTTATTTTTCCTCCATTTCCAACCAATTCTTCACTAGCAAATCCTTTACATGGAAAACAAAAGATTCTTACTTTCCATCTACTGATGGAAACCCTGATGGCAAATGAATGCTCATGCTTGAATCTTCATCTGAAATGTCTATATTTGCCACTGATGGGAATGATGGCCCACATTCCACCCATAAAGGTTGTGTGTTGGCATCCATTGTTAGCTGCAAAATCAGATTAAAAATAGTACAGATTGGAATCAGATATACATAAGCATAATTATTGACTAATAAGTAATAAGTAGGAAGGTTCTTATGAATGGCTTATACAGTCAAGAAACTTAAACAAGAACAAAAATAACGGATTCCTCAGATAGGGAAGCCCACGAATCTCTGCCAATTGCACAAAACTAAATAGGATGCAACAGTTTATGGAATACAAAAGAAAAATAAAGTATAAATATGAACTAATCCCATACTATTCATTCACAGAACTTATGCCACCCTTCCAAAAGCAAAAATAAAATACAACTGCTTAGTGTTGTCCCTGCATAAAGTAGTTACGGATATTAAGCTGCCTTTGTTCTTAACATTTGTTCTTGCAATAACTCTGGCCAAAGCCTTGAATTAATACAACTAGACTCTAAATTTGAGTTGAATTTACTGGGATTTAGCATCATTGCAACTGATTATCAAGATTTGAATGAGCTTACATGAGGACTGAGCTACATTTCCCAGTGTTCAGGTCTATTAGTTAAAAATATTCATTTATAAGGATTATGTTATATATGCCAGCTTTCAGCAAATGTCCAAAAGAGCATTATGTATGTCATTGTATTAATGATTGCAACTGAGAAAGAGTTTAAAATAAGTGAATGCAGATACAAAGGTAGAAGCATTAAGCAACAATGACCTTGCAAACCTTCCACAACATAAAGAAGAGGCCAAAATGTAACACTAATTAAAGATGCCAGAGACGTAAAGTTTTTTTTGCATCTGAGGAATATTAGAGCCCATGATCAAATTGGAGCTCTCTTTAAATTCAAAAGAGTCTTGGTTTTCTATCTGAAACAAATTTGTAAAGCAATGGAAGATTGTACAGGCACGTGCTTGTCCAAGCTCTCCAAGTTTATGGGATTTGAATTTAGCAGTGTAGGTATTGCAACCAAGAATCATGGGCCATGCCATGTTTCTGAATGTAAAATCTCCTTTGGATATCAAAAGGCCTAACTGATCATCAACTACCATAACCTTTGCTATTTTCTCTAATGTTTGGATGCAGAAAAAATAAGCACTGCATAAAAATTCAAAATTTATGCTAGAACAGGATGGAATTAGTAAGTTAGTACTTGATATGGATCCTTGAACAAAAGACCGAACCGGAGTTTTTAGCAAGGTACCCACTTCCCTTGTTATTTATTCAGAGTGGTTTTAAACATCTCCACGCATACAAAATCCAACATATGAATGAAGCACGACCCACTCTCTGCTTTTGTTTGTCTAAGAAATATTATTTTGTGCAACAAATTGGAAGGACATTAAATCAACAAAACGTTTACCTAAGATATAAAGAATGTGTTTCGAAAAAAGGAAAAATATTATTTCTCTGCACCTGGATCAAAATCTATTAACTTGATAGGTTAACCCACACCAATAGCGTTTATTTATATACAATTGATGAATTAAAGTCATGGAGAAAGAGCCTCGGTCCCATCTAAATATCATCTTATTATTCACCTGGTACAAATTTCCAGCTTTAGACAAGGCAACAAATGTGTGATTGACTGCAAAAACTGAAATAGCATATCCCGTAGAGGATTGTAGTTCATGAGGAGCAATCACCCAGTTCATCCCATTCCAAAACCTTCCATAAATTGATCCACTTTCACTTGTAATCCAGACTAAGGTCTCAGACATAACTGTTAGGGACAACCTCTTCCTAATAACAAGAGGAGGACCCAATTCCTCTTCAACCAATAAACTAATCCCATCATCAGAGCCTACATCAAATTGTTGCTCTATCCTGATTGATTTATTGAGCTTTTGTTTTTGTTATCCTAATTGAGGTCTTGAATGGTTCCAATTTTGGAGCAATTGCCATTATTATAGCTCAATAAATCAAAGGGAAATTCCAACTGCGTCCACTTATTGGAGTGGATGTCATAAGCCCAAATTCTGTTTGTGAGCTGCACAAACTCCTCAACTTCTGGCGGATGTTTGCACTGCAAGGATTGCGATAAAGTAAAATAAACTGCAAATTCAAGTATGCCAATTGCAATAACCTAAAGGAGCTTATTTTTGAAATATGAGCATCCCATCTATAAACCAGGTCAGGAATCATAACCTCCAAGTGGGTATTAATGGATGCCGATGGCTTGAAATGGGCTAATCCATCCAAGAATATTATAGCTTTCTTTGTGTCTGAAGATTATGGTGTATGTAATGTTGTTGGCTCATTCATTCATCTATGGATGGTTTTGTGCTTCATATTAATGTGGCTATTGGGGATTCTGAGAGAGAATCTAAAATTCAATAATAATAATAAAAATACTTCCGAGCTTCAAGGGAGTATGCCCACCGGTCATTTAAACAATGACGGGTGTAGGGCATAACACTACAGGTCACACTCGGCCACATCAAAAGGTTGGGGATGAGTGTGTGTTTTGTAATTCCAACCCCCTGGGCATTATTCAAAGGACTTTGGTGGGTGAGTCACATGGCGTTTGAGACGAGCAAGGCTGTGGAAAAACCTTTTTACATTTTCTACAGAGACAGGACACATGGATGGTTGTAATTATCTAGAGCATTATCATTATATCAGTGAAAGCACAAGATTGTAACAATAATGAAGCAATGGAAAACAAGAACAGTGATATGAAACATCAGGATCACTGTCATAAAGGATGAAGATCAGCTTACCATGTAATGTTAACACAATGGAGGGTCCAAAAATAGTGGCATTTATGTCACAAAGGAATAATGGCTGTTGAAGTCTGATAATAGTGATTTTCAATGAACAACACCAAGCTTGATAACAGTGATATGAAAGAGTTGGAAACACTATTATAGTTAACTGTTATAATAATGCAGATCCAAGTGATTGCATGATAAGGTGATTATGATTACAAAAATGTGGTGACAGTGATAAGATATGCCAAAACAATGATTTCCAAAGCACCATGGGCATCAAGTGGAGTAGCAGTCCATAAGATCAAAGGAATGTTAAAGTTTTTACAGTCATGGGACTGTTGTAGCAGCACTATCACAATAATATGAAATGATAAAGCAGTGATCTTAATGCATATAATAATGATTTTCACACAAACAACAGCTCATCCTATGGATCACAATTTCTTTCTTAGTGCAGACCCGAAAGTATTTGTTAAATAATACAAAGGACAGGGACCTTTAAAATGAGTAGAGTTCATGGTCAAGTACAAAATTAAGTGGTGTATTCAAGTGGGAAGTGACAATCATGTCAAATAAATAAAGGTCACTGTCATAGAAGCAAATAGAGATTATAACAGTAAGAAGACCTTCTTCAAGATCGGTGGAAAAGGGCACTGATAAAAGTGAATGCATCTCAAACAAATAAAGGGAAGCAGGAGGTTTCAGGATTCAAGATTTCCACTTGGAAACCCTACCTTTAGATTATAACCTTGTTTAGTGTTCTGCCCTTTCTTGAATGATGTTGGTGTTGCAACTCAGAAAACGCTGCTCAACAAGCTCTGGCATTACAAAAATGGAAACCACCACTCTTTGCATTCATTGGTTGTTTCTTTCATTAGACTTGCAATATACTCTCAGACTGAAGCTTTTGCTTGATATCTGCTGTTATGGGGTTTTTCCCTCTTGAAAGTGTGAAGTTTATACTTCTAAAACCCCAACTACAAAACTCTCTTGGCTGCTATGCATCATGCCCTCATGACAGTGCCTTGGTGGATGGATACCTTTGTTGTTCTTCATGACAAAGAAACTACTCTATGATCCTTTAATAGTGACGTAGCCAATGATCCTTTAATATTGATGGAGTCTTTCTTAAGCTGATTTTCTATTCTGCAAACCAAGGGAAAACTTTAAAACACAGGAGCTGAAACACCAAATTGTTGATTAAACTTCCAAACTTCCCTCCAACGTGCAATCACAATGTTTTATGCCAAAAATCAACTTCCTAAAATTCCCTCCAAATGCATACACGACCCAACCAAGGCAACAAAAATACCTATTGTTAAAATGCACCAAAAAAAACTATTGCGTGGAAGGCATGTGAAAATTAATCTTAGGAAAATAATTTATCTATCTACATTGTCATATTAATATAGGCTGTGAAAATTAAGATAAGCATGATGTGCTCCTAAAATTACTAGAGTTCAAACTTGTATAAAAAGATAACATCTATAAAAATGATCAACACACAATTGATTTCATAGATTATAAAATAATTCTATTTTTAAAAAATAATTAACAATATAAACCCTGAAAGAGAATTTTTTTGCATACCAAAAATGATCATTGTTATTTCTATTTCACATTATTAAGATGGTCAATTATATTAACAAGCGAAGATAGAAGTGAATCAATCTTCATTTTTAGGGCAAAATATTTTTTTTTTAAGGGAAAAATGTTCATTTTTAGTAGACTCACAATTACATTTCTGCAATCCATGTAAATTGAATCTAATTGCTTCTAGAAATAACTACTTGAACTTATGTTTTTAAGGCACCGCTTTTAGAAATAACTACTTTTACAGACACTGCGTTTCTACAATCCATGTAAATTGAATCTAATTGCTTCTAGAAATAACTACTTGACCTTTTGAAATGAAAGTGTCTGCAAGATAGCCCTCAAAATGCAATTGGATTGTCATATTTTATTAGTGAAATTGACCACAATTGCTCTTTGATACATTTGACATGCTAACACAACAAGAAAATCAAACTGGCTTCAAATCATAGTTAAAAACATTAATGATTCATTAACATAATGAGTAATAAAAGTTAAAAAATGTAAATGTTAATTTTTTTTATAAAATGTGTGAAGGCCTTAAGACTGCACCGAGAGGCAATTCCTTCCACACAATAGGTATTTTTGGTGCACCAAGCAACCTAGGCAGCCAAATGGCCCGCTTACATAGGGGTCCCATGAGGGGGGCTTAAGCTCTATGGATTATGATCAAATTCGAAAGAAAAAAGAATAGAAGAGTAATAGTCATTTATTTAGTCATTTTTATTTGTCTGACCAATTATTTAGTTGAGATTTTACCCGATAACCAAATTAGACATTTATTTAGTCATTTATACTTGTAAATTGCAAAGTATTAGAAGAATTTAGTCATTTTTAGTCACGTGACTAAAAGTTTTAGTCATGTAGTTATTTATTTGCCAAATTCTACTAGTGTCAAACCACCAAAAGAGTTATGTAGATGCAAAGAGAACCTCAAGATAATTTGAAATAGGGGACAAAGTGTTCCTTCGTGTTAAATCCCAAAAGAGTTAGATAAAATTTGGCAAGGTAGCCAAGTTGTCCCCTCAATTCATTGGACCGTTGAAAATTAGCCATGTGGCTTATCAAATGGCTCTTCCCCCATCTTTCTCTCGCATACATAATGTGTTTCATGTGTCCTTGCTCAAGAAATATGTACTTGACCCGACCCATGAAATTGATTAGCATGCTCTGCAGGTAGAAGAGGGTGGAGAAATCCATTTGAGTCCACTCACGATCGTGGAGAGGTGCAATATCATACAACAGGTTAAGGTCCTTTAGGACCAATATGGGGAATGTGGAGCCACTTGGGAGGATGAAGAAATTATTAAACAAGAATACTCACACCTCTTTAACTAAGTCAGGATGGCTTAGCCTAAGGGGGGAGGAATGTCACATCCTTGTAAACATTAGACTTAATTTTGTGTTAATCGTTTGTCGACCTAATGTAATTTGGTTGAAGGCGAAACCTTGAACCTAAAACTATAATTGCACCCTTTATTTTGATGATCATAAGAACTTAAATACTAATATGATAGATTAAATACTTTAAATGGCTATTTGAAATAACTATTAAATAATTGATTATTATGAATTTAATGGTGTTATTTGATTTTGGCATAGATGTATTTATATGTTATCGAACTAACCAGGTACTAATAATTTTGTGAGAATGTGGATGAGTTTTGCAGGTACTTGGGGTGCAACAAAAGGTCGACTTGACAACCTATTTCGGGAAAGAACCTTAAACATAGTAACCTAACGTGACTAGTTGGTAGTCGAGCCACCTCAGTTACTCCACCCAAATCAAGAGTTATTAGCCACCATTAGTAATACTTGACTTGTGTAAGTTCCTTCACCTTGATAATGAGTCAATTAATCCTCTTACTACCTTGTGAATATTTTTGAATTAAGCCATTAAGTGAATCAAGATAAAATAAATAAAAATAAGGTTGACCATTTTAAATCCCTACCTCACCATTCAAAAACCATATAAACAAATAAAACATAGGAAAATAATTTAGAAGAAATTATAAAGTAAAAATGAACTAAAATAATAATAAAAATATAAAATAAAACCTAAGGAAAAGGTGAGAAAAGAAAGAGAAATAGAAAAAAAAATCACAAGGGGATGCATATGAAGGAAATAAACCAAAAGGAAATGAAATAAAAAAAAACTCACAAAGGAGAATGTTGTAGGTTTTCAGCCAACACAAAGGGTAGTTGTGATGACCATCAAACTAGAGACAATCCTCATTTATGAGGAGACTTGGGCGCCTAAATGTAGGAAAAACTGCTCATTAATGGAGGTATGGCACCCATGTTTGAGAAGCGTCTAGAATGCCAGCCACTTGGGAAAAATAGTCAAGAAAATCTCTTTAAAAACCCTACAACCTCCCCATTTCAAAGAAACTTGGTATTTCTACAAGCAAAATCAAAGGCGTGAGAAGAGAAGGGAGGCAGTAGGAGGAGCAATGGAGATGGGAATAGGGATTTGGAGGAGTGGGAAGCCTAGGCATGGTAGAGCTACATACAACTGCATACACATTTAAGGTTTTTTACCTTTCTTGCTGAGTATTTCAAAGAAAATCTATGAGTTTCTTTTATTTTGTCTGCAATTGTTTAGGGCCCCCTTATGGTTCAAGTGAAAGAGTGAGAGAATGATTTGGCTTTGAATTTCTACATAAAGGAAACTGGGGTTTTAGGTAAACAAGAAATTAATTTTTCTTAGTTGGAGTTATTTTGCCACATGGGTTTAGAATTTTTTTTTGTCTTTCCAACTGCGAGAATTAACATTGCAAGCCAAAAACCATTCAAGTTAGAGAACATAAAATAATGGTGTCACCACACTTGGTACATTAGAATAAGCTGGAAAAAAAAGAAAGCACCCTTAGAAACTTGGCATAAACGTCCCCTCAATTACCTGTAACATTCACTCACAAAAAAAGAAGGAAATAATAAAATAAAATAAAATAATAATCTTAAACTCTAGTAACTCCAACCAATCAACTACAGGTTATTTGCAATGCTGAGCAACAATAAATAATTAGTTATGGCCTTAATATTTTCCATGTTTTAGCAATTAGCTTTTAATTTTAGTGGTTGATAGTTATATTTATGGTTTGATTTGAAGTGAGATAGACCATCATGCCACTGCCACTTAATACCCTTAGCTATGAGTAGATACTCATTAAACTGTAACAACCACCTCACCAAATGGTCATTATGAAATTACAATCCATGCCCCACACCCTAAAGGGAAGGCATAGTTTATTCATGACAAACTAGCCTTGTTAGGAGGAATAAAACCATAGAAACCTTGGAAACACTATAGAAAAGTTTTGGTATTTATCAGTAAGCTAAAGGTAGCAAACTGAGAAGTTTCAGCCAAATCAATGATAGAGTAAATCTTCATGAGGAACAAAAATAGAGAAGGAAAAAATTTCTCATAGCCATAGCACCACTAATTTATGGGCAATTAGAAGTTAATATTTATATAAACAAAAGGAATATGGGGCTGCACATAGGAACTCAACACATTGCCAAAACTTTACTTATGACATTGATTGCTAACCCTGTATACTCACAAGGTTTACACCCCTTTTATATTTAACAATTGTAGATTCCCCTACCAAGATGAGACCTTGCTATGAAGGATACCAAATGTGATTGACCTAGAGAAGACCCAAGAGTGAACCTCCTAGATGTATGACCAGTGACAGGGAGTCATTGGACCATGCCAATGACCAATATTTGAGCTACTACTAGGGACTAGCAAGTGTTCACCTATTTCATGGAGGTGAAAGTGTTATGGGCTACCTTGGTTATGATATGACCATAGTGGTTGCACAGGTAGGGATCCATCTATGCAGGTAATGGTAATCTAGGGATAATTGTTGTATTTAAAGGGTTCACTGGCTGTCACTGGTAAGCACGAAAGTGGCTGATGCCAAGTGTTACCCGGGTTTATGGTAGGTTTACTAATTGGGAATTCTCTAAGACCCTTGGGATGGAGGATGGACCTCTGATATAGTATGGGATGTATTGAATCCTCTACCCATTTGACCAATACCCTTATCGCCACCCCACTTAGCGCAGAAGACCAAGGAATGAATGGTACTCCCGGTGTAGTGTGCAATGCATCGTCATTCCTTTCTATGGGATGCTCTAGATGGGTTAGTGGTGAGTATTCCTTTTATTTATCTACCTATCTTGCCACCCCCTTTATATTGATCCTGTTGTGATGAGGTTGGACCCACAGTGTAGTATGGGATGCATTGAAGCCTCTTTGCAGTCGAGCTTGACCTTGTAGTTACCTTTCATGCCCTCAACCCAAACACTTTTAGGTTTGTCCTAAAATAGCTTGCTACTTGGTTGGGGTGGACTAGTCCAAGGTTCACATGGTTGAGTGTGTTGCACCCCACGAGGAAGTAAAAGCCAAGACAATTATGCATTTCAAAATCTGCTCATGCCAGGTAATCTAAGACAAGATTCTTCCTTTGGTATTTGGTTTCTGGACATCTTAATTAAGTAATCTTATCTAGATTTTCTGATATTGATTGTGGATACTATGATGCTTATATGTGAAATTGTATGGTATTAAATTTTTTTTCTCTCATGGCTAGGTTTTTTACACCACCATCTTCGTCAAGAGAAGATGTATGCGCTCAATGTTGTCTCCCAAACTTGAAGTGGGATTCAACAAACAATCCAACAATGTCTTTCAAGTATGTATCCTAAGATGTATCCAAAAGATAATGTAGATCATTCTATACTAAGTCAGAAGAGGTCAACATGGTGACAACACGAGAATCATCAAATGCAACAAAAGATGGAGGAGATGAAATACAATGTTCAAGAATGGGATTTGATATGAGAACACCCAAGTTCATGTAGCCAAAAATCTGCTGAAAATCATGGTCCACACTAGAAGTGTGATCAACAATTGAAGGAAAAAATTCATCATTAGAAGAAAATATACAAAGGTGTGCAACTGAGATATATGATCAACCATCCTAGTAGCAAGAATTTCTCTACTCTTCAAGTCTTTAATGATGACTAAATTATGAGTGAATTCCACATTCTTCCCATCTCCACCATGTGTAATTTGATATATGGAAAGAAGATTGTTTACCAAATGAGGTACACAAAAAACATCATTGAAAGACCCTCCTCAATAGCTATATATCCCTTCCCAATTATAATCATGTATGTATTATTTCCCATCAAAATAGGGGAAACAATACAAGGCTCAAAAGAAAATAATATAGACTGCAAAGATTTCATATGATGAGATGTTGAATCTAGAAGCCATCTTCCTAATCCAGGACTGGAAAAAAGCACAAATAACTTTACCTATAGTAGCATGACCATTGACCTTTGTCCTTTTTAGACACTTTTGAAGAAGAATAATTTGACTCAAACTTTCTAGAAGGAAAATCAATATGATTATTTTTGAGAAGATATTTCAACTTCATCAATATCCTTCTTATAACAATAATGTTCATCATGCCCAACCTTCTTGCAATATGAACAAGTAGGATTCTCCTTCTTAGATGATTTATCTATGGAAGAAAAAATAGTCTTTGGTTGATCTAAATGTGGATTGTTCTTTGATTTCTTCTATTTCTTATCCGTATGTTCTAATTCTTTCACCTAACTATTCAACAATACCCGAGATTAGATGACTTTATGAGACCCATTGATAGACACTTTTGTTGCTCATGTATTAACATATCAGAAATGGATGCAAATTAAGGTGTAGTAAATGCAAGCCCCATAATCAACCTATGAGTATGAAAGATAGAAATAAAAGCAACATAATTAGGACAAAGTTTTTTCAATGTATTGTAGACCAACTAAATGGACCTTTTTTATCAATTCCACATGCTTTACATTGCTCTCTTAGATCATTAACCTTAGTGATAAGTCTTGGATGTTGTCAAAGTTCTTAGGATTAAAGCTCATCAGTTCATTATCAACTTGATAGCCTCTTACTTCATTTGTAGTGCCATACAAAGTTTTTAAATTGTCCCAAGCCTCGTGAGAATTCTTACATGATTTAATTTGAAATAAAAAATCTTGAGAAACTAAGCTATGAATACATCCAAGAGCTTTAGTGCATTCAATCATCCATTTTATCAGCATTTGTAGGTTCAAGTACCCCTTTTTTAACATATATAGAGAGTGTCCTTGATTTATTAGTATACTCCATGCATGTTGATGCCAAGTTGAAATACATGATGTTAGCAAAGGAACCTTAGAATGATCCATGGAAGAAGAAGAGCACAAGCAAACAAATCAAAAAAATGCACCAAGAGACCCCCAAGTCACTTAATCAAGAATCCCCTCAATAATATAATGTGGCACTTTATATGTAGTGTGTTTACAATGCCAAAATTGTGTTCAAAATTTTACAATGCCAAGATGGATCAAAGCTAGAAAATTACAAAAATATTTTAGAATGAGATTCTCAAACTAAAAGTACACTTTCCTAATATGATTTTCATTGAAAATGAAGCCTTCATAAGAGGACAAATCTTCTCCAAGTGTTAGTATGTCCAAGTAATAAACCAAAATGAAAATTTGCACAAATTTGAATAAAATATTCTTGGGGTTGAATATGACAAAAGTGCATGGATAGAAATGTAAAGCTCCTCAATACTTTTCCAATGTCATAAAAATAATGAAAATTGGACAATTTGAAAAAAATCTATGAGCTCAGAGGTTCAAAAAGGAAAATTTGACTTCAACTAGTAATAAAATTCACCTCAAAAAAATATGAAAGAATGGCTTGGACAATTGTGAAGTGCTTGAAACTAATTTTTTTTCAATATCTCATTTACAAAATTTTGACACCTTGACGGGAAGTAATGGTGTTTAAAAAAAAATTCCCTATTAGGGCCTAGGGGGAAAAAGTCTAAGCACCTAGGTGCTTAATTGGCTAATCTACTAGTTCTCAATATGACTGCAATACTACAAATTTTAAAATAAAAAATTCACTAGTACAAAAATAGTAATATATGATTAAAAAAACTACTAAAAATTGCTTATAAATGACTAAACATGGTCATGTGATCATTAGTAGTTTATTTCTAGTCATTTACGTGACCAAATTGATGACTAAACCATTTTAGTCATTTATTGGTTGTTTTGATTGATTGATTTGTTAGTATATTTAGTCATTGATTATTTTAAACTGGTCACTTATCTAGTCATTTTTTATTCACATATATATTTAGTTATTTTTGATTAATGATAAATAGGTTTTGAAGGGTGCTTGAAACCCTGAACAAAAAGAGATAGTGGCAGTAAAGATGAGACAATAGACTGCCCACCCAAAAGAAACAAAAAACAAGTTGATTAATAGACCATTAGTAGACAAAAAAAACCAACACAAAAAATAGAGAGACACCCCAAACGACCATTAGAGTAGTTATTTAAGCATTTTTCCACATCCAGATCTTTAGACGCTAGCCTGTTATGCATCTCCATGATTTCCTCAACATCACGAGCAAGGACCTTTTTAACTTTCTTTGTTTTTCTTTGAGTATGCACGCTCGGTTCAACATGCAAGTCTGTGGTATGCACGTCCATCCCATCACCCTCCCCATGTTCCATAGTTTCATGTTCATCAAATAGTTGAGGCCTCCAACTTCTCTTTGCTAATGTTTATAATTGTGTCCAAATCCTTTCGAAGATTCCTATTTTGTCTTTCTAGAAGAGCCAACCTCGAGCCATAGTCACTCTTCAAACTAGCAAGCTCATCCACCGCATAGCCAACATTGGAATTTAAAGATCTAGTAAGCCCAAAGATAGAGTACTTCTCCTTGAGACTACGAAGTGTAGAAATGTTGCAATGGGCGATGGTATCATGCTTGTTGTGGAGGTTCCGCACCTCTTGCACAAGCCACATAAGTAGATTAAATGAGATATCAGCCCCTTCTTTTATCAAATCAGAAGCCTTTGAGAAATCCATAGCCCCCGAAAACACAACCCTACCTTGATGTGAACCAGCTAGAGGATCCTCCACTTGCAAAACCTTAGAGAAAAGCTTGGCCTTCCCCCTATCCTTGGATGTTGACACCTGTGCAAATTCATCTAGATTGACCACCAAGTTCCTCTTACTAGCCACAAGGGACCCACCAACATCAGAATCATCACCCTGGATATTCTCCACCATCTCCTGAAATTTCTCACTCACATACTTTGTGCGGGCCTTAGCCTTCTTACCAGCAAAACCCTCCTCAACACCCTCCACAAAGGCCTCCTTCAATTTACGTTTAGCATGTGAGAGGATAGATTTAGCCTTGGAAGTTGAGGGCTTGACACCACCAATAGAAGGAGTATAATCCAGGTCGGTATCATAGCCATTGGACCAACCCTTTGAATCCTCCAAATCCATACCCTCAATCTCCTGAATTTCTTCAATCCGGCATTTCCCACTCCGTTTCCCCTTCTTCTTAGAAACGGGGGATGAAGGAGCTCTAACAATGCAATTTTCTTTGATAAACTTAACAATGAGCAACATCAAACCTTCATACAAAAGGGATTTCTAGGGTTTTTCCTATAATTCAAAATTCCTTCTTCCAAAGACATCAACAGGTAAAATGGGAATGACACCAACTTACCATGGTGAAAGTGATTGAGCAACACAAAATGGTGACCATACAATGTCGTATATCTACCATCAAGAGTGAAGTATTGCATCAGCACTACCACAACTTCTTGCCAGATGGGTTTTATCTTGGTTCTGTCATAGCCCCCGTAGTCCAATCTAACCATTTTAGCCCTTTCTCTATCATGGAGAAATTTTTTTCTAGCCGATTGTGAAATGTTCTTTTCCTTGTAATTCTTTTTACCTTCCATTGACATACTCGTGACTTCAATAATAAAATATTCATTAATGGTAGTATCCCTACCAAAAAAACTCAACACACGACCATACCATGTGTCAAAAAAGTCCTTAGATACATTGGACTTAAAATCATTTAGTCTCTCCATGAAGGGAGTGGCACCACCTCTCTGTAGAATTTCCCAGAAGTCGGCATTGGCTCTAATTTTATCACAAGACCATCATTGAATCACTTGCAGAAAGAAACCATAGACGAAACAAGCTAGGAACAATATCCAAAAAATCACCCAGAAAGCATGTGAAGCTATCAAGGGAAATACCAATAGATATAATGAGGGGGATGCTTAAACAACTTAGTTGAGGAAGGCCACAAATTCCAATGAGTGTTAGTTGTACGAGAAGTTTAATCAAATAGAGAACTTCATGATACCCACACAATCCAAAAGCCAAGGAGGTGGGAAAAAACAACAAACTAATGAAGATCATTATGAATAAGGATCCTTAAATCAATAGGCAAGATGTCATCCACATCCCACGACCTAGCCGATGTCACTTTATAATTAGCTAGCCACTCAGTGACAACATTTGCCTCTCTATAGGCATGAGAAATATAAATTTCTTCAAATTCGCCACTTAAGGAAATGACATCTGATATAAGATTATTAATAGACCAAGATGGGGGAGATCCTTTCTTAAGGAAATTAACAATGTTTAACAAATCACCTTCTATCCAAAGTTTAGAGATCCCCAAGTCTCTAGCTAGCTTGATGCTATGATAGGCAGCCGCAGCTTCAACAAAGTGGTTTTTTTTGGATTCCCAAAGGGAGTGCCACCACTGAAACAAACCTACCATTGTGATCTCTCAACACTCCCCCACAACCAACTGGACCCAAACTGCCTTTAGCTAAACCATCAAAGTTGATTTTGAACCATCCAGGAGGAGGGGGAAACTAGGTTACCCCAACCCTCTCAGGATTAGCCTTTTTCAAGGGTTTGGAAATATCAAAGGAAAGTTTCCAATTGGTTTCCACCACAACATCATAATTCAAAACCAACACTCTTCCAGGAATATTAATTTTATCCACCACTAGCATCAAATTTTCCTTAATAGAAGAAACAATTTTGAAGAAAAGGGAGAGAGGAGAGAGGGAGGCTTCCCTGAAAATTCTATTGTTCCTCTCCTTCCAGAAACTCTAAAAGATATGCGGCAGCATAAGTGACCAAATAAGCTTTAGAGAAGGATTAGAAGAAGGAGCATGCCATTGGAGCCACAAATCCCAAACTGAAGCAGGAAAAATCCACTCCACGCGCCACATATTAAGAAAAAGAGACCAAACTTCCTGAGCATAGTTGCAGCCAATAAACAAATGAGAGTTATCTTCTGCATCCATCATACATAGGTAGCATCTATTGGGCATGGAGAACCCCTGTTTCCACAAATTGTTAATAGTAAGAATCTTGTCCTACACCATTAACCACAAAAAAATAATAATCTTGGGGATTAGCTGCAGACACCAAATTAAGCCCCAAGGTGGTCTGGGACCCAAAATGTCATTACATGACTTGAATGTAGAGGCCACCAAGAAGGCCCCACTCGGGAGCCAATACCAAATCACCTTATCCCTTTGAGGAGAGACATGTATGTGAATTATGGAGAGCTCATTAAATAGATTTGCCAGCGCAGGGAACACCTCATGGATTTTCCTCCATTCCCCATTAACAATATAGTTGGCCACATGACTCCGAAATTCACAATTACACAGGTCCCTCCAGGGGTTCACCCAATGAGAATCTCGCAAAGGATAGTACCCAAACCAACAATCATCCCAAAGGAGAATATTCTAGCCATCCCCAATTGACCAATGTAAACCAACAAAAATCACCCCTCTAGATCTGGTCAGCGAATTCCAAAAGAAGGATACCAAAGGAGGAGGGAAATTCTCATTTAAAAAATCCCAAAATTTATCCACTTGAGGAAGATATTTAGAAGCCAGAATTTGCACCCAATCCTTCTCACCACAAAGGAAATACCAAAGCTGCTTGGCCATAAGAGCCAAATTGAAAGGCTTAATTCTGCACAAACCCAAACCCCCTTGTCTTTTAGATCGACACACATCTTCCCAAAAAATCAGACTCAATCTCTTTTTTATCCTCCATGCCTGACCAAAGAAAATTTCTCTAGATACATTCAATTTTTTTCCCAAAATTTACGAGGCATCTAAAAGAGGCTGAGAGCATAAATTGGAAGATTCTGTAAAGTAGACTTGATAAGCACCAATTTTCCAGCTTGACTAGCCAATGCACCTTTCCAACCAGCCAACTTCACATTAAATTTATCAATCAATCGATTCCAGAAGGAGTCATGAGATGAATTAGCTCCAAGTGGAAATCCAAGGTAGGTTGACGGGAGAGAACCCACAACACATTGAAGGATAGCAACAATTCTTTGCGCCCTTCTTTCTAGAGTGTTGAGGAAGAAGATCATGCTCTTAGGGAGGCTCACCAATTGTCCTGATGCCACCTCATACTTCTGAAGGGTCAACATAATAGTTCTTGCTTCCATAATAGAAGCCTCATCCATAATCAAGGTGTCATCAACAAACTGTTGATGCACTTAAGAGGGTGAAGAAGAAGATGGAACCCTTCAGAGCACCCGAGGAAAGCTTTAATTGTAGTGACCTACCCAGAGTTTCAGAAAGAATAATAAATAGGAAGGGAGAAATTGGGTCCCCTTGCTGCACCCCCTATAACTTTTGAAGAAATATGAAGGAGAGCCATTCACAAGCACAAAAAAGGAGACTGTAGAAATGAGGCTCCTAACCAACTGAACAAAGGTATCTGAGAAGCCAAAAGCAAGGATAATTTTAAATAGGAAGGACCAATTAAATCTGTCATAAGCTTTAACCAAATCTAGTTTCAACAAGAAGCCATGCCTTTTGTTAACCATCAGTGAATGGGTATTTTCATGCACATTGATAATAGGGTTGAGAATTTTCCTTCCCGCAACAAAGCCACTTTGGTTGGGAGAAATAATCAGAGGAAAAACCCTCTGCAGCCTCACAACCAACACCTTAGAGAAGATATTATAAATTGAATTACACAAGCTAATTGGTCTGAACTCATTAAAGGCTGAAGCCCTAGGAATCTTTGGAATCAACACCAAAAAATTAGAATTCAATTCTTTAAGCAAATTCTAGCTACCAAAAAACTATTTAGTCACATCCACAACATCCTTAGAAGCAATTAACCAAAATTCTTGAAAGAATAACATGGGGAACCCATCTAGGCTAGGGGCCTTATTACCAACAAAGGAGAAAGAAACACTCCTAACTTCCTCCATAGAGGGGATACCACAACATACGGTTGAGATCCTCCATCACCAAATGAGGAATGGCATCCAACAAAAAATCCTAATCAACCAGGGATGGAATAACATCATTGGAAAGGAGATTAGAGAATAAATTAATAGCCACATGCCTAATCTCTTCCTCATTCCCAATCACCCTCTCATCCTAACGAATACACTTAATTCAGTTGGAGGCACGATGCTTAAGCATGGTGAGTTGAAAGAATTTAGTGTTCCTGCTGCCGCAATTCAGCCACATCGCCTGCGATCTTTGTTTCCAAAATTCTTCCTCCCTAGCCACAATATTATGAAGATGGGACAACATACTCTCATCATTATCCAAAAAAACATCATAACCCCTAGCTTGAATACTCTACTAAACAAGATCAAGATCAACCTTGATGCGGGCTTTCTCATGGAAGATATGTCCAAAGGAGGCCTTCTTCCAATTCCTCACATTGACCTTAATCGCCGCCAACTTATTTGCCACCCTGTACATGGCCGACCCATCCACTTGAATATCCCACCACACAACAAGCTTATCTTTAAAATCTGGATAAGACGTCTAAATTTTTTCAAAACGAAAAGGAAAGGAGAGCTTTCGACCAACCACCTCAACTAACAGGGAGATAGGAAAATGATTTGACCACAACCTAGTCAAGGTAGATAAGGAGTAAGAAAAATGAGCCAACCACTCATGAGAAAGAAGGGCCCTATCCAGTTTGACCTGGATTAAAGCATTATCTATCCAATGGTTTGACCAGGTGTAAGAGGATCCATGCAGATCCACATCAAACAGAGCATTGTCATTAATAAAAGACATAAGTCAAACTTGCTCTCATTATCAATTTGAGAGCCTCCCAATTTATCATCAGAACTCAACGAAGTATTAAAGTCTCCCATAACCAACCAATGATCAAAGGGGAAATTATCCCTAAAACCACACAAATTCCCCCAAAAATGCTTTTGAGAACTTCTAACATTAGGCACATAAATATTAGAAGCAAACCAAGAAAAATCACCTAAAGTATGATGGAAAGAGGTAGCAATATGATTAGAAATCCCAAAGACAGCCTTACCAACCACAACTTTCATATTGCAAAAAGTAGCCATGCCCCTTGAAGCACCATCCACATCAAAACCACGAAGGCCACACTCCTTAAAGAGTCTTTTCTTAAGGAATTCCAACCTTTCCACAAAATTTTTTGTTTCTTGAATCAAGACCACATCAGGTTTATGATCCCCCACTAGATTAGCAAGGAGATCCTATTTGTGAGGGTTATTTAACCCTTGAATATTCCAAGAAAGAATATTCATTGAGGAGTCTAAGATTCTCCCTTGGGACACATCTCAAAAAGGGTTTTCTAGGATCCATCAACAATATCAACTTTACTTTCTTTCTCCCTACTTTGAATCAAAGTGGGTCTCCCTCTTCCCCTCGGTTTTGACCCATAATCAACCTTTGATCAATTCCTAGTAGCCACCCCTTGAGGTGACAAATTCTTCTTCCTATTTCTGGTCTTGACTAGATAAAAATGAGGATCCTTAACCTATTGTGAGCATGCCATCCCACAATCATTAACATAAGAGGTGAGCAACAGATTGGATAAAGCCCCTGAAGGGTCCTATAGAATCCCCTCCAAACCACCCTTCTCCCCATTACTGGGAGAGGTCACTAACAAAGATTTCTCCTTAACTTTCTCTACAATCTCCATAGAATGAAGGTCCTTAATAGCTTTTTCCACATCAACTACTTTAGACTCACCCAAAATAGTAGAAGCCTTCACACTAGCAGCCACTTCCCCTTCCTCAACCAACTGAACGTCCCTTGCAGGAAACTGAACATCCTAAGGGGAAACAACCTCAACAATCATACCACTCAATAAACCCCCCTCCTTACCAGAGGTATCCAAAACCAAATCCTTTGGAAGCTCCTGAAGCTTGATAGCCTCAGCCCCAACCATGGCACCAACATCTAAAACATTTTGTTTCTCCCTCCATTCCACACGCGGTTGGGGTGGGATAGGCTTTTCCTTTGACAAACATTTCTTTTCCCAATGACCAACCTTTTTACAGTGGAAACAAGCAAAGGGAATGGATTCATACTCAATTGATTGGTTCCAACTTCCCATCTTGGAGTTAATTGTCACACTTTCAGATAGGTCCATAAATTGGTCAACAATCACACAAAACCGGGCATAAACTGACCTCTTCCTAGAACCCATCATTTGATCAATACAAAGAAACTTACCAAACATATTGGCAATTCCAACAAACACTTGCTCATCCCAAAACTCCAAAGGTAAAGTTGGAAATCTCACTCACATAGGGGCCAATGAAAAAGAACAAGAATTGGGGTTAAAACCTGCCTCCCATTTCTTAAGAACCAAGGATGACTTACTGATTAGTCACAGTCCTCTAGTAAGAACAATAACCATGTCCTTATTACAGGTGAAAGAGAGCAAAAAAAATCCTTTGGCCATTGTAGCAACTTCCACCTATCCTTTCATTTTCCAACACTTAGAAGCAAGATTATAGAACAAATCAACATTAGGGTGAGGCCCATAAATTTCCCAACCAAAGTAAGGTCCATCAAAACCAATTGGTTCTCAATAATGCAGTCAAGAACTAACATCAAGTATTCACTTGTAACCGGATTCACCTGAAAGTTGACTGGCATCGATGAGCTCTTCCCTTTAGGCTTAGCACCCAAAAGACTAGACCAACTTGGTCCATTTGATAAGACCTACACATGCTTATGTCCTTCGCCATCAACACCTTTTCTAGGAATCTTCAGACAAGGGGAAGAGGACATGCTCACATTATGAGGAGAGGCCCCCACACAAAGTTTGGGAGGTCCACCATCCAAGCCAAAGGATTCTGGAACAAAAGACATAAAAGAGGATCCACCATCAAAGCCCACAACCCCACTGTAGGCTGACAAATCCTCATCGGTAGCGACAACAACACCCGACCTACCACCATTACCACCAAGGGGAGAACTAGAATTTCCCGCCCTTGCAAAATTTTGAATGAACCCCACCCTGCCAGAAGAGTCTCTCGTCATTGATTGTTGTTAACTTGTCACTTATTTAGTAATTTTTATTCACTGATTTCCATCCATTGTAGTATATTTAGTCATTTGTATTAACTGATTTTCGTCCATTGGTAGTATATTTAGTCGTTTTAATCATTTTTTTATTTATCAACTGGTCATATATTTAGTCATATTTATTCACTGATTTTTGTCAATTTGTAGTATATTTAGTCAATTTAATTATTAATTGATGTTAATTAGTAGTATATTTAGTCATTTTAATTGACTAATATTTGAGGATTTAAACATAAAACACATAAATACACATCAATAATCAATTGCACACAATAAGACAACCATTATGAAGGAAAAATTGTTGAACTTTATTAAAAGAAAGGTGTTCTTACAACTTGCACAAGTCTGAAATATCTATCTTGCTTGAAAAATGCTTAGAAATAGAGTATTACAATGTTTATTTTTAGTCACAAGATTGAAAATTTGAGTTACAATGCACATAAATGACAAGAAAGAAACTTCTCCAAAAAACTTTTGTAATGATGGAAACACATGCTTGGAGCCCTGCAATGCAAGAACATGCCCCTTTCATCTCTTAAAACTTTTGCAATGTAGGAAATCTTCCTGGAGCAATCTGTAACATGTAGAATCCAAGAAGGAGAGTCTTGATCATGTCCCATATATGAATCTCTCTCCTTCAATGCCGCCAACAATAACCCTAGAATATTTCCTCCTTTACATGCAGCGTGCCATCTAATATGAGCAACAAGGTGCTGCCTTTTCTACCATGAATTAAGTTGTGCCTCAATATAACCAAAAAAATTACTATTAGTCTCAATTCATAAAGAATATAAGTGTATTGTATATTGCAAGCTTACAAAAGTAAGTCCAAACACAACAAAAAGATAAATCAATTAAAAATTTGTAGCCTTGTCAACAAATGCCTTAAACAAAGTGTTCAACATAGGCCTAAAATATGCATATTGAACCCTTGATTTCAAAACCTTGTTCAAAGTTTAAGAAAAGTGATACGCTCAGATTATAGAATGAAGTCGACATTATAGAATGAAGACTATCAACACTAACCAAATTGGAGCAACATTATCAACAACAAATTCTTGGAAACCAAGCCCAAGAATGCCATTAGACTTGGACAACAAAAATGTCAACCCCAGTTCATGTGTTGTCTCAATAAAGACTTGCACCATGAAAAAATCCAGTTATACATAAATTCCAAATTAATTTGATGAGAAAAGATCTTTGATATCCAATTGGGACTTGCCTTAACATCCAAAAATTACTAACCTGATGTTTCACAACAAATCAAATGTGTCATTGTTTCTACATATGCATCACACAATTACACTTGTGTCACATGCCTCAACTAATACATTGCCAGTGTTACTTGCGGTCAACCCCCAATCAGTTGTGTCTCACTTCGACATATGTGTTGTTTCCATTCACACATGCGGTTCACTTTGTCAAATGCATCGTTCTCGTTTGCAGGTGCAGTATAGGAAGCAAATGCAACACACTTTACAATTGTGCAACACAACATTTGATTGCCATGCTACCTTAGCAGTTGTGGTGCATTGTGACAATTGTGGTGAATTGCTATCACCTGTGTCCCACATGATGGAAACTGCGGTGAATGGAGTTCACCATGTTTGCTTGCTAAATTTTTAAACCCTAAAATCTACACAAAAAATGAAAAATCACAAAGCGGGTATGGGGTACTTATGGGGTCCTCCACACCCTCTGGTCATCTGAAGGTGTGAACTCAATATCCACGATGCTTGGTGTGAGGAACAAGCAACATCTTGGAAATATGTCACTATCAAAGCTCCTTAATCTCCAAAATCAAAATGCACAAATGAGCTAATTTCCACTCAAATTTATATTTATAGGTAATCAATTTTAGGGTTTTGAGTTAGGGTTTGTATTGGATGCACTCTATAAGAGGTCCAAAACCTAAATTTCACTACCTCGAAGGTCCTAAATGTCAAATTTTTTATCACCATCACATTTTTGGCTATCAAATGAGTCTATTGAAATTTTTGGAAAATTTTGAACAAAAATTTGAGGGGGCATAGGTCCACCATATTAACACTAGGGCATGTTTTGACTGATTTTCTTTGACACAATGTGATAAAACTACATTGTATCAAAGAGGGGAAAAATGTAGAGACTAATTATTATTATTTTTTGCTAGTTAGATCACTACTAAGGGGCAACACCCTATATTTCTTCAAAAAATGAGATTACATGAGTGAACTAGTTATCAAAAAACTTCCTTGCAAGAATTTTTATGACAAAATGGCCTTCAAATCCTCTACCCTAGTCCTCCTAGTATTACTAGATATTCATATTTTACCATTACAAAAAGGCCTAGTTACAAACACAGGAAACACCGACAACGCCATCTACCCTGGGACTGGCTCCTATATTATGTATACTAAACCATGATTACTATTCTTATAAAATTATCATAGAAGAAACTTTGCACAACAAGCCATGATCAAACCTCATCATCATCCGACTCTATCCTCTTCATGTAGGCTATGTAGTCTGCCACCACTAGATAGTTCACTTCATAGTTTTGATGGGCCGAGCCTTTTGCTTTTTGCTCAGGGTCTCTGTTTTCATCTTGGTGCCATTCTTCTCCTATTCCAAAGTCTCAGTCATCGTCATCTCCTACCATAATTTCATCTGCAATCCCTTCATCCTCCATATACCTCATTGCCTAGCCCCGTGGAAGGTTTTTCACCAATTTGGCCGCTCTGAGCAGGAAGAAGATGTTCCTTTCTCGCTCATCCCATAGCTTCTCAAACCCATCTAGTTCAATGGTTCAAATCATAGGGAACTTCATGATTTCCCTTCCATTCATGCAAATCATGTAATAATTATGAGACTTTGAGATTTTCTTATTTTCGTCCACATTATCCAAGGCCGCATCAACGTCTCCCAACTAGGTGTGGACAAAAACCATCTGCGTGAGTTTCTTCCCATTCTCCTTTGATACAACCATGTGCAGAAGCACGACCAGGAACATGGATGGGATTTTTGAGTTTGATTTGAATATGTGGTAGGACCTCAAGAATTATGGGCCCAAAAATTTCTTGGTCGCCTAGAGGACCAATGGGTGAGAAGAAGCCAACAACCCTTGCAATCTTTTATCCATAATTTTGCCTACAAAGGATTGTTGCTGCTTCATTGTGTGCAGGTAAAGTGGGGTCTCCATTGAAACTGCTACAACCGCTCACACCTCCTTTCTGATGCTTAGACTTGAATCATATTACACAACTCCTTCCACTCTCTCTTTTCTGATGAGAATGACACTATTTCATTTTGTCTGAGCTAGCACCATCCGAGGCCTTTTAACCATGATGGCATTACTTCCTCATAATGAGATTTTCAGGGGTAGTGCCCTTTGAAGCGTGTTTGCTCGCCACCACCTTGTTGTTGATATGGAATGGAATAAATGCATGATATTGAGCTAACTATCAGTCATTTCCTTTACCTTGGGTCTTGCTCGCCTACCTTTCTCCTTGACTTCTATTGATGGCTCATGTCTTTTCAATCCAATCCGCTTAGATTTTGTCCTTATTTTATTAAGTGCTTCTTCAACTGTTGATTGTTATGGTATTTTCGTTGCCTTTTTCTCCAATTCTGACTTTATCTCAACCTCCACCTACATGTTACTTTATGACACCTTTTTTTCCAACTCATCTACCTTGTCATTACCTTCCTGGTATATGTGGCTTATTTGAAAGGCCTCGAATTTTCTTACCAGTTGTTTGATGCTCTGCAACAAGAGGTTGAGTTTCTAATTCAGAGGGTTACCTCTACAGATGGCGTTGATTGTGATGAGTGATTCCCCTTCCAAGTGTACTCACTTCACACCCAAGTCTAGTCCCAACTGTAATCTGATGGTTGTCGCTCTAAATTCTGCTTCATTGTTCGTGCATATTCCTAGTGAAATAGATTTTTCCACTAGAGTCTTGCCTTGGATATCCATTGTAATACAACTAGCTCCTCTTGGCCCTGGGTTCCCATGAGCAGCTCCATTGGAGTTTATTTTGGTCTAACCTTCTTTCGGTACCTTCCATGCTACTTCTACTCTCTTTGAATTTGATGACTGCAGCATGTCATTTCCACTAAGTAGCGGCAGCTTCAATCCTCCAAATTTTTTCATTAGGCTATCATCCCAGTTTGTAAACTTTTTCTGCTTACCTGCTCTGCATCGGGCATCTTCATTGGCCAGTTCTACTATGGCCCTATAAATTTTATCCCAAAGTCTATCTTTGTTCATCTCCTTCCCTTGGAAGATCCTTCTGTTCCGCTCCTTCCAAATTTCCCATATTACAATGGATGGAGTAATTTTCCATATTCCACCATATTCCACCAAAAAATGATTTGTTACCTCCTTGGGGCCACATTTTGAACTAGGATACCAAGTCTACTGGCATGGGGAATTGCAAATTTAATTTTTTGAACTCTGTTCCAATAGACATTTGCATACAGGCATGCCAGAAGAAGATGATCTATAGATTCTTCATTCTCTTTGCACATTGAGCATCTTCCTGGTCCTTGAACACCAAAGATTACTAATCTATCCTTTGTGATCATTATTTTTTGGATCACCATCCATGCAAAGACTCCTACTTTGGGGAGACATTTTTCCCCCATATCAACTTGCATGGCCAGTGTTGTCTTGCCATGGAAATTTCTTTAATCTTATATCTGAACTTCACTTTGTATGTGCTTGTGTAAGACACACACCATCTGATTATGTCCTTATCATTGGATGGGCCAAAATGTCTTCCTTTGAGGATTTCTATTAATGCCTCCTTCTGTGCTTGTGGCACATTGAGGGTTTGAAGATCATTCCAACTCCAGTTGGGGGTCCCTTGATTGAAAATTATCCTACCATAGTTAGAAACCTTGTTCCTCCATAGTCTTGTTATTTCTTCCAATCCCAAAGAGTTACTGATGGGGGGTTTTCCACACCATGAATCATTCCAAAAGGATGCAATATTTCCATCTCTAATCTCCCAAGTTACATGCTTTGATATAATGTATTTGCATTCCAAAATGAAGTTCTAGATTGTAGAGCCTCTAAGTGGGTTCATTGTGGTAAGGATTCTGGTTGGTTCATCCAAATCTAGATACTTTCTCCTCATAATTCTAACCCACTTCTGCTCACCTTTTGTGTGAAGGTTCCATACCAATTTGGCCCCCATGGCTTGATTCATTAGTGATAGTTGTTTGATCCCAACCCCACCAGCCTCTTTGGGTGTGCACACCTTATCCCAAGCTAACAAAGGGAATTTGTTTTGTTCCTCTGTTCCACCCCAAAAGAACTTCCTAAAAATTTGAGTTAGGGATTCTTCCACTACCTTACGTAGCTTTAAACATGACATTGAATACATCGGTATGGCTAACAATACTGATTTTACCATTAATAATATTCTTGTTAAGGACAACCACTTTCCTTTCCAAGTTCCCAGTTTGATCTTGCAACTATTTACCAAGTTCTCCCAATAGTACTTTTTGTTTATCCCTACAGATAGGGGAATCCCCTAGAATCATCCTAGTAATGTTGTCACTTTCAAATTCAGGATTTTGGATAAATCCTTTTGTAGACTTGGTTGAGTGTTGAGGAAAAAGACCTCTAACTTTCCCCAACTATTATTATGTCCTGATGCACTGCAATAATCATCTAAAAATTTCTTGATTACCCTTGCTTCTCTTCTGCTAGCCTCCTCATCAAAACGGTGTCATCTGCAAATTGTAGATGTGTTGTGGGTTCTATACCATTTGCCACATGAACTCCTACCCATTTTCCTTTCCTTCTCAATTTTTGTATCCCTCTCCCCAATACCCCTGCCATGATTATGAACAGGAAGGGGAAGAGAGGGTCACCTTGTAGAAGGAAAGAATCCATGTGTAGACCCATTCACCAGTAACAAAAAAATTGGCTATTGAGATACAACTTTTTATCCAATTGATCCAATTTTCTTCAAATCCAAATTTCCCCAGCACCTCCAAGAGAAATTATCTATCTACCATCCCATAAGCTTTGAGAATATCCAATTTTAGCACCATGCAAGCATCTTTATTCTTCCTGGTTGAGTGGATGGTTTCATGAGTGATGATTATTCCTTCTACTATTGACCTTCTTGGAGCAAATCCACTATTTTCTTCTGATATGACCTCATTCAAGACTTCCTTGAGTTTGTTTGCTATTATTTTTGTGACCACCTTATACACCGTATTGCATAGTGAAATTGGTCTGAAGTCACTCATTGTCTGAGGGTATTTTTTCTTGGGGATTAGGGCTAGAAATGTGTGATTTACTACCCCCAACATTTTCATTTTTCTCCTTGATTCTTCCACTGCCACCCATAGGTCTTTCCCAACTATATCCCAAAACTTTTGAAAGAAACCTATTGGGAATCCATCAGGGCCTGGAACCTTGTCTAGATTCATCTGAAAAAATACTTCCTTGACTTCTTCCAAAGAAACCTTCTTATATAGCCGCATATTTTTCTCTTCCTTTATGATTGTGGGGATTGAGTTCAACAATCTTTCCCTTGTTGCTCTGTTTTCCTGGATTTCTCTATTTAGAATATCTTCAAAGAATCTAACTGCCTCCTTGTTCACCTCCTTAGTGGATTGTGTTACTTCCCCGTTGAACTTCTTAATTTTTGCAATCATGTTCCTACTTCGATTGGAGATTGTTGTTTTGTGGAAGTACTTGGTGTTCCTATCTCCTTCTTTCAACCAAGTTGCTCTTGATTTTTGTCACCAGAAGCATTCTTCCCTCTTCAGTATTTTTGCCAGTTCTTCTTTTAGACATTTCTCATTCTCAAAATCAACTACATCCACTCCTTTATCTATTATATGCTCATTCAAGGCTTTGATCTTTTTCTCTGTTCTTTCTTTCTCCTAAAAAATGTTCTTGAAATGGGTCTTGTTCCATTATTTGAGCTTATTCTTGACGTATCCTAAATTTTTGTTTATCTTGTATAGCTTTGATTTATCTCCAAACTTAATGTCATTCCACCATAGCTCTATTAGCTTTGATAGATGTTTGTCTCTTAGCCACATATTTTCAAACTTGAATGGACTTCCTTTAGGGGGGTCGTCCTGCCCAAAGGCAAGCAAAACAAGGAAATGGTCTGACCCTGTGTAGGGTAGGATGTGGGCTTCCTGTGCGGTTGCTACCTCTCCCTAGTCTCCCCAAAGAAAAAATCTATCTAACCTTTCTGCTATGTTGGTGAAGCCCTTCCTTCTATTTGATCATGTGAAAGTTCCATTTTTGGTTTGCAGGTCCTTTAGCTGATTTTTGTCTACAAATTCTTGGAAATCTCTCTGAATGGTTGTTGTTCCTCCCAAGCCCCCTTGCTTCTCCTCATTGTTCAAGGTTTCATTGAAATCCCCTACTACTATCCCTCTCTCATTTTTCCAATTTCCCAGTTCACTTGATATTTTATTCCACACCTGTCTTTTTTCCACAATGGCTATTGGGCCATATACATTGATGATGAAGAAAATTTCATGCCTCTTCAGTCTCCTGAACTTTATCAACTGCCAATTTTCATATTCTTTTTCCACTTCCCCATCTATTTTTAAAGGGGTCCATATTACTCCTGGGTCACCAGACGCTCTTGTATCTTCCTTGAACTAGCCTTTCCATTGTCTCCAGTTGCTCAATCTCTTCTTTCCTTCCTACTCCATTTCGAATCTTGGATTAAAACTATTTTTTCTTTCGATTGGTCAATTCGGAGCTTGAGCATGCACCATTTTTTAGGGAAATTAATTCCCCTAACATTCCATGTTATTATCCTCATTCTGCCCTAGGAAGGATGACATCCTTCCCAGTTCTTAGTTTTCTCTGCCTTGTAGCATTACCTGCAATTAGCAACTTAGCTTTGTTTTTTTTCTGATCCCTTTTGGTTTTCTTTTTTATGTTTGGTTTGCTTATCTTTGATTTGGATTGCTTAAGCAACCTTTCTTCAAACATCTCTCCCTCCTCAGCCTCCTCCCAAACTTCTTCTTCTCCTTTTGTGTATTGGTCACTCTCCTCTTCCTTAGGCTATGAGAAGTTTCCTTCTTCCTCTTGGTGTTCTTCTTCATCTTCATTTATGTTTCTTTGCATCCCCTTCACTACCTCTTTTCCTACCTCTGGAGGGTTCCCTTCTCTACACTATTTATTTCCTTTGACAATTCCCTAAGTTGAGCGTTGATGTCCTTCTAGAGTTCCTTTGTGTCTCCCACAAGAGCGTTGAGAGCTTTTTCTGCCTGGGAGGCCACAACCACCAACTGTGTCTTCAGTGGGTGGGATGTCTTACTGCTATTCTGAATTCCTCCTTTAGGCTTCTTTCTCTCAGGTTCTACCCATCCATTCTAAGTTGAGTCTTCTGAGGATCGAGTTGCATCTCCCTGAGATATTTTATCCCCTATTTCTTTCAAATCCTTCTCACTTTCACTAATCCCATTTCCCCTACTTGAGGTGCCTTCCTGGAACACTTCTTTAAAGAGGTGCTTTTAAGGCCCTGTTCCTTCCCACACCTCTATTTCCTATTGCCAACTTTCATACTTTGTCAAAATTTCTAAGTTCTTGTAGATTCCAACTCCCTCATCTATCTCTACTAAGATGTTGGATTTTTCACCTTCTTTTCCATTTACGAAGTCCTCGTCTACCCCTAGGCACACTCCTAGGGAATCACCTATCCTCACCATAGCCTCCACATTTCAAAATTTTGAAGGTAGATCCACCAATTTGATCCAAGTAGGGATTTGTTTTATTGTAGGCAGTGGAAACTATGACCATTCAGAAATAGGGGTTTCCCATCTACTATTTCTTGCTTTAATTTTTGATCTACACATTCTATAAGAAAAAAAGAGTTTGGTAATTGGTGGATGCTTACCTAGTTCTTGAAATTGTTTCACCACCAAGCTTTGATCTCCTCCCTAGGGCACCCTAAGCCACTCCACTTGGAAAAATGAGCTTTGTCCATCAGTTTGGTTTCTCTTGGTTCAATCACTTTAGAAGGCATTTGATACAGTTTGCTTCCCTGTGGTTGCAAGATCTCACCCTCGATCACTCCTTTCCCTTTACTTTGGAATTTCCTCCTATTCACTTTTCTTCTGTATAGATCTTGATCTCTTTGGTTCATTCTTCTCCACTTTCTTAGCTCATTTTTCCTTCATTCTATCGCTTAGGGTTTCCCGAGCCTTTCACTTTCCAGACTTTGCTGGTGTGCTTTTGAGTGCCACTGCCCTTGTGACGCTAGTTGAAGTTCAACAGTTTTCCATGACGTCCTTTTTCCCAGAACCACCCGAACCTTGAGTCTCGTGTGCTCCAATTTTCCTCATTCTTCTGGTGCCCTACTGCACTCCATCCTTGTCTAGGATCCCACCTTCCACCTTCACCTTGGAGTCTTCTTCTCTGGTTGCAGTCTTGCCTTTCCGGAATTTCCATCTTACGAAAGTGCAAGTGACACTTATCCACCCAAGTTCCATTTTCAAATATCCACTGCGGGATGTGATTTGCCTACTCCAACTTGCCATCCTCATTTTCCTTCTCTCCTGGACGACATTCCTCCTCCATATCTCCCCATCACCTCCTTTTTGCTTTTGCAACTTTTCACTCCCCTTCGCCACCTTATGCCATGATGTAGACACTAAAAATTGTCCTAGGCTTACAAACTCTATTTTCTTTGTCAAATCCCCTTTCACTCAATAATTAAATAATTTTAATTATTTGATTATTGTCTAATGTCATAAGTCTTCTATTAATTAAATAAATTTAATTATTTAATTAATTCATTTATATCTTTTTATTACTTCTTTTGATTAATTAAATAAATTATATTTATTTAATTATTATTGTCATTGTCTACTATAATTAAATAATTATTTTAATTATTTAATTATTCTTTTATCCTTTTCTTCTATAATTAAATAATTTTTATTTATTTAATTGGCTATTAATTTGTCATTTTTCCTCCCATTTTTGAATAAAATTATTATTTAATTTAAAATTCAAACCTGTCATATGTCCTCTATAATTAAATAATGTTTTTATTATTTAATTATTCATTTTCCTCATTTAAATAATTTTATAATTATTTAAAGACCTCTTTTTTTGTGTCGACCTCATTATCTGTGTCAATCTTATATTTTCTTGTCTCATTCATTATTTGTGTCAATCTTATCTTTTTTGTTTCATTCATTTTCCACCCTTGATTGAATTATCTTATAATTCAATCTTGGCCATTCATCCTTATCTTTACCCTAACTTTGCACTAAACCTATTTCCATACTACAACTTTCATTCTTAGCCATTGATTAACATATCTTATTGAAATTTGATCTCAACCATTCATTCCATTTTGACATTCCATAAAAGACAACTATCATTGTCATTTTCACCTTACCTAGACTACTTTGAGCTCAAGCACACTTAAGAAGACCAATAGAATCTTCAATATTTGGCTATCATTTTCATTTGTTTATTATTGCATACACAAATTTGAGGGTATCAAACATATTCCAGCAAGATGGAGAAGTGTCGTGGAGGTCAAGCAACCATGACATAGGTAATATTTACTTTATGTTTATATTTCTACATTGGATTGTGTTCTATTGTTGGTTTAGGGATTTATAGGTTTAGTTTTGATGTTCTATTACCTTAACCCGATTTTTACCCTAGATTACAAAATATACTTCAAAAATTAAGATGAAGAGTTTAACACTAAAATTTTCAATAGAATAAGAACTCTACAATGGTTTGTGAAATAAATGAATATACAAACTATGGCTCCAGGAAAATTCACCGCCAACAATTCACCTTGGAAAATTCACCTCCATGACAAATTCATCTCAAGGAAAATTCTGATTAATTTTCCATGGCAGTGAATTGCTAGTGGTGAATTTTCCTTGAGGTGAATTTGTCATGGTGGTGAATTTTCCCATTAGCAGTGAATTTGCCTGACCAAAAACTATTTTTTAGTATATATTAAGATTCAACATTATCCTTGACAATATTTATAATTATTGTACTGAATAACACTATATTATTTAGGTTTGATTTAATTAAAGAGTGCTCATAAATTAATAAATAATGATACCAAGGAGTTTAATTGAGTAGAGTTTAAAAGTTAATACACAAAAGTACAAAAAAATAAATTTAATAAAATTCTCAATACAATAAGAATTGAGTACATTTTTTTTTTAAATATTATGAAAATATAAATGTTAATATTGATACTCTAGCCTATATACTTCTTTGAGAATACAATCATTATATTTTACTATTTTTTAGATTTAAATTAATATTAACAATAAAATTCTTAATATAATAAAGATTGAGTTGAATAAAAAATTATAGGAATTGTTTACTATTGTCATTATCAAATAATATATATTTATATATAATAATTATATTAAAATATATTATATTCTTTAGATTCAAAATAATTTTTTTTTAGTTGTTTATGAAATAGTGTGATGGTTTAGTTGTTGGCCTATTTTGGGTCATTGTGATGACATTGCATATTGGGCTACTCGGCTATTATATTTAACTATTAAAAATATTAAAAATTGAATTAAATAAACTACCATCTAAATAAATATGAGTACAAGTGAGCAACCTTATACCAACTAGCTCACACTTGGAATTGGGCCATGGACAAAGGATGGCTCAAGCAAGGGTAAAGTAATGGATGTAGAGAGGAAAGGTGATTCTAGACCAAGTGGACTTTATACCAATTGGCTTATCCTTAAAACTAGCTCATGCATAGAGGATGGGGCAAGCAAGAATATATGTGGCATGGATGACACCAAGGATGTAGAGAAGAAAGGTGAGAGTTCTTCAAGTTCCATGCCTAGAATCACCTCATACAAAGAAGCATATGGCAAGGAAGAATCAATGTTCCTAGGTCATATTCCAGAGGACATCTTGAACATAATATTTTGCAAACTTCCTCTTCACACTCTGTTCCAAGTTCAAAGCGCTTGTACTTCATGGAAAACTATTATTTCTAGCTTTGTTCACTTTCACAATTTGTGGAAGCAAAATAATATGCAAATGTGGATGGTGATGGATCATTATGATGAAACAAGTGGGTCTTTGATGCAGGAGCACCTTGGCCTATTTATGCCTTCATGAGGTAATTCTTGAATTTTTGTTCCATTTTGTTGCTTTTGCATTGTAATGGGGTCATTTAAGTCATTTTTCATATGTTGGAGTGATTAGGAGGCCAAGGCTTAAGTTTGGTGTCAAAATTTGAATAAATGTAAAAGTTGTCACAAATGCAAATTGTGAAATTGCAAAAAATGTAAGATGGGGAAGGTGAAGAGTCATCTTCATTGAGAACTAGTTAGAAGTTGGTTGGACAAGTTTGAATTCCTTTAAAAATGCCTTGAAAGCACTTTTGTAACTCGTGGGTGATTGGAGTTATGAATTTGAATAAAGGAAACTCTATTTTTATTCCATTTTCTATAGAATTTCTTTGTATTCTAATGTTGTACGGCCCAATACGGGCATGAATTCATATCTAAAGGTTTTTATGTGATAGTAGGTCCAATCACCTTCCTTATGCAATTTTTCTCATGCAATTTGGTTAATATTTGTGCAAGATATGGTGAATTTATTACATACTGTTAGAAACCCATGTTAGGGTAAACAATGATCTTTAAAATTGTGTTTCTTAAAAGTCTACTGTTAAATCTCCTAAAAATCAATGAGAATAATATTTGAAGAGTATTTTAAATAATCTTAAGATTGCAAAGCGCAGAAAGGTGATTTGGGGTCGATCCCACAAAGCCCTAGGTTTGTAAAATATGAAAAGGACGGGTAAAAGACTGTATACAATGTGATTTTATGAGACTTTTCATGGTTCTTGAATCCTTCATGAGTTGTATTGAATTTAAAGAGGTGTTAGGGTGTATAAGAGTCCATTCCTTGAATTGGTTTGGTGTATTGTTAAGTTTGAGATCTTTGTATATTCACTGCCTTGTTATGACAGTCATATTGTGGAGTAAAAAATTGGTGGTTTTGAATACAAGTTTGTTGAAAATTCATGGATAAAGGTTTGGGGATGGTCTAATGTGTTTGTGCAGACCTAATTACACATGTTTGGGGTAATATTAAGGAGAAATGGGCCTTGGTAATTGGTGCTAGTTGTTTATGTGGCTTAAAAGGGCCTAGTTGTGAATTTGGATAGTTTATTTTGGAAAGTCCTTATGTTGAGATGTTTATGTTGAAAACAGGGTTTGGGTCAATCATTTGGATGTTGTTTAAGGTGTTTGAGATATTTGATAAAATATTGGAACTCTAAAATAGTGTTGTTGTTGTATTGAATCAAGTGTTCAATGAAGGGAAAGTGAGTTAGTAATGAGTGATCAAATAATGGATGTTTTGAGTTTTGACAAATGAGATTGAGAGAGTGAGTTATCTTCCTTTGTACTTGGATTAGTTTGGTATCAGAGCTAGAAGGTTCTAGGAAAAGTGATTTTTGTTTTTGTGTTGTGGTTTGTGTAGGTTAAGAAGAACTTGGTTGCTGCCAAGAGAAGGCAGAGAAAGTTAAGAGAGAGTGAAGCAAGGAGAAGCTTGCTTGAGTAGAGGAAAATATGGATGTGTTGAAAAGGAATTTGTAGGCAGAGGAAGAAAGAAAGAAGAGAAAGAGGCAAGAAAATTTTGATAGAGAGTTAGCAGCAATAAAGCAAGAGGTGAGAAGATTGGAAAAAGAGTTCTAGGAGTCCATGATAAAGATGGAATAGGTGATTAAACAAATGCAAAGTTGGCACTTATCAGTGAGAAAGAAAGTGGTATGGACCATTAGAGAAATTGTCAAGGGAAGAAGAATACAAGAAAAGTTAGCAACAAAAATGCAAAAAGAAGATGAAGAAGAGTTTCAAGATGCTGAAGAAGAATTCATGGATGGAGAGGATAAAGATGTTGTAGTCACAAAGGACTTGATCTCAGAGGGAGAAGATATTGAGTTGGTGTCAAGATTGGATGAAGAGATGATCAAAGATGAATTAATCTTGGATATTTGCAAATAATTGAAGACAAATGGAGGTATTGTGATTGAACTAATGTGTCATTTCTTTGTTATGGTAATTCTTTGGACAAGGAACAAATTGAAGGTCAAAGGACAAAGGGAGAAACAAGATACTGAGTTGCACCAAAGCATTGTGAATTTGATTTCAGTTGGAAAGAAAGATAGGAAGCTTATTTGCATGGACAAGTTCAATCCTAAAGTGAAAATGAAGGTGATTAGGAGTAGTTTCAAGGACAATTTGAGGTAGAGCATGCAAAGGATGAAGGTTTGTTAACAACATCAATTCCAAGAGGGCTTGGGAATTTTCTTGGCCGGGAGAATGATGTAGGATCACCTTGGCCAATTTATGCCTTCATGAGGCAATTCTTAGATTTTTGTTCCATTTAATTGCTTGTGCATTGTAATGTGGTCATTTAAGTCATTTTTCATATGTTAGAGTCATTAGGAGATCAAGGTTTAAGTTTGGTGTCAAAATTTGAATGAATGTAAAAGTTGTCACAAATGTAAATTGTGAAATTGCAAAAAATGTAAGATGGGGAAGGTGAAGAGTCATCTTCATTGGGAATCAGTTAGAAGTTGGTTGGAAAAGTTTGAATTCCTTTAAAAAGTCCTTGAAATCACTTTTGTAACTTGTGGGTGATTGGAGTTATGAATTTGAATAAAGGAAAATATGTTTTTATTCCATTTTCTACAAAATTTCTCTGTATTGTGATGTTGTACGGCCCAGTACAGGCATGAATTCATATCTAAAGGTTTGTATGTGATAGTAGGTCCAATCAAATTCCTTATGCAATTTTTCTCATGCAATTTGAATAATATTTGTGCAAGATATGGTGAATTTACTGTAGACTATTAGAAACCCCTGCTAGGGTAAACAATGATCTTTAAAATTGTGTTTCTCAGAAGTCTACCATTTAAATCTCCTGAAAATTGGTGAGAAGGTTGTTTGAAGTGTGTTTTAAATAATCTTAAGATTTTAGAGCATGGAAAGGTGATTTTGGGTCGATCCCACAAAGCCCTAGGTTTGTAAAATATGAAAAGGTCTGGTAAAAGATTGTATACAGTGTGATTTTATGAGTTTTGTTCGTAGTTCTTGAATCCTTCATGATTTGTATTGAATTTAAAGGGGTGTTAGGGTGTATAAGATTCCATTCCTTGAATTGGTTTGGTGTATTGTTAAGTTTGAGATCTTTCTATATTCACTGTCCTCTTATGATAGTCATATTGTGGAGTTAGAAATTGGTGGTTTTGAATACAAGTTTGTTGAAAATTCATGGATAAAGGTTTGGGGATGGTCTAATGTGTTTGTGTAGACATAATTACACATGTTTGGGGTAATATTGAGGAGAAATAGGCCTTGGGAATTCGTGCTAATTGTTTATGTGGCTTAAAAGGACCTAGTTGTGAATTTGGACAGTTTATTTTAGAAAGTCCTTATGTTGAGATTTTTATGTTGAAAAGAGGGTTTGGGTGAATCATTTGGATATTGTTTAAGGTGTTTGGGAGATTTGATAAAATATTGGAACTCTAAAATAATGTTGTTGCTGTATTGAATCAAGTGTTCAATGAAGGGAAAGTGAGTTAGTAACGAGTGATCAAACAATAGATGTTTTGAGTTTTCACAAATGAGATTGAGAGAGTGAGTTATCTTCCTTTGTACTTGCATCGATCTTATAATGGGATTGAACTCTTTTATGTCAGTAGAAGGCTAAGGTTCAAGAAAATATTTAATGATGAGTGGAGTTGTAGTCACTCACAATGGTTTCTCAGAGTTGGATATGGGGGCCTCCTGGTTTATAGTTGTAAGAGAAATGGAACCCTTCAAGTGATAAACCCATTGACTATGCAGTCCCATTGTCTTGAAGATGCAAGACTGACTAGAAAAAGTAGGATTTCATTTTACTTGAAAAGATATCATGATGATGTGGTTGTGCACCTCAAGTTTGATTCAAAGGAAAAGACTTATCAGGTAATTGTCATAATTGGAAATCTTTATCTTCTCAGAAGAAAGAAATTTTTGTTTTGATTTATAGATCTATAGAACAGAGATGGGAAATTAGATGCATTCACTTGGTAGAAAGAGTGAATGGATATATGAAAATTATCTTTTTTTCCAAAAATTTTAATGCAAAACCAAAAAATCTATTGTTTTTTCTAAAAATGGGGAATATGCGGTTTCGTATGATCTGAATGGAGATAGCAATATCAGGTTTCATTATATTTGGGGGATGCAAAGTGCAAGGCACCAGACCTTGGGAATTGTTATGTACAATGGTAGAATGATAATGGTTTGTGAAAGGAAACAAGTGGATCTCCCATCATATACACATGCTTTGGTTTTTTATGAGTTTGATGAGCTTCTGTCATGGTGGAGATATAAATATGAAGTAATTGTATTGGCCAAATATTTTCCTTCTTGAATGATTTGTGTTCACAGGGATTATATTTGGGTAATTCAACAAAAGGAGGGCTATGGCAGCCATATAATTTGTATGGATATAGATACTGGGGAGGTGAATATATGGCAAGAAGTTAACCTGTTTATGTTCAATGTGAGAAACTGTCTATCCATTACACTAAGATTTGTCCATACTCTTAGATTTTCTAAGATCTAGTGTTCTATTGTAGGAATTATTCTTAGCTTTTAGGGTCCCTTGATTGCATTTCCATTGTCCTTTGTCATATATATATATATATTTTTTCTTGTACTAATGAAATCTACCTGCTGCTCCATCAATAAAGGGTCACAAAAGGTACTTAGAAAATGTAATTGGTGGCTATAAAACTAGACTCTACAATCTTTATGAAGACCTATTTTCTTTGATTTTTGTATGTGGTTTGTCTTGGCAAGAAGATTAGGGAAACTTTTCCCTTAGTATGAGTCAGGACATTCCTTGTTTGTGACTTTCTATTTTGCAAGCGGATGACCTTGCACACCTTGGTCTATGTCACACCATGGTGTTTGTTGTCCATTTGTCATATTTTACTACCCAATGATGATTAAGTGCAATGCTTAACATCTATTAAGTAGAATATTGAAATTTTATTATCTCCACTAACATCCACATCCTCCATTCTAACTTTTCTTCTATTCACATCTTGATGGAGTCCTATGACACACAAAAACATCTTGCATACATAATCATGATTAGCAGCATTATAGACATCATCCTAATAGGCATCATCATATTAGTTCATCCATATTACATGAGAAAATACAAAAACATAGATTGCATCCAGATGGCATTCTAATTTCATCACATAACGCCCATTATTAATATTTATTACTATAGTTCATCACATATTAGCATGTCATTACATTCACATCACATCATAGTCATAATCCATCATTATATATCACATCGCATATGCATTTGCATCTCATAAGCATTATATAACAGTAGATTTATTAGTCATAATACACATCACATTGCATAGTCATAATCATATCATATCATAACATATCACATTGCATCCATAAATCACCAAGCATACATCATAATGCATTCACATAATATCCATAATCATCTCATTGCATCCATAGCATCATGACATTAAATGCATCCATCTAACATCTAAGAATCATATATAAGCATGAAATATACTTTTATCATCCATCATATTGCATCAACATAATATCATCATCACATAATCATATACAGTGTATAGACATCATAAAACATAATCATAAATACATACATATAGAACATAGGAATGTGATGCAAGAGCATCCTTGGTTCTTGGCAATCTTACATCAACCAAAATAATATTTTCTTTTAGTTTTGTTCTTGTTTAGTTATTGTTTAGTTCCTATTGGCAGAATCAACGTATCATCATATTTGCTCACCAGACCCTATGGATCTATGTTTACATTGTGGACATGTTTATTTTCCTTATCCCAAGATTTGAGTGCGATTGGATCTTTTTTCAGAAAATTATCGCTTCCAAATTTATTGGCATTTTCTTGAACCGATACTGGAATAATCTTCTAAGGTAATGGCTAGTTTGATTGCTTGTGGATCATTCCCGTAACTTGCAGATCTTGATGGTGTGATTCGAATTGTTTTGTGGAGTTTCCCCAAACTTAATTATAGGTCCACACTTCATCCTATGCATTCACCATAGTGTAATTCAAATTTGAGGCCGACCTGTTCATGCACATGTTACATTTTCTTCATTAGAGATTGTAATGAGATGTGGATGATTCTAGATCCCAAGACATGATATAAAACATTATAATCGATCATTCTAGAAAGTAGTCAAGTTAGAAGATAGGATCTGATGTGTAAGATTTTCGCTCGCATTGACGAGCATACATGAATATTGAACATGTTGTAACAGGCCTATGAGCCAAATTTGTAAGCCTAGATGTTGTCGACTGATGGTAATTGAATTTTTTGATAATAAGCATGTTTGAATTTGCATTTTCCTCCAATTTCTGTGTTGCTTCCATTGTGTGACTCTTGTTGCATGGTCCAGATTGTTCTCTTTGAGGACCCTCCTACCATGGTTGCACTAGATTGGTATCAAAGCTAGATTTGTTTCGTGAGAGATCGCCAAAATTCGCGAAGTCCTATTGAAGATTTGTTGTGGGGTGGCAGACTAAGGATCCGACCTGCAGCTATAGAGGACTTGTGTAAAGATGGTGGGAAGAAGAAATGTTAGAGGAAATGGAGCACATGGAAATGCAGACCCAACTTTAATGGAGATGTTGAGAGGAATTGCTGCTAGATTAGATGTAGTCAAAATGGCCTAGAGGATAGGTTGACTAGTTGATGATGTGAGTGATGAAGAGGTAGAAGTATAAGAAGAAAGGGGAAGAGAAGATCAACCTGGCCTCAATTAGGGGGAAGAGAGGTTCATAAGAGCCCTAACTAGAGAAAATACTAAACCACATTTCAATGCACCAAATTATAGTGGTAAGTTGGATTCAGAAGAATTGCTTGAATGGATAACAGAGATGGAAAAGTATTTTGATTTTGAAGGCACCACTAAAGATAAGAAAGTAAAATTTTCTTGTGAAAAGTTGAAAGGACATGCATCCCTTTGGTGGGAACATTTGCAGACAAATAGGCGAAGAAGAGGAAAATAAAATATAAGATCATGGGATCAAATGGTGAATAAGTTAAAGAAAATTTTTATGCTTGCAAATTATCAGATCAATTTGTTCTAGAAGTTGCAAAATTTGAAGTAGGAGTCAAGTGTGACAGAGTATACTGAGGAGTTCTACAAGTTGAGCATCAAATCTGGAAATTCAAAGGATGAGATCAAGCAAGTAGCCAAATATGTGAATGGCTTGAGGTTTGTCTATACAAGATGAGATTAGTTTGATCAAGTTGTAGAGTGTGGAGGAGGAATATCAATGTGCCCTAAAAGAAAAAGAGAAGCTAAATAAAAGACATGAGCAGAGACAGAGAGGAAGAGGTGGAAAATTTCAGAGAAGAACTTTTACTAGAGGAGGAAGAGGATCTTTTGCAGATTAGAATAAAGATAAGGAAGTCAGTAAGAATGATAATTCACACCGTAGAGATGATGAAAACTCTTACTGGAGAGGAGGATATGGTGGTTACCAGAATGAAGGTCATAGGAGAGATGATAGAGCACAAGAGAAAAGAGTATTCATGGGAACTTGTTTTAAGTGTGGTGGAGAAGGACATAGAGCATTTGAATGTAATCAAGGAGAGACAAGTAGAAAGACAGAAAACAATAGAAGAACAACCTTTTTTGAGGAGGATCATGCCAGATCATCTAATAAACCAGAAGAAGGAGAAGTGTTGGTGAATAGAAGAGTATTGTGTCAAAGTGAGATGGAGCAGGAACCGTTGTAGAGAAAGAATTTGTTTCAGACTAGCTGCAAGGTAGCTGGTAAATGTTGCAAAGTGATTGTTGACAGTGGAAGCTTTGAGAACCTGGTTTCTGAAGAAATGGTGACTAAATTGAAGTTGGAAAGATTGAAACACCCGAAGCCCTATTAGATAGCATGGATTCAAGATGAGCATAAGATATTGGTAAGTGAACAATGTTTGGTGAAATTAAAGATAGGAAATTATCATGATGAATTTTTGTGTGATATCATGCCTATGGATGTATGCCATGTTTTGTTGGGAAGACCTTGGTAGTATGATAGATAGGCTATTCATGATGGAAATAAGAACACATATACTATTGTTGCTAATGGGATGAAGCAAACTTTGTTTCCACTGGAATATGTTCCTAAAGTTGAGGTTTGTACGAGTGCTAGAATTTGCTTGGTTGATGGAAGGAGATTTCTGGATGGATTGAGACATGAGAACATGTGCTATACCTTGGTTCCTAATAAGGCTGGAGACTTAAAGCATGTACAAGAACAACTAGAGGAGATAAAGGAGATGCTGGAAGAATATGAAGAGATCATTTCAGATAATGTACTTGATGGATTTCCGCCTGTGAGGAGTATTAGGCATTGCATGGATCTGATTCCTGGAGCTTGTTTTCCTAATAAAGTAGCACACTAGATGACTCCTACAAAGAATGAAGAGTTATTGAGGAAGGGTTTGATCAGGGAAATCTTAAGTCCTTGTGCAGTACCTGTTGTGCTAGCACCTAAGAAGGATGAAGAATGGAGGATGTGTACAGACTCTAGAGCCATAAACAAGATCATGGTGAAGTATAGATTTCCTTTGTCCTGGATGGATGGCATTATGGATTGTTTGAGTGGAGCTAAATACTTTACAAAGATAGATTTAAAGAGTGGATATCATCATATTAGAATTAGAGAAGGGGATGAGTGGAAGACAACATTCAAGACAAATGAAGGATTCTATGAGTGGTTGGTGATGCCCTTTGGATTAACAAATGCATCGAGTACTTTCATGAGGCTGATGAATGAGGTATTGAAGAAATTCTTGGGTAATTTTGTGATTGTATATTTGGATGACATCTTTATTTTTATTAAGACTAGAGAAGAATATTTGTTGCATATAAGACAAGTTTTGTAGAGGTTGAGAGAAGAGTAGTTGCTGATAAACATTAAGAAGTGTAGTTTCATGAAGGAAGAATTGGTATATCTAGGATTTGTGATATCTGTGGATGGATTGAAGATGGATCCTAAGAAAGTAAGAGCAATTTTTGAATGGCTTACACTGGAAAGCATTGGAGAGGTAAGATCATTTCATGGATTGGCTAGTTTCTACCTTAAGTTCATTAGGAATTTTAGTTCTATTTGCAGTCCTATGACAAAAACAATGAGAGGAGATAAAAAATATTTTAGGTGGACATCTGGAGAAGATCGGAGTTTTGAGTTATTGAAACAGAAGGTGGCAGAGCAACCTATGTTGGCTTTACTAGATTTTAGTAAGGTATTTTAGGTATACTGTGATGCAAGTGGAAATGCAATTGGAGTAGTATTAAGTCAAGAAGGAACACCCGTATCTTATTTCAGTGGGAAATTGAATGATGCTAGGAGAAGATATTCAATGTATGATAAGGAGTTCTATGCCATAGTTTAAGCCTTGAAGAAGTGGAGACATTACTTGTTGCCTAAGGAGTTTGTGTTGTATACATATCATCAGGATTTGCAATATTTGAACAATCAAGGTAAGTTGAATCAAAGACACATAAGATGGGTAGATTTTTTGCAAAGTTATACTTTTGTTTTGAAACATAGGAGTGTAAAGTCAAATAGATTTGTTGATGCTTTGAGTAGGAGAAAGAATCTACTGGCAGAGATGAGAGTGGAGGTATTAGGTTTTGATGGATTGAAGAGCTTGTATGAGGAAGACCTAGATTTTGTAGAACCTTGGAGAGCTTGTAAAGAACCAATCCCGAAGGATAGGAGTCAGTGGTTGGATTATTTCATTCAGGAGGATATGTTGTTCAAAGGGAATCAATAATGTATACCTCGTAGTTTAATGAGGGATAGCTTGGTGAAAGAAAAACATTGTGGATGATTGTCAAGACTTTGGAATTGATAAGATAGTAGCATTGGTAAGTGAGAATTACTTTTGGCCACAAATTCATAAGGATGTTAGGAGATTTGTGTAGAGTTGCAGAGTTTTTCAAGTTGCAAAAGGAAGTAGTCAAAATATTGGATTGTATAAGCCTTTGATAGTTATGGAGAGACCTTGGGAGGATATTTGCATGGATTTCATACTTGGCTTGCCAAAGACACAAAGAGGTAATGATTCTATATTTGTGGTGGTGGATAGATTTTCTAGAATGGAACATTTCATACCTTGTAAGAAGACAACATATGCAGTACATGTAGCGGACTTATTTTTCAAAGAAGTGGTCAGATTGCATGGGTTACCTAGGAGTATTGTTTCAGATAGAGATACAAAGTTTGTTGGTTACTTTTGGAGGATGCTTTGGAAGAAGTTGAAGAAAGATTTGAATCTTAGTTCTAATTTTCACCCATAGACTGATGGACAAACATAGGTAGTAAATAGGAGTTTGGGGAATTTGTTGAGATGCTTGGTTGGAGAGAAGACCAAAAATTGGGATTTAGTTCTTGCATAAGAAGATTTTTCTTACAATAATTCAGTGAATAGGAGTACCGGGAAGAGACCTTTTGAGATTGTTACTAGAGTTCATCCTAGAGGTATATCAGAGGTGAGAGACATTAGCATGGAAGATAAAAGGAGTGCAAAAGCAGAAGAATTTGTAGAACATATGAAGAAAGTGCATACTCAAGTGAAGGAGCGATTGGAAGATATGAACCAAAAGTATAAGGAGAGAGCATATGAAAAGAGGAGACATAAGGAGTTTGAAGTTGGAGATGAAGTGATGGTGTATTTGAGGAAGGAAAGATTTCTAGTTGGCACATACTATACGCTAAAGATGAGGAAGTTTGGACCTTGTAAGATTCTGAAGAAATTTGATTCAGGAAATGCATATGAAGTAGAGTTACTGGATGGCATGGATAGATCACCTATATTCAACATTGCAGATCTACATTAGTACCATGAAGTAGAATTTAGTGAAGACAATAAAGAAAAATTGGAGAATTGGTTTCCTAAACAATAGTTAGATGAGATTGAAGATATTTTGGATACTAGAGATGGGAGGACGACTTGTGGAAGATAGTACAAGGAATATCTTGTGAAGTGGAAGGGCAGACCAGTGGAGGATTCTTCTTGGATTTCTTAGGCTGAGGTAGATCAAATTGGTTTCCTTTAGCCACAACAAAGTGAGGGAATCACTTTTCAAATAACCCTGGATGTCTGATGCAGGAGCATCCTTGGTTCTTGGCAATCTTGCATCAACCAAAAAAATATTTTCTTTTAGTTTTGTTCATGTTCATTTCCTATTGGAAGATTCATCGTATCATCATATTTTCTCACCAGACCTTGTGGATCCGTGTTTACATTGTGGACATGTTCATTTTCCTTATTCCAAGATTTGAGCGCAATTGGATCTTTTTTCATAAAGTTATCACTTATGGATTTATTGGCAGTTTCTTGAACCGACACCATAATAATTTTCTAAGCTAACGGCTAGTTTGATCGCTTGTGGATCATTCTCATAACTTGTGGATCTTGACAGTGTGATTCAAATTGTTCCATGGAGTGTCCCCGACCTTAATTATAGGTCCACACTTCATCCTGTGCATTCACCATGGTGTAATTCAAATTGAAGGCCGACCTATTCATGCGCACATTACATTTTCTTCATTGGAGATTGTAATGATCTTTGGTTGACACAGATGATTCTAGATCCCAAGACATGATATAAAACATTGTAATCGATCATTATAAAGTAGTCAAGTTAGAAGATAGAATCTGATGTGTAAGATTTTTGCTTGCATTAAGGAGCATACATGAATATTGTACATGTTGTAACAAGCCTGTGAGTCAAATCTATAAGCTCGGATGTTGTTGACCGATAATAATTGAATTTTATGATAATAAGCATGTTTGAATCTACATTTGCCTCCAATTTCTATGTTGCTTCCGTTGTGTGACTCTTGCTGCATAGTCCAGATTGTTCTCTTTGAGGACCCTCCTACCGTGGCTGCACTAGAATGCATACCATATAATCACTGCCAAAGATCATATATATATATATATATATATCACTCAAAATGTCTCATAGTACTTGATATCAATATGTATCTCAAAATAGAGCTCATAGGTTCGATGGTAAAAAATACATTAGTGTCCAGATACAATATCAAAATGTGCTCTAGCTCAAGCTACCTTGATCTTGTGCAAGTGATTTTCAAGGTGATGGTTGTCGATGCTCCTGTCTATCCTTTGCTTATGATCCTGATGGCCTAGGGTCTGAGGGCGGCCTGTCATATAGCCCTGACCATCTTGTCTTGACACATCCCCACTGCTCTATGACCTGCTATGTTAAGAGTGTGACTTGCTCTGACTACATGATTTGGTGTAGGAGGGTGCTCTCTCAGCTGATGGCATTCATTTCTCATATAAGTCCCTATAATATTTGGCCTATTTACCAGCTTCAAATAACTATTGAGAAAATGCAGTTGTGGGACCCATGACAATAGCGATGAACTCCACACATCTCTGATCTGCCCGTTGCCTACCAATCATTGTTGCATCTCTCTCTATCCTCAGTTCATCTCTCTCTTTCCTCAAGGCCCCCACCTCCACCTCTAATGCCTGGATCCTAGCTATGGCCTGATCCAATCGTGTCTGCAAATTAGCTATCCTTTGAGCTACTAAACCCTTGCGCCCTCAAATTGGCACCTCCTCCAGTCCCTCCCCCACATCCACACCCATAGAAATCCTCTCTTGAAGGATCCACTCAGCCTCTCCCATCACCTCCTCCTGTCTCTCCTCTTGATGCTCCTCCATCACCACATCATGCTATCCCATCTTGAGAAGTGGCACATCATCCTGTCACTCCTCCTTTGCAACCCTCTCCTCAACCACCCTCCTCCCGGATTGGTGATAATGGTCTCACCACCCATTGTCTCCTCATCCTCCTCTATTGAGCTCTCCCTCCTCCTCTACCTCCCCCTCCATCTCCTCCATCACTTGTCCCTCCATCATCCCTCATCCTCCATCTCCTCTACCTCCTCTCTAACCTTGTGGGCCCCTGCCTTGATGCTCGACAGGCACTGGTTGATCTGGATCTGTATATGGATCAGGCCAATGACTAGCCCATCTAGTGTCATACTCAACTATTGTACCTGGATCTACTGCTCCACCCCTCCATCCCCATTGCACTGGTTGCAATTCATCAATCCCTTGCTCTTCCATTTCCACAGGAATCATCTGACCCCATGGCTGCACCTTGTGTGATGAGCACACAAACTTTGTTGTCCCTCAAGGCACATCCCGTGTCTCCTTGAACTACCTCTTGAATCTCTTTGTAAAATACTGCTCGATGATGTGCTACAATTGGACTATCTATCCAATCAAGTACCTGGCCTGTCTACACCATGGCAAATGTTGGTCCTCATCCTGCCACTACTGACAGTCCTTATATGACCTCCATACGAAACTTACAAGTACATCGATCCCATGGCACCAATACCCTATATCACCAATGTGGGTATGAGTAATGACCCCTCCATACAAGTATACATATGGCATCCCATCTCTTAACTTCCTATCGACTGAAGGAAGAAACACTGCGATGTGCTCCCATGCCCACACCATCAAGATCTAATAATCCCACAACTCATGGACTAACCATCCTGATAGGCTATGCCATGTAATTGAAAGTATAGAATGGCTAATAAGTAAGGCCCCCATGTGTAGACTGTCTCATGTTGCATCATCCCCGCCAGCATCTCCCCCCATCTATGTTAGGGTTCAAGTAGATTGGAACAATAAACATTAACAATTATATGCAGATTAAATGACACAGAAATAACAATGAAGAATAACACAAAAGAGATCAACACAAAAATTTAACTTGGTTCACCCAATATGGGTTACATCCACATAAACTTAGCCACCCAATGATTTTATTATCTAGTCAAAGCAGATTACAATCTCATGAATTACATAGACTGCAAATTACATCCCAACCGATCATAACAAGCTTTTTGGAAGCTTCTAGAATTAGGGTCTTACAAAGTCATTTTTCTTCTGATGTGTCATAGAAAATCTTGACATGTTAACAATTTTTTTTTTGAGGGTTGTCACACCCAAACCCCCTCTTGGGGCCTGGCTCAACCCTGAACCTCGATGAGGATATGTTATGATTGTACAATATTTGCATGATTAGTTGCCACATATCAATAATTCGACGAGAAAGCCATGCCCTCAATGATTTGGAATAATCACCCCAACAATCAGAGTACATAGGATGTAATCATATTTCTCATACCGATCTGCTAGTGCTTCCCACCTAATCTCATAGTCCTCCATGCCAAGCTCTACGACATCATCATACACATAATGGTCCTCAAGAGATTGATATTCCTGCTCAGGATCATACCTAACCCGCTCTCCTCAAATCGGTAGCCTCAATATCCTATAGGCATGCTCCAAGGTCATTGTCACCTCTCTTATCGAGAAGTGGAACAAACATGTCTCAGAGTACCACCTCTTTGCAAGTGCAATCAACAAACCCTAGTTCACCTTAATGACGGGCATGAAGGTCATATGGTACAAGCCAAGATGCATTAGCTGACACTTCTCAACATCAGATAACTGGTCCAAAGTTGAAAAGTTGATGATCATGACTACCAAGTATAAATAGGGGCAAGGAAAACCTGCCGTCATAAGAAAAAGTCATTGCGTCAATCCAAAACCCTGGTCAAAACTATTGGAATCACATTGCACAAGAAATTTCATCCTAAACTTGGGAAATTTTTTAACTAGTCAGTTGCATCATTTTTCTTGACAAATGTGTCACTATTTTTGCATATGCGTCACACAATTGCACTTGCGTCACGTCCCTTAGCTAATGCATCACCATTGTCACTTGTGGTCAACCTCCAATCAGTTGCATCTCACTTCTACACATGCATCGTTTCCCTTCGCACATGTGGTTCACTTTGTCGAATGCGTCGTTTCTATCCATAGGTGCGGTGCAAGAAGCAAATGCAATGCACTTTATAGTTGTGCAACACCGCATTTGATTTCCATCCTACCCTAGCAGTTTCAGCGCACTATGACAATTGTGGTGAATTGTTGTCACCTGCATCCCATGTAATGACAGTTGTAGTGAATGATGTTCATCACATCTACCTGCTAAATTTTTAAACATTAAAATCTACGTGAAAAATGAAAAATCACAAAACAAGTATGGGGTTCTTACCAGGTCCTCCACGCCCTCTGGCCATTTGAAGGTGCGAACTTGATATCCACAGTGCTCGGTGCGAGGAACATGTGACATCTTAGTAGTAGGTCACTATCAAATCTTCTCAATCTTCAAAGTCAAAATGCACAAATGAGTTAATTTCCACTCAAATTTCTATTTATAGGCAATCAATTTTAGGGTTTTGAGTTAGGGTTTGTATTGGTTGCACTCTATGAGAGGTCTGAAACCTAAATTTCACTATATCGAAGGTCCTAAATGTCAAATATTTTGTCACCATCATATTTTTGACTGATACAGAGGGTCTAGGACTTTGAAACAAACACAAAGATTTCAAGGAACTTAATGATGCAATCTCAACCCTTCTTCAGGCACCCTGGTGGAGACAAACCTCAATAATGCACCAAATGACTTATTTGGCTTCCTTATGGACCCAAACCCTAGGAATAATATTAAAAGACACAATTACACTTGTATTAAATGAAATCAAAGCCCCAAACCTTTGTCTTGAACAAAATCCACTTTCCCACCTTAATTAGGCCTTCTAGCCCAACTAGGCCTCTAGCGAAGGATTTTTGACTTTTCTCTCAAAATTTCCAAAGGAACATCCAATATAGTGACTAATTAAGTTTTGGTTTATGATGGAAAACAACATATCAACTCCCTGATGGCACTTGTTTCAGAACACACCAACCAAAATATGCTGTTTCCTCAAAAACTAGGCCTAATTAGCCCTCTTTTCCAAAGCAACCCCCCTCTAAAGTTATCCCCTAACCATGAAACTTTCAAAAGTCTCTCAAAATGTCTCAAAACCAAATATTCCAAGTTTTTAGGCTTCTATGACATTTCTAACATGCTCAAACACAAAACCCTCCTTAAATTGCCTCAAAACTAGGGCTTCTTAGATCTTGACCTCCCAAACACTTCCAGTTCCTAGTTTTAGACTTTTCACCATTAATTCAACATGTATCAACTATTAAAACTCAAAAAGATATCACTTGTTAAGGCAGATCCTCTACTGCTATACTTTAACCCCCATCCTCATGCACCTTGCACTGTCAAAACTTGGTGTACACCGTATGATTCCTCTTTCCTGCAATTTTAGATTGTTAGATTGGTATGATACAAGTTAATCATGATCCATTTCATTGGTCTCAGTCACATTTCCCATGAAATGGATCATTCATCATGAAAAACCCTCAAAACTAGTGTAAATTCTGTGTTTCCTTGAGGACAGTCAATGTATTAAACAAGAAATTGATTCCTATTGTCTTTCAGAGCATACAAAGGTTTAAAATCATGTAAATACAAGTCCTTAAGCCATCAAAATGAATCAAACTTCAATAGGAATCAATAGACCATCAAAAAGAACACAAAAGAATGCAAAAACTGTAGTTTTACTGCTTTTTCCTGAGAACAGTCCATACAACACTTGCTCTAAATGATCAACCTCCGTACAAATGACTTCTGGAGATTTGTATCACCCTTCCCCAACTTCTCAAACCATTTGGGGTTGATTAGGTTACATAAAAGTGATTAAAACTCCTAAAGACTAGTTACCTGCCCAAAGTGGATTTTCAAATATTTGAATTTCCAAACTTACATTTTATTGTTTCCTACTAACTAGAAACATTAAAAACCATTACATTATTATTGTTCAACCTTATTTGAAACCATTAAAGCATTATAAACCTACCTAACCTCCTAGAACATGATTGTTCCCTTTATATTGCAATTTGGTCCTAGGGTCCTTATCAGGACCCTTAGGACAGTTGACTCTTTTATTACATTTATCCATGCCAAATGCCATTATAGGCTTCAAGACATCATAGTTGATGCTTTGGAATGGTTGACAGGTCTTCCTAACCCTTGCAAACTCCTGGCTCTTGAACTGACCCCTAAGGACCTTAGGTGCTCCTGCACCATTGACTATCACATGAGTTTATCAGAACAATTTTCAATTTTTTTGAAATTTTTGAAAAAATTCAATTTTTTTTTGGAGGGGGCATAGGTCCACTAGTTTATACTGGGGCATGTTTTAACTAATTTTCTTTGACACAATGCGATAAAACTACATTGTATCAAAGTAGGGGAAAATGTAAACACTAAAAATTGTCCTAGGGTCAATTCCCCTTTCACTCTTAATAATTTAATAATTTAAATTATTTGATTATTGTCTAATATCATAAGTCTTCTATTAATTAAATAATTTTAATTATTTAATTAATTCAATTATGTCTTTTTATTAAGTCACTAATGTCTTTTTTCCTCTATAATTAAATAAATTTTATTTTATTTAATTATTATTGTCATTTTCTACTATAATTAAATAATTATTTTAATTACTTAATTATTCATTTATCTTTTTCTTCCACAATTAAATAGCTTTTAATTTGTCATTTTCCTCCCACTTTTGAATTAAATTATTATTTAATGTAAAAGTCAAACCTGTCACATGTCACATGTCCTGTATAATTAAATAATGTTTCTATTATTTAACTATTCATTTTCCCTCCTCATTTAAATAATTTTATAATTATTTAAAGTTCTCCTACAACCTCTTTTTCTGTTTCGACCTCATTATCAGTGTCAATCTTATTTTTTCTTGTCTCATTCATTTTCCACCCTTGATTGAATTATCTTATAATTCAATCTTGACCATTCATCCTTCTTTTTACCCTAACTTTGCCCTAACCCTATTTCCCTACTACAACTTTTATTCTTAACCATTGATTGACATATCTTATTGAAATTTGATCTCAACCCTTCATTCCATTTTGACATTTTATAAAAGACAACTATCATTGTCATTTTCACCTAGACTACTTTGAGCTCAAGCACACGAGACAGATAGAATCTTCAATATTTTGCTATCATTATCATTAGGCTATTGTTGCATACTCAAATCTGAAGGCATCAAGCATATTCCAGCAAGATGGAGAAGTGAGGGCATCAAGCATATTCCAACAAGATGGAGAAGTGCAATGGAAGTCAAGCAACCAAGACATAGGTAATGTTTACTTTATGTTTATATTTCTATTTTGGATTGTGCTCTATTGTTGGTTTTACCCTAGATTACATAAAAACTTCAAAAATTAAGATGAAGAGTTTAACACTAAAATTCTCAATAGAATAAGAAATCTACAATGGTTTGTGACAAGAAATGAATATACAAAGTATGGCTCTAGGAAAATTCACCGCCAGAAATTCATCACTGGAAAATTCACGGTCATGATAAATTCACCTCAAGGAAAATTCTCATTAATTTTCCATATGGTGAATTGCTGGTGGTGAATTTTCCTTGAGGTGAATTTGTCATGGCGGTGAATTTTCTCGCGGTGAATTGTTCACCAACAGTGAATGAATTTTCCTGACCACAAACTATTTTTTAGCATATATTAAGATTCAACATTCCCTTTGACAATATTTATAATTATTGTATTGAATAACACTATATTATTTAGGTTTGATTTAACTAAAGAGTGCTCATAAATTAATAAATGATAGCACCAAGGAGTTTAATTGATTAGAGTTTAAAATTTAATACACAAAAGTATAAAAAAATAAACAATAAAATTGTCAACATAATAAAGACTCAGAATATAATCATTATATTTTACTATTTTTTAGATTTAAATTAATATTAACAGTAAAATTCTTAACATAATACTGAGTTGAATAACAAATTATATGAATTGTTTACTATTGACATTATTAAATAATATATATTTATATATAATTATTATATTAAAATATATTTATTCTTTAGATTCAAAATAACAAATTTTTAGTTGTTTGTGAAATAGTGTGATGGTTTAGTTGTTAGCTTGTTTTAAGTCATTATTATGATATTGCATATTGGACTACTAAGTTTGTAGGTTTGAACTATGTGTGTTAATATACATTCATTTCAAGAATGAGCTCAAATTTAACTATTAAAAATATATATTAAAATTTTAATAATAAAATTTATGCTCAAATTTACTTAAATACATATTTATACATTAAATTATTCAAAATATTAAAAATTAAATTAAATAAACTACCATATCAAAGTTAATATATATCATACTAAATTTATCAACATCATAATAACATGGACTGTGAGTTTAAAATAACTTCTTCCCCATAAAGCCCACTTGTGATCTCAAATACCTTGCCTTCCCAAAACACATGGTTATCCAGCAATAGCTTACCGTCCAAAGCCAAATTCTCAATAGAAAGTCAAATTTTGATTGAAAATAGGTAATGCAGGCTCAAAAGTTCCATATTACCGAACTTTTGGAAATAGCTCAAAAGTTCTTTGTAATGGAAATTTTAATTCTATTTAACCACAGGGGGTTGTTGGAAGCACCTCAGAGAGATAATGGCGTCCAGAAGAGAATCAGACAAATCAAGGTTCATCCATGGTACTAAGAGAATGAGAATCAGTGAAGAGAAAGGAGTTTTCCAAAGAAATCCGAGTACCAACTGGCTCACACTTGGAATTGGGCCATGGACAGAGGATGGCTCAAGCAAGGGTAAAGTAATGGATGCAGAAAGGAAAGGTGATTCTGGACCAAGTGGACTTTATACCAATTGGCTTACCCTTAAACCTGGCTCATGCATAGAGGATGGAGCAAGCAAGAATATATGTGGCACGGATGACGCCAAGGTTGCAGAGAAGAAAGGTGAGAGTTCTTCAAGTTCGTCCAGTTCCACACTTAGAATCGGCTCATGCAGAGAGGATGGCAGGGAAGAATCAATGTTCCTAGGTTATATTCCGGAGGACATCTTGAACATAATATTTTGCAAACTTCCTCTTCACACTCTGTTCCAAGTTCAAATAGTTTGTACTTCATGGCAAAGTATTATTTCTAGCTCTGTTTACTTTCACAATCTGTGGGAGCAGAATAATATGCAAATGTGGCTGGTGAGGGATCATTATGATGAAACAAGTGGGTCTTCTAATGGGCTTGCACTCTTTGATGTCAATAGAAGACTAAGGTTCAAGAAAATATTTAATGATGAGTGGAGCTGCAGTCACTCACAATGGTTTCTGAGAGCTGGAGATGGGGGCCTCTTGCTTTATAGCTGTAAGAGAACTGGAACCCTTAGAGTGATCAATCCACTGAATATGCAGTCCCATTGTCTTGAAGATGCAAGACTGACCAGAAAAAGCAGGATTTCGTCTTACTTGAAAAGATATCATGATGATGTGGCTGTGCACTTAAAGTTTGATTCGAAGGAAAAGACTTATCAGGTAATTGTCATAATTGGAAATCTTTATCTTCGCAGAAGAAAGAAATTTTCTGTTTTGATTTATAGATCTGTAGAACAGAGATGGGAAACTAGAGGCATTCACTTGGAGGAAAGAATGAATGGATATATGACAATTAGCTTTTTTCCAAACATTTTAATGCAGAACCAAAAAATCTACTGTTTTTCTGAAAATGGGGAATATGTGGTTTCGTATGATCTGAATGGAGATAGCAATATCAGGTTTGCTTATATTTTGGGGATGCAAAGAGCAAGGCACCAGACCTTGGGAATTGTTATGTACAAGGGCAGAATGATAATGGTTTGTGAAAGGAAACCAGTGGATCTCCCATCATATATACATGCTTTGGTTTTTTATGAGTTTGATGAGCTCCAGTCGCGGTGGACATATATATATGAAGCAGTTGTATTGCCTGACTATTTGCCTCCTGGAATGATTTGTGTTGGCGGGGATTATATTTGTGTAATTCAGGAAAAGGAGGGCTATGGCAGCCATATAATTTGTATGGATATAGATACTGGGGAGGTGAATATATGGCCAGAAGTTAACCCGTTTATGTTCAATGTGAGAAACTGTCTATTCATGCCACTAAGCTTTTAGGGTCCCTTGATTGCATTTCCATTGTTTCCTGAACTAATGACTCTGGTTATAAAGGGTCCTAAAAAAGTTTAGGATTCAAAATGTTAGAATGTGGTTATATTAGAAATTATCTTTAAAAATGGCTGTATTAGCCCAGATTGTAATAGATTTTATTAAGCATTGCGAAATAAAAAATAATATTTTTTATGTTTTTATTATGGTAAAAAGGGGTTGAAGGGTCCTGATCCTATACAATCAGCCTCTCAAAAGCAGATAAATTTGGTTCTAAGAATAAAAGAATTTTTATGTTCCTTTATGTTTCTTTTATGTGGATTCTTTGGCTAAAAGAACCTTTATGTTCTTTTATGTTTCTTTATGTTGTTACAGTTTGCTTTCTGATCCTTAACAGTAGCATCAATGCTTCTTGAAAAAAGGGGAAAATTTGAAGAAATTTGATTGCTTATATTTCTGTTAAAAAATAGTGATTATTTATTGAGTTGATGTTAATTTCAGATTGAAGAATGTTTTAGAAAAGTACTTTGGTCTCATTGAATGTGTGGTTGCAAGATATACACTGTTTGAAGTGAAATTTTTTTAGATGTTGAAGCTATAACTGTAGTTGCTGACACAAAGGTATTTAGCCTTATGAGAAGAGATGAGTGCAGAGTACACATTGTTAAATATTAAAAACGAGCAAATAAATAAAACAGAAAACCAAAATTGAAGAAAAAAACAGAGACACCAATTTTATAGTAGTTCGACAATTTGTCTACATCCACTCTCAAGCAGGAAATTCTTTTATTATCTCTGTCTCATCGCATTACAATGCACAGCACCTATATTTATACACCTTCAGCAATGCTTACTTGTCAGTTACAATATATTTATCATTCTGGCACCACTCAGCCAACTCCCAGTCAGGAATAGCAAAGGAATCAAGATAAATGAAATAGTGGAAAGTAAATGTAACGGTTGGGCTTCACCACCCAACAATCTCCTCCTGGAAGGCCATCCAGTACAGCCATGCACTGTAACATTCCCTGCACTTCCACTTCTTTACATCGTAACCAGACCCATGGAAGATTTTAACTTTACCAAACTTTGCTCACAAACACACCGGATTAGTTGTCTCCAGACCAAGTCAGATTTAATAACCTGCAGAGATTTTAAGCTCTCCATTTTCTCCTGCCTCTCAGCAATATAGCCCTTGATCAAATTATAAAACACCGGCTCGCTAAAAATAGAACCTCTCTGTCTGGAAACAAAATCTGCATTTACCAGATTCACAAATGAACTGGAAATGGGCTCAATAATTCCCTTAATAATCACAGCACCAAGTACTCTTGTGTCCAAGTCATCACTAACTCTGGTGGAGGCATAAGTCACTTGCACAAGTTTCAGACCACTTCCGCCTCCTACCAACAGTACCGCAAGCCTGCCCAACTTTTCTGGCAACACCACATAGGAAGCAAGCTCTTTCAAGGCTCTAACAACAGCCTCGGTAATTTCTACAGCCACACCTTCCTGTGCTTCTGTTGTGCTTGCTCCAAGGAGAGGTGTGACTATAACATTTTCATGCTGCACTAACTTGTTTTCTTTGGCTGGAGGCTCCTCTGTGAATACATCTAATGCTGCCGGAGCGACAATTCCACTAACAAGTGCCCTGATCAGTGCCTTCATATCGTGTCCTATGTTGCCGCTGTTTTCTGGCTGCTCATAAGACCACATCATCAAATTAACCTTCTCGGATGCCCCAAAACAGGACCGAATTTTTCAAATATATCCCTCAAACAAGCCTCCTCCATGGTGTCCCCTGCCTTCATTTTTTCAAAAAGTGGTCGGTTTCGAACCCTGATGCTCCCCAAATCAATCATTATGTGCTTGTTGCGGAAGAAGAGCATCACAGTGGAAGGATCGTACAGCTCATACATGGTGTTGAAGTCCGGTACCTCTGTGATGTCCACCAGGTATATCACCGCAAAATTCTTTTTGGACTCTGCCACGCACGAAAGCACTTCGTCCATGCACATGTCATCCCAGTCGTGCCCACCACTAGCCTCTCCTTGTTACATCTGTTTGGCGTCACTGGCACGGTACTCATACTATGGTCTTCCCTTATTTCCTCCTGCCTGATTTCTTCTTCCCTCCGGAATTCCTTTCTCAAAACAGTCCCATCTGCATCAATTCCAATCGAGGCATCATGGTGTTCAATCGAGGCACCAATCTTGCGACAAATAGCTTCAGCTGTATTGTATTTGATGGCTTCCTCCAGAGCAGGAACTAGAGGCGGCTCCTTCGTAGGGTCAGCAAAAACGTCAACAGCATCCAAGACGCCACTTGACTATGCGCTGCATCATCTTCCAAACTGATATCCTCTGCCGCATTATCATCTGGAGACTCTTGAACATTCTTCTGGTTGAGGCTTTGAGGCTGCCGCCTGATCTTTCTAAATTCCTCTTAAAGGATGTCTTCACAATCCAATCCGTCCTTCAGAGGACTCAATCCCGCTAACTCCTGTACCGTCAGATTCCTCCTTGACCCATCTTGGGTCTCGGCTGCTGGTTCCTCCTCTTTCATAACCGGCTGGACGGCTGCTGCCATGACAACACCTTCACCTTCACTTATGCTTTTCTCGGAGCAAACCTTGGCACCTTCATCGTCCGCTTGGGATTTGAATAATGGATTATCATAAACTATTTGTGCCTCGGGTTCGAACAATGGATTATGATAAACTATTTTTGCCTTTGGATTTTTGGCCTCTTCCTCAAGTTCGTCTTCATCTTCACTCGCTTGAGTCCAAACTACATCCTCCTATTCTTGGGAGGCATCCTCCTCATCCTGGAAGGAAAACTCCACAGTCTCTTGTTCAGCCGAATCCTTCTCATTTGTTCAGCCATCCCACCAATGAATATGATGTTTTGTTTCAGCATGCACTTGCACGGCATCACTCACTCCTGTGTCAGGATCCGAATCATGGCTCATGGTTCCAACAAGGTCTCGTCCTCTAGAAGAGCATTTATCACAGCCGAATAAGCAACAATAGGCTTTCATAGAATCTTCCGCATGCACATCATTACTCTCCGCCCTCCGGTAAATCTAAATTGTCAAGAAATTCTTCAATAACAAAATCAACCTCATCCTCTGAAACTACAAAATTAGTTATACCTATTAAAATATACCAGAAGTAAGCTCTGATACCAATTGTTAAATATTAAAAACGAGCAAAGAAATAAAACATAAAACAAAAATTGAAGAAAAAGGCAGAGACACCAATTTTATAGTGGTTCGGCAATTTGCCTACATCCACTCTCAAACAAGGAATTCTTTTATTATCTCTTTCTCATCACATTACAATGCACAACACCTATATTTATACACCTTCAACAATGCTTACTTGTTAGTTACAATATATTTATTATTCTAGCACCACTCAGCCAACTCCCAGCCAGGAATAGCAAAGGAATCAAGATAAATGAAATAGTGGAGAGTAAGTGTAACGGTTGGGCTTGACCACCCAACACACATAATAGATCTGTTTGAAGCAAATGCAATTGGTGGCTGTAAAAGAAGACTCTGCAATCTTTATCAACAAACACATATATGCAAAATTTGTAAACATGGACATTGTATGTGAACCATTTGACAGAGTCAATCAACAATAATTATTTCACAAAATGCTTTGGTGATGTCCACCTACAGACTATAAAAGTAAAATGTTCGATAAAATGCTTAATTGGAAATGTGATGGTTGTATCATATGGTCAAAGTTGGAAGTTTAGGGGGGGAGTTGGGTCATTGGTGATCCATTTGCCACATATCAAGTTATTCATTCTAGCCTTCCCATCACACTGTTCCATTTGAGTCAACAAACACAATTCCTACAAATGAAGATTTTTTTACAAATGAAGATTTTTTCATAGCATCTAAGCCAAACCAATATACATAGAAATCTCAATGTTGGTTTGAATCATTAAAGATTGTTCATAATATGTAGTTTGATGATGAGTTTTATATGATGTCTTATTGGTCAAGACTCTGTGTAATTTATATTAATGAAAAACAGTCTTTGACAAGAAATGATTGAATAATTTTTTAATAAGTTGATAAATTTAGCAGTGGATTCTTTCTTTTTGTATAGGAAAAGGAGTATACCATCATATTGTCTTCATATTACTCAAGGGTATTTTAAATTTATCACAATCATGTTATCAAATCCATTAGCTTATTATCCAAAGGAAGAAAATGCATTTTAAACATATTTTCTTTCTTTTAAACATATTTCACATTCTATTGTATTAGATAAAACATCATATGATATAGACAAATATAATTGTGGAGGCATTGTAGTCCTTTAATCAAGTTATAAAGGTCCAAGTGTTTGATTATGTACATGCCTTTTGCACGTTCTCATAGTTCAAAGTATTCTCTACTTGTGCTCTGCTAAAACCATTAAGACAATAAGACCTTTGATGTAAGACACTATAAAATGTTCTTGAAATGTCACAATAAGACAATTAAGTTTTCAATCAATGATTGCGAAGGAATCAATAATTTCATAATGTTGCAAGGAATATTATTAATAGAATGCATTCTCAAAGAAGTACTTGTGATGTTCATTTGAATATCAAGTTTTAATCTTATTATGATATTATTTTATATTATCTTGAAAAGTTTGTAAAAAAATCATTTAGCAAAACAATTGTATTTTACCCTTAAATTTTTTGAAAATTGAGAGAGAGGAAGTTAAATGTTAAGATGGGAAAATCAAATTTTAATTCATACATATTTTTAAAAGGAGAAATTGTATAGGAATTTTTTGGGACCATTTTCATATAGATTTTAATCAAAAATTTGTGTCTAAGATTGTCTTGCCTTGCGTCTTGCTTAAATGGATATCAGTTTTTATTTTTAAACCTCTTTCTTGTGCAAATATGTGAAGTGTTAAATAGTCATCATTAAAACTCATTTATTTTATTGTACTAAATCAATTTACTCTAAATGTTATTTAATCTAGTTCACACTCTTTTCTTTTAAAGTATTTTTATTTCTCCTTTTCTACAAACTCTTAAACCCCATGTACAATTTTTTTTTTATAGTACATTTTATGTGTTTTTGTAATTATGTTTGTGTTTTCTATACATATGGTTTTGGCTTTTAACAAGTCAACATCACCATCTTGAGGGGTTTTTACTCAAATTATTGTTCATAAATTGTAATTGCCATTTTAATTTCTAATATTTAAAAATTTGCAAACAAAATAAACATGAAAGAAAATACTTTTAGGTGATGTAAGATTGCTCTTACACCCTAGATGCTCCTACAATATGCATCAACCTTAGTACTTTTCACAATAGTGTGCAATCCTACATGTTTCTCTTTACACTTTTTTTCATACAAATAGCACAAGGAATCATGCCACACTAATGTGCATAGCTTAGAGGTTCTACAAAATGAATTCTTTTGACTCTCTTGTTTGGGTTGATTCTAAAGATGATAATTACATTGTCAAATCTAGATACAATCACTTATTCTTGAATTGGGCCTCTCAATTCAATTGGACAAAGATATGGAAGAATAATACAATTCCCAAAGTTATGTTCTTTTGGTGGACAATATGCCACAAGAATATCCTCACTCTTGACAATCTTCAAAAGAGGGGAATTCAACTAGTTAATAGGCATTTCCTTTGCGAAGAGGATGAGGATAACATTGATCACCACCTTTTTCATTGTGTTTACTCCTAGAGAGTTTGCAAAAAAAATAGTCAAAGTTCTTTCTTAGTTGGGTTTGGCATAGGAGCATAGATAGTATCTTTGAATGTTGGACCTCTACTTTCAATCATTCCTTTCTAATTGAGTTGTGGTGGTAGGCCTTCCTTCTTACTAGTTGGGCTTTGGAAAGAACGCAACAATAGAGTTTTCAGGGATAACAAATGTCCTTGGAATGTGTTCGTAAACCTCACCATTCAAAACGTTGAAATGAAAATTCAAAGGATGTGACCATCAAACCTACAATAAACCCCTCCACCTTGGAAATTAGTGTTGCTATGTACTAGGATATCATTGAAATCCTAAAATGTTTGAACTCTAAAATGACTACTACTTGTAATAATATTCTTTAGACCCCCTAACACTAGTTGGTTTAAACTTAACTTTGATGGCTCTACAAAAGGGAACCTAGGTCGGGTGGGAGAGGGTGGCATCCTCAAAGATCATAGGAGAAGGGTAATTTTTTCTTATGCAATTAATTTGTGCACTTAGTCTTCTAGTTTTGTGGAGGAAGTTGCTACCTTTCATGGCATTCAATTGATTAATCAAAGAGGCATTATTAGTTTTTTCATTGAAGGGGACTCTAGGTATACCATCAGGATGTTGAATGGGGAAGCATCCCCAAGTTTGTCTCTTTGTGACCTCATATAATCTTTCTGCTTAAACATGATGAGTATATGATAATGAAAAATAATGAATGTTTACCAAGAAGGGAAATCTTTTGCAGATGGGATGGCTAATATAGGGCCTTTTTAAAAAATACTAAAGTTTGGGATGAAGTGCATTTGATCCTGGAACATGTGAGAAACTTCATCATTAATGAAGTTGCCTTTCAAATTGCACAACATGCCATAGATTGGTCTATATCTCTCTCAAGATTGTAATAATAACATGCATCCACTTAGTTTCATGAAAATAATTATTGCTTATCACTTTTACTTCTGGCTCTTTTTAGCAAGTTACATGTTCACCTTGCCTCTTATGTTGTTGCTCAAAACTTTTGGAGTCACTTTTGGCTAGTTTTCAATTACTATTTCATTACTCCCTTATCAACTGCTATGGGTGGGGAACTGGTTCAAGAAGATCCCAATAGATATGAATCTTTGAGGAATGGTCCTAAGATATGGCCTATCCTCCAAAAAGGGTAGCTCAACTCATACATTGAGGCCTTGAAGGGCCACAACCCTAACCTTTCCACATAGTTTGAAAATTATTAGAAGGGAGGTCTTATTGAGGTTTAAGGCCTCTCCTCTCTTTCTATGGAGCTAATTTTGGCAGCCACAGGCCTCCCATTTGAGAGTGCTAACATTCCTAAAAAACCTAAAGTGAACTATCAAAGAGATATAGAAAAATTCTTAAAGAAAGGTTAGAAAGTCAACAAGTTGCGAAATGGTTACAATATAGAGTATTTGCCTGGGGTGTGGAAGAAGATTGTTGAGGTGTTGATGAGGTATGTTACCATCGATGGTCATTTTAAAATATTTCATGCTCATTTGTTTCCTATGTTAAATCACTTATGCCACAACATTAAAATGAATTTTTCATTTTGGATCTACTCCTCATTGGAACAATACATTAAGGTTGTGCAAGAAAATGGGAAACCCTAACTGCTAAATCAGGGTTTGATCTACAAAATCTTAGTATAATTTGGCTCTCTCAACCACCTTATCTTCCCTCCCTCGTGTTATTAACCCTTACCTTGTTCACAAGGGTGTTACTAGTATTTTGGTAGGTAACCTTGAAACCCCTTCTTTAGCTACCTATTCCACCCCCTTCTAACACCCTAGAGTCACAAGGTCTAACTCCCCTCAAGCTTTAAAAATATAAAACCTTTGCATTTTATTCCCCTACTCTTTTTGGTAAGAAAAGGTTTCATTTGAAGAACCTCCCCAAATTTCTATTTTAGATGAAAATTTAGGCTCCTCCTAGTTCTCCTATGTCTCATAATTTATCTGCTAGTACCCCTTCTTCCCCTTAGCTTGATCTTGGTCATTCTCAAGAGCCAAAGGTTGCTTCTATGAATACGTGAAAGCCCTGTATGAATTGTGCCTCCCCGAGGGATAAATTGGATAAGCTTTGTAAAGCCACTAATATTCAAAATGACATCATTAAGTGGTTGCTGGCCTAATTGTTTACGATGAAGGATAAGATTTGGAAAACTTGGAGACTATTTTTTTGAAGAAGATTAAAGATTGGTTGGGTGAGGAGGAGGATATAGATCATTGGGAGCTACTAAGAGACATGGCTCAAAATTTTGATAACCAGGCCAATCTGGAAAAAAAAGTTAGGGAAATTAAAAGTGCTATCGAGTCTCCCGATGAGTGTGTGAACTTGAGAAATGAGGTTGCACAACTCTATTGTAATCAAGACAAGATCTTCCTCATTTTGTAAGAGATTATCAAATACAAGGAAACTATGAAGAAAACAATAGTCATAATACATGTGTTTCAGTAGGAACTTAAAAGTAACCATGCTAAGAGAGCTAGGGAAGAAAATTTAGATGCCCCCCACTAGCTCCAACAAAAAAAGAAAGACTATGGAGAAAACACTGTCTACTGTTAAGGACAAAATTGACAAGAAAAATTCAAAATCCTTGTCTTTTTAAGAAAAACTTTAGTTTCTCACCAAGTATTAGTGGGCCATAAAAGATCTACATCTTCATGAAGAACAATAATTGGTCCTATCTCAATATCTCTTGGTTGTTGGCTTTTGGTTTTTTGTCTTCTTTTCTTTAATTTTTTGTTGTCTCACCTCTTATGAGACCCCTCTACTATACATTAATGGTTGTTTTGTAATGGGTTTAGACCCTTTCCATTTTATCTTAATAAAAAATTTGGATCACTTGATGTGGTAGTTTTTAGTAGTGATGTTAATATGTTGATTTTAGATAGATTATTTTCTTGTTTTCCATGTCGGTTGTGTTGTTGATTTATGTGTTAATCTTATTTCAATTTTAATATGGTTCATTTTAGTTATAGGTATAAAGAAATAGATTTGGTCACCATTGTATTTTTCTTATTTTAATCATTGGCTAGTAATTTATATGAAGGATGGGACACTTTTCTTCGAAAGTGTAGTTTTTGGTTACAATGTGACTATATGGGTTAATAGTAGAAATCATATACGTGGTTGAAAATATTTGTAATGTTTTCAAGAGCTAAGATTGAAAATATATATGCAACACTATCTTTTGGAAGATGTAGGGAGTTCTAGAAGCCCTAATGATGGAATTTATGTGATGTCATTTTTTATTATTTGGATTTGGTAACGACTTTAGTTTACCACCCTATAGTTTGAATGATTTATTATAGCTAGTTTGAGACCCCATTTAGCAATATTTCAATGTTAATCAAATAATATATGTTTGGGGAAGTTTATTTTGCACATGTCCATAATTCATATTTAGACCTGGTAAATGAACTTATGTTGATACATGTCTTCAATATTCTTAGATAAATCTATTTTTCAAAGCTTGGTTATTTGCTCCTAATTTCTTGCCTTATGTTAAAAGGTCTTATTTGTGTGAGTGCTACTAGGTAAAATAAATATTATCTTCATTGATGATCTTGATATTGTGTAAGGGTGGTGTTTATGGTTGAAATCAATTGTAGAAATGTTGGTATTCATATTGAAGTTTGGGAGTAGTGGTGATTGTTTCTTTTGAACACAACAATTTTGAGAGGGGGGGTAAATTAGTACTTAAACAAATTCTTTTATTCAACAATAATCAACTAATTAAAACATGATAAGAGAAGAACACAAATGCATACACTCATAACACTAGACTTATGTGGAAAATCCTACAAGGGAAAAACCACAGTGAGCAAGTTTCTTGGATCTACTATCTAAATCCAACCTCACAAATATAACTTTTACAATAGGTATTTATGGTATTTAACCAAAGGAAGTTCACTACTCCTTGATCTTTACAACTTTCACAATGGAGGTTCACTACCTCAACATACAATTGGATTATTTCAATACATCAGTTACCTATGACTCATTGCCTTTGATACATACAAATGCTTCAAAAAATTATGTTGTTTACAACTCACTAGCTTCAACAAACTTACTCATTTACATGCTCACAATAATCTTCATAGTCTTCACATTCATTGTAGATATGTCAAAGCTAATATTTTGCACATTTCATGATCAAAAGATATTATGTTGAACTCTATTCACACATTGTATATTAAAAAAATTCATAACACTCAAACCCTTTCTCAAAAACTTTTATCTTCTATTTATACCACCCACATCCTTCAAAAGGTTCTCCAAATTGACTACAAACATGAAATATAAGATATATAATATTTACAATCTAGTCATCTTCAAACACATTTTCCATAGAAAGAAATATAATGCGGTCCAAGTTGAGAGATATCCAAGACATATCCTTCATGAAACATTTCTTCAAAAATAGTGCAAACATATAAACACCTGGCATAATCAACCCAACAAGAGAAGTCAGCCCAACAAGAAAGCAGACTGTCAAAACATCAACTCCAAACCAAGGCAATACTTGAGAGACAAAGAAGCAATTTACAGACCCCTTCAACAAAATGATATAGCATATAACAAAATTTCTCTGCATTCCCTTTGTCATTCCAAATTGATTCATGTTGGCACAAAATAATGACGATCAAGATATCCACAATAGATAGATTGCGGAGTTGGATAGAAGTGTATATCAATTTGTGGAGCAACTAGAGAGTCCAAAGAGATTTCATAATGCATTTAAATCCCTCTGTATACATCCTTAATCCAAAATATACTAACGTAGAATGATTAGACACCAACAAACCAACCTACCAGGTTACCAAAACATAGACAACACAATGTCATCTACAAAACCAATAGTGGTGAACCAAATCATCTGAAACTTGGACTTAGTAAACATCATCTTCATAAGCTTAACTTTAGAACTGCAAGGTAAAACATTGTAATACAGTCAAATGTGAAGACATGCAATTCTCTCTTTATCATGCATTCTTTGGGACTTAGAAAATTCATTCCCTGACAACTCCAAAACATTTTATGGTAGAACACTTGCATGGATACATGAAATATGCTTACCTTTCACCTATGTAGATCTAGTCTTCAAACTGCAAGAACAAAAATTCATTTTTAGAGGAATTCAGAGCAACTAATAGAGCTCTTGTGTAGCCAATCCTATGCCTTAGACATATTTTAACCTTATCAACCAAGGAATTTGACATCCAATCATGAAATTTGATTGATGGTGTACAATAGTGTTCTAGTTATTGTAGACATCGAAAGTATACAAATTGATATCTCACACTCAATCCTAATCTACTAACATCGCTTCATCTTAGATTATCCCTCTGTCTAACCATTTAATCGAATAGCCTTATTTGATTAAAGTCATCATAATTCCCCTTTTATTTAAATAAATCCGTCAATTTGATTAAATCATTGTCTCTGTGTAATTAGCTAGGTCATTTCATTTTCCTATCTTTGATTTAATTAAATAATCCATATTATTTGATTAAATCTCTAAAGTTCATCTAATTAAATTAAATAAATCAAACATTTATCTAATTTAATCTAACATCACCCCCTTTGGTTAAATAAATCAAAAATATTTATTTAACTAAGTCTAAATCATTCTCTTCTCATTTTGAGCTATTTAAATCCTAAAATCTAAGTCAAAATGGTCAAATCAACTAACATCATTTAAATTAATCAAATCATGATTAATGCTAATCCTAATCCATCAAATCCTCTAGATTTTGCAACTTGCACATGAAAATCAATTTAATTGATTTATAAATCATCTATTTTCATTCAAAAAAGGCATCCAAGAGGGAATATTCCTCCAAGTTTGAAATCTCCCCCCAAATCACTTGTCCATCCAACAAAGCATTTAAAACTCTTACATTGTCTCCCACTTGGCATTTAACTCATCTTTCATCCCCCCTAAACATGCCATCTCATCAAATTCAAATTTCAAACTTGCACATGGATCAAAATGTGCTCAACCTTCATCCTATCAAATGTTGACAAGTGGCACCTTGCCATTGGTTGAATGTTAGTCCCACATTGCTTCATTTTTGGAATTCATCCATCTTAGCATTCTATAAATGGAGAGCTCATCCTTCATTCTATCCATCCGCAATTGGAGTAAAGTTACCATGCTCAAATCATTATCAATCCTCATCTATTTTTATTGAATCATAGCTAGGTTATGCAGATTTTCTTATTGGAGCATTCATCAACATCAACAAAGTGGATCAAATCTCTTCAACACATCAAGATTGCATCATAGGAATTGGGAAAGGGCCAATTTTCACATCAAATTGGTACCAATTCCCCCATGGGATCATGGGATCATGTGTTTACTTTTCTAATTAGGATTTAATCTTTGTTTTGTCATTTTCATTGAGCTCTTCATTATTTTCTTCTTAATTTGAATGTTGTAAATGGATTTCATAGGGAATCCTTGTTTTAGCTTGCAATTCCTTGTTTAATTTGTTTACTCATGTTGTTTTGTAGGTACTAGGAAAAGGGTTCACACATTTGGTGCTAGAAGGAGGGAAATCTCACATTCCAATCACGTTTTTTTGTCAAAATTACGCGTTTTTGTTTGTTTACAGGAAACAGTGCCGCTCACAGTCTAGCGGGGCTATATAGCACCGCTGGAAACAAAATGCACCACTAAAAACTTCAAACAGCGCCGCTGACAGTCTAGCGGGTCCATATAGTGTCGCTCACAGTCTAGCGGGGCTATACAGAACCACTTCGGAATCAAATTGCACCGCTGGAATGAAACTACGCTGCTCAAAAATCAAACAGCGTTGCTGGAGTCTCCAACGTCACCATATAGCACCGCTACAAAATCAAATAGAGCCGCCATCACAAACAAAACCGCTTGGATTTCTTTCTTTTTCATGCAAACTTAAAATGGCCATATCTTGGTCATTTTTTGGTCTTTTTCGAAGCTTTTTTTTTAAAATGGGGTAGAATTTCATAAGTTATCCAATGGTGTAGGTTATTCTTAACTTTTATAGTGTTAAAATTTTCAAATTTTCACTTAATATCAAATCACAATGAAACTTGGTCTAAATTTTAGGGTTTTTATGCTTAATCATTTATCTAACCTTCATATCTTTTTGTTTGTTGATGTCATATAACATTTGGATCTTGTATTGTAGGTTTTAAAGGATCACGGAGCATGGAAGTCAAAGAAAAAATCATTATCACATCATTGTATCAAGTGTTTTTGAACACTTTGGGGAGCAATTATAATCCCACTTCTAAGAATTTTACCCCTTCAAGCTTTTAGGACCTACTAAATTTATTTTGGGCTCTAAAAAGAACATTTCAATTTTTTGCTACAAAAGGGCTAAAATGAACATTGGGAATACAACTTACTAGAGTTTGTTTATTTGGTTAACAAATTGAACAAAATGTCTATCATTTGTCTTTTGGTGCTCTAAAACGAACTCATTATTGCTTTGTGGGATCTAAAATGAACATGCACTACATTGTTTTGTGAGAGCTTACTTGAACTAACATCATCAAAAAAAGACGTATGCGCTTCTCTTGTGCTTTATAGCGATCTTGAGAATCAAAAGGCCTTTTTCATGATCTTAGGTTGAGACAAAGCAATCACCTCCACACTTTGATTTTGGCTTAAAATTGAACAAAATCTTGTGCGAGTGTGAGTGAGCTTATTGCATGTGTTCTCCCTTTGTTTCTAAACAAGGGTCGATCGAACTATGAATAAGTTTATTCGCTTTTGTCTATCTTAGAGGGTCTGCCTTGGGGAAAAAATACTCACCTAAGGGAACGACTCAACCGGTAACACTCTAAAGCCAAGAGTATTTCCAATCGGGATATAAATGTGGGTATTGGAGTAAACGCCAGTATCACACGGTTGATTCCGACGAGATGGATCCAAAAGGGGATTCTCACCGTATGGGTCAATCTCCACGAACGGAAAGTCCGAAATAGAACCCTTGTTTTGTAGTGACTAATTGATCCATTGAGCGAGTTTATCAAAGTGGTGCATTGGAACTTTGATTCCAAGAAGTTACTAGCCATGTCCGATCTTGGTTGAAGTATAGAGGTTAAGAATTCATTCTTAACATACCTTTATACTCTTTCCTTGGTTGCATGTAAAATCATCTCTTCTTCTACGAAGGGCATGAGGCAAGCCCACCAAGAAAAACGTACCAATTGAGCTAGAATGTTATATTTCTTGTGAGTCATAAACACTTTGCTTGATCGAAAACAATGGAAAACAAACATTTTAACATGAGCATCCAAATCTTAAACCCTTTAGGAGAAGCAAATATCCTTGAACGAATTCATGTTATTGCTTTCCCTTGGGATTCATATCCTTAGAGGCTTCTAAACATTTGGATTTCATCTCAATTTTCTCCTACTAAAGTCAACTTTAGGTAACCTTTGTCTTGATTTCCTTGATTTCCACATAATGCACTTTGTGGGATGAAAGAAAATTAGGACATTGGACATTCAGTTTGAAAGCTAATCAAGAAATGATTGTGGTAAAAATAATCCATTAAGCAAAGATTGAATCAATTGGACCCCACACATGTGCTTGGCATCTTTTGGTCGTATGGTTTTCATGCAAACATGGGTCTTTTGGTTTGAATTAATCTTAGAGAAAGGAATGTTCTTCACTATCTTGGCCTAGTAAACAAGTCCTTCCTAGATTCATTTAGGATCAAAATAAAACACTTCATTCATTCAAACATTTATCATCCCATCCCACCAAACAACTTTAGAGCTTTGAAAACGTCATTCTAGACTTGGGTAAATCATCAAAATCAAAATCACCTTGTTTAATTAGGTGTATGGGAATGCATCTTTTCTCATACCTCTAGTTAAATTAGCACACCTTTGAACAAGTTCATCATAAGATCACATCCAATATCTTAGGGTTTACAAGTTCATTATCCAACTCAAACAATCAAAATCAAGCCCTAATTCTAGCATTTATACAAGGTCCCTAAACATTTAACACTCATATCATTCACCCCTTTTCATCCTTCATCTCATCATTTGGTCCTAAACACCTTAGAGGTCACTTTTGCAACAAGGTCAAAACACAAGAGGAACATGGAATATAAACTTGATCCATACATCATGAGTAATCCAAGTCAACCAAACTATCAAAGCCTTACAATTCCAATTGATTTTCAAAACTCAAATTTATACAAACCGTACATAGGATCATTACCTTTGACAAATGTCAATAGTAAAACAAATGTGAGTATGCCCAAATCAAAGTTTGGGACACCTTTCCCAATGGTAGATTTAAATCCAAGTCTGAACCTACAAATCCACCAACCGAACAATCAATGCATGAGCCTTCAAACAAACAACGTCATTCCACCAAATCCCTACATGCCAAATGAGAATGCACCAAGTACAAGTTTTCCAAACATGAATCTAGAAAACTTTGGGATGAATATGTTTGCAAATCATACAAATGTTGTTCAAAGTCCAAAAATGATGATAACGAATCCATGCATTAGTCCAAGTCAAGGTAACACCATGCAAGATCAAAGTTACCTAAAACAAGGCAATGTGATCCCCAACATCAACAATGTTCAATTTCAACCCATAATGCCAAAATTGAACATCATCCCAAATTAGAATATTGTCCAAAATCAATTTGTCCATGATCCCATTCAAAAACCACAAGTATGCATCCCAAATCTACTTGAACAAAAGCCAAATCAACTATATCAAAGGAGTCAAAATCAAAATCAAGATCAAATTTGGCGAGACCAAATTGCTACACTTACCAAAATAGTTGAGTCATTGCGCAAAGAGACATCTCCACCACTATTACCCATATCAACATCATTCCTTGGTTTAAGGCTTCCCCCTTTACCTAGCACCAATCACTCCACCCAAATCAACCCACCTAACATCAATCAAGCCATCACATCAAATCCTTTGAATATACCATCGAAATCGCACCAACAGAGGGTATCTAATCAAATGACAACATCAATCCTGAAAAATCAAAATATGGTCTCCCAAGGACCTATCACCTCGGTCATTCTGACCATTCCTATCACCTCGATCACTCTAACCACCCCTATCACACCCATCATATCTCAAACCCTCACTACCATGATCACTCCAAACATATCTCAACGACTTGTCACTATATCCAACACAATTCCAAACCCACCACCACTACCACCAAAACCAAACGCAACAAGACAATATAACATTGCGCTAAAAGCTCACCAGGTCTACCAAAAGGCCATCCAACAATATCTAGCCATGCAACAAGCAACACAAGCTCAGCAAGTGCAACAAGCCTCTCAAGCTGCCCAAGCCTCTCAAGCTACCCAACAAACACAAGCACAAACATGAAAAATGATAACTATTGGGGATAACGATGAACATTCAACCATTGGTGATAGCATTGACAATCTCTTTACCACAATTTCTGAAAGCAAGGATCAAGATCAATCCATCATTGAGCACCTTGAAGCTATGTCTACTTCATCCAATGATCAAATCAACATATGTCAAGAGTCACTTTTCAATCATGATCAAAATCCACCAACAATACCCAACAATGATCCAATTCAAGAAATGTCCAACATCACTTGACTCTATAGTTGAAGACATTCACAATCTCTCCACCACAATTGTTGAAAACAATGTTCAAGATCTCTCAATTAAGGAGCATATTGGAGATGTTTTTACCCCATTCGATGATCAACACACCATACATCAAGAGCCACTTTTTAGTGATCTATTTCAAGGAGTGTTAGAATTATTTGATCCCATTGACATAATTTACAATCCATCAACTGATGATCTTATTGAAAATTTCTCTACATTGTCTTATGAGTTAGAGGACATATCTCAAGAATTTATTCCAAAGCAAGATCAAAATCTTCTACTAAGGTCTAGCAATGGTCCTTTCCAAGACATGTTGACCCCCTTCGACCTCATGGTTACAGATACTGAAGGAACCCTGAACTCGACACTTGAGGATATTGAACCACTTACCATGTCTAATGACGACATCCAAGAACCCTTTGTAAGCAATCCGTCCTTTGAAACTGACCCATATCAAGAACTTGATCCAAAGCATGTCGAAAGCAACTTCAAAATCATTCAAGATCAAGAATTTGTATCTTCAAGATACTACAATAATCTAATGGACACTCTCCTATCTATGCAAGATGATCATATCCATGTAGCACATACTCCTCCATCTACCCATGAGATGCTTTCTATGGATGGACACATAGATGATCTTCATTCAGAACATGATTCTCTTACTCCTAACATTATTACACAAAAAGAGTAGGTTATTGATTCGTACAGTCAAACTGAGTTGTCAACATCAGGGTTAGATATATCCTAAATTCAGACTGAGGACATTAGGTATGCGGATATCCAACATTATCCGCTCAAGGAAACATGTCAGATAGAACAAGATATTTCAGAGTTAGCAGAGCAACAAATTGAACTAACGTCATCTACAGTGGCTATTTATAAGAGAATGCTTATCGAACAAGATATCTCAGAATAGGCAGAATCAAAGCATGAAGGTGCCACTACCACCATACTAGGGGCAACTTCGTCTCAAGCAAACATCAACATAGGGAGCACGAAGAATCTTTATGGTGAAACTATTGCCAATACTACAACCAGCCATGTCATGAATCTTCATCCACCCATCACCCCATCCACGAATTGGGACCAACATCAAAAGAAATATTTGAATCAAAGCATGAAGAAAATTGTCAAAGCAAAAAAATCTAGAAAGCATAATGGACAAATCAAATACACATGGATACCAAAGAATACAAAGAAAGATCATCCCTATCAAACTCCATCAGTCAAAGAAACTATGGGAAAAAATAAAAAAGGGAAAAGTATCCATCAAAGATGTCCGCAAAAGAAAAAACAAGATTTTCAAGCGACGTACAAAGTGTATCAAGCAGTTGGTCCTAATTTCACACACACTTTCATATCCACCCATCATTGCTCATCCTCCCAAGTTTGGAGAGTCAAAAATTCCAAACTATCAACCAATCCATCTTTTATCCCTACACACACTCCATCCATTCCTCCACGCATGATATCCAATTCTCATATTGACCATGTATTGGCAACGACTCTTCATCATAAGGATTCTGAAGGCACTTTATCATGATGTACGCACAAAGACAAAGTTAACCCTGATATCAATGAAGCAGATCAATAATCCCAAAAGTTGCATTCAAGTGCACGTATCTTAGCAAAGCAACTTATTCAAGTAGGATATCAATGGCACATTATGACAAGGGGAATCTACATCAGCGACACCTTGTGATTCAACATGAGCTTAAAATCTTTTAGGAAAAACCAAAAAAATCAAAAAATATGAAAATCCAAAAAAAACTAGAAAAAGGGTTGAAAACAGTAAAGAGAAAAATCGTCCTCTAGTGAAAACCACTATGGTGGCACTTTGGGCAAGACCATGATGAAAACCTGGAAAATAGGCATCATGTGTGGAATCGAGCATCTACGTGCACCAATTCAGATGGAAGCATCTCATCCCATCCATAATAAATCTGGCATTCCATCCATCTTATCCATAATAAATCCATTTATCCATGTACTATTTATCCATCTGCATCCATGGTTCAAGTTATCTTGATCTTGAAAAAGTTTGGTGCACACTTTATGCTTGCATATGGTAAACATCTTAACATGGGCCATTTTCATTGATCCTATCCTATGCAGCATTATCTGAGCCATGAAGCATTATCCAAATGAGCATTCTTTATCTGAACACCTTATCTTATTGCAAGATAATCATTGGCATCCTTTGTGTGCTTACCTTATCCATCCATCCATAAACCTATCCAAGCATCCACACATCGCAATTCATACATTGCTAGACACTGGGGGTAGATATTTAGATCTCGCTTCAAGAATAAAACTTGATCTATATCCTCCAACTTATGTGGCAATCTAAACATTGGAAAATGTGAAATCAAATTGGTCAAGGCATTTGTGATCCAAAATCCAAATCACTAGCCCATGGTGTATTTTGACAAGATGACATCATTCATCGAACATCAATCCAAACAATCAATATCAGTCATATCTAATGCATCCTTCAACGTCACATCAAATCATCCAAAGCATCTTTTGTTTCAAACCAAGCTTCAACAATCCTGATCAATCAAATCCAATCAATCCATCATCATCTTAGGATATCCTTGTGTTGCTTAACACTATCCTTGCATTGTTGTGCATCCTCAACAATGTTATCATCATCAATCCTAATCAATCAATCCTTGCATTGTTGTGCATCCTCAACAATGTTATCGTCATCAATCTTGATCAATCAATCCTTGCATTGTTGTGTATCCTCAACAATGTTATCATCATCATCAATCCATCGACCCGATCAATCAACCTTAGGTTGGTTTTCAACAAAATCCCAAACAAAGCATTGATATAATCACATATCCATATCCAAATCGTCAAAATCATGCGAAAATCCAAAAAACATCCAAAACATATCAAAATCCAAAAAACATCCATAAAACAGAAAATGTCAAGAACATGGAATCTGAACTACGTCGTCTTTGAGCTTAAACATAGGAAAGGCTAATATTTGATCAGCCCCCAAGACAAAAAAATTCAAAAACATTCAAAAAACATCAAAATCCAAAAACATTCATAAAATCTTAGAAAACCCCAAAACATTTGAAAAATTGAAAATCAAAAACATTTGAAAAATCCAAAAACTCAAAACAACCTCAAAACATTGCAAAATGTCAAAAACATCCAAGTATTTGAAAAAATCCATCCATCTCATTTCACAATCACCTGCAATAATTAATCATCCATAATAAAACAATCGTCACCTTCACCCTTTGGCAAAACAAACAGAAACAATCACAACAATCAACAAAAGCAAACATCAAATGCAAAATCAAAAGCAAACTACAAACCTTTAAATACAAAATCAAACTCTTGATCATTCGCAAACATGTAAATCAACTTTATATCAATAGCCTATCAATCAACTTATCAACCCATCATCATCCTGTACAATGCATGTCCTAGGATATATCGTTCCGACAATGGGCATCATTTTGGATATCACCTTGGATTCTTATCCTATCAAAACACATCCCTTTGGTTGAAGGTATGAAGAACATTGGCTTGTTTGTGTACTTGATCTTTTCTTTTGGTTTATCTTATTGTGCTCATTCCAAGGACCTCTCAATGATGTCCCCACAAAGGGATTTAGAGAGATAGGAATGGGGCAACGATCATTATCTTTTTATTTGTTGTGCTTGTTGGACGCTCTTGTAATATAACTTGGTGAATACTTGCTTTGTTAGGTACGTCCTAGCAAGGTTTCCGTATGTCAAGTGTGAACAAGAATACTCCTATTTGTTTGTCGAGTCAAAGTCCATCACACTAGGTACAACACCATCCTGGTTCTTTATACCTTGATGCATCATATCTAGGTGTGTTATCAAACAATAAGGTAATTGGCCCTTTTAAAATCCCAACTCCTTGGTAATCAAATCATCATCATCATCTCATGTCTTGTTGGAATCTCTTGTTTTCTTCTCTCTTACTTTTTGCGCTAACATGGTACCATGACAGTTAATCGTAAATCAGCGCTAATGCATCCATCCTGCATCCACAAACCATCTACATATCATATCATATCATCTAAGAAACATTGATCATCTCACATGCACTGCATTTCATTGTTGCATAATATAGATTGGTTATTCTAGGCATCTCATAAACCATAGATTTATTATCCAGTGCATAATCATAAAAGCGTCATCATATCATATCATGAACATCCACATCATCCACGCATCATCATATCATCCATTGCATATAATCATCTCATATATATCATCAATAATGTAATTGTCATGGTATAAATCAGGATCAAGTGTGTAATATATCAAAATAGGCACGAGGCTAGCCATGGTTGATGACTGTCTACATCATCAAATCTGTCTACATCAAATATTCGAGTTGAACTGATCTTGAACCTCTTTGTCGAGAGATCAACCCTCAAATAAAACCTCTTCGCTCGATCTCTCGAGGGGGCAGTATACTAGCATAATTCTTCATTCACTGGGGCAATAGTGGGGCATCCAAAAAAATTAGAGAAATTTTGACTTTTGATCATGGCAAGGTTATTCTTTGAACCAACGCAACAAGTGCATCGCTTCAAAGAGGGGAAAAATGTAGACATCGAAAATATACAAATTGATATCACACACTTGATCTTGATCTACTAACATCGCTTCATCCTAAATTATCCTTCTGTCTAACCATTTAATCGAATAGCCTTATTTGATTAAAGTCATCATAATTCCCCTTTTAATTAAATAAATCCCTCAATTTAATTAAATCATTGTCTCTATGTAATTAGCTAGGTCATTTCATCTTCCTATCTTTGATTTAATTAAATAATCCATATTATTTGATTAAATCTCTAAAGTTCATCTAATTAAATTAAATAAATCAAACATTTATCTAATTTAATCTAACATCACCCTTTGGTTAAATAAATCAAAAATATTTATTTAACTAAGTCTAAATCATTCTCTTCTCATTTTGAGTTATTTAAATCCTAAAATCTAAGTCAAAATGGTCAAATCAACTAACATCATTTAAATTAATCAAATCATGATTAATGCTAATCCTAATCCATCAAATCCTCTAGATTTTGCAACTTGCACATGAAAATCAATTTAATTGATTTATAAATCATCTATTTTCATTCAAAAGGCATCCAAGAGGGAATATTCCTCCAAGTTTGAAATCTCCCCAAATCACTTGTCCATCCAACAAAGCATTTAAAGCTCTTACATTGTCTCCCACTTGGCATTTAACTCATCTTTCATCCCCTAAACATGTCATCTCATCAAATTCAAATTTCAAACTTGCACATGGATCAAAATGTGCTCAACCTTCATCCTATCAAATGTTGACAAGTGGCACCTTGCCATTGGTTGAATGTTAGTCCCACATTGCTTCATTTTTGGAATTCATCCATCTTAGCATTCTATAAATGGAGAGCTCATCCTTCATTCTATCCATCCACAATTGGAGTAAAGTTACCATGCTCAAATCATTAGCAATCCTCATCAATTATCATTGAATCTTAGCTAGGTTATGCAAGTTTTTAGCTTGGAGCACTCAATCTTCATCAACAAAGTGGATCACTCATCAAATCTCTTCATCAAATCAACATTGCATCATTGGAGTTGGGAAAGGGCCAATTTTCACATCAAATTGGCACCAAATCCCTCAAGAGATTAGGAGTTTGCTTGCTTTAGAATAGATTTTGATATGCTTTCAAGTTTCATTGTGTTCTTCCTTTCATTTTCTATCTCTTTTGCTATTCAAATGAATTTCTTGAGGAATCCTTATTCTTGCTTGCATTTCACCTTTTAATGTGTTTGTTCATGTTGTTTTGCAGGTATTGGGATTAGGGTTCATAGTTATAGCATCCAAACATGAACTTCAATAGATAAGGTAATCTTACATATCTTTGGCATCCAACCATGAACAATATATGATATCTACAAAGGTTGAAATCAATGACAACACTAACAAAGGCTGACATCAATGGCAACACACTATTAACACATTTTCCAACAGTTTCTTGTTGGAAGGTGCATTGTTGAAATCACATTTACCTTCAACTAGCAAGAGTATCATCAATTCAAGGATAGTTTTACAAAAAGGGAGGAAGAGCCCTCTAAAATCTAGTTTGATCCCTCAACACTTTCTTGTTTGATCTCAAAAGGATCTAGGATTGTTTTGGGACTAACTATTCTTGTTTCACCTATTCTTTGGAGCTAATTTTTTATTGACATTTGGGAATCCTTGAGCTACTCATCCTTTATGTTGGATAAATTTTATTTTTCTCTTTTCTCGATTCTTGTTTTTTTGGCAACCTAGTTTGATGTATGATCTATGTTGTGCTCAATATTTCCTATGTAAATCCTTGTTAAATTTATGGGGGCCTTTCAAAACCATTGAATTTACCCTAATAATTGAAGCATTCCCTCTCTTATAATATAGACCTATCAAGCACAAAATGAAGGACTGACATTTTCATCGAACAATATTTTTCTCTCCCCTCACAACAACAAAAGGTGTGTGATGGAAAATTCACCATTGGTTCAAAATTTTTGGTGTACAGTAGAAATTGGGATGGATATGTATTAGAGTTAAATTGTAAACAACTACATGAACTCTTTACAGGATGTGTGTGTGTGTTTTCTCTATTATAATGTATGGGAACTACATCTTGGAAAAATCTTGCCCATCTATCTATCTATCTATCTATCTATCTATCTATCTATCTTTTTGTCTGTCTGTCTATCTATCTATCTATTTATCTATATAATATTTAAAACAAAGAACATAAAACTATTTTTCTCACTTAAGAGTTACTTTGTTTTAGACTATAGTTATTTTATGTACTACATATTTACAAAATAATGTCTTTACTTTTTTCACAATAGAATTATTTTATTTACAACATAATTAAAAAAATTCATTATTTTACTTTAGTTTATTTACTTTAGAATTAGTGTCTTTAAATTTTTAAAAAATTTCCACTCTAATTATTTATTCTTTCGTTGACCTAAATATAGAAAAAAAACATATAAATATAAGAAACCTTAACTTAATAAGCAAAAATGCGGGGTGACAAAAATTCACAGGGGTGTGAACCTCTGAAGTAGAAGGAAGGTGTGGGAAAGGACAAGGATAATCTTTGCTCGACCCCTAATGTGACTAGCGTAGCCACGAAAGGTCTTAAGATCTCTTTGGGTGGTACAGTGACAAGTAAGTTGATGAATTGCGGCTTTATTGGGAGATTCAAGAAAAAAATTGGCAAGGAAAAGATTGAAAAATGGGTTGGGGAGAACTGGAACTGCTACCACCCCAAGGTTTCTACCAAAAGGCTTCTTATTTATTAAACTTCAAGATGCAAGTGTAAGGGATGAGATCTGGCACCACTACTCATGGATGTTAGATGGTTCAGTACTTTACTACCAAAAGTGGACACCAAATTTTAATCTAAGGGATTTCATTCCCAATAGGGAGTTATCCTAGATCAGACTTTATAATCTATCACATAAATTTTGGTCTTCGAATTGCCTTAGGGTTATCGGGGATAGTATGGGATTGACAGTAGAAGTGTACGAAAGTTTCAAAGAATCCAGATCACACTTTTTTGCCACATCAAGGTTTCCAATATCTTACCAATTCCCACATAATTATATTTAGATACTCCATATGGTGTGTGGGTTCAACTAACTGTAATTGAGGAGGATAAATTCTACTGTCTAGAATGTAGAAGTAGGCATCATATGGAGGCCAATTACCACAAGAAAAAAACTCAAAGTATGAAAACCCAAGAGGAATGGAGGAAAAAGGCAAGTAATGAGGTTGAAGGCACAAGGTTGAATTCAAATGTGCTTCCAATTGGTGTGGAGGAGCCATGCCCTAGTTGGGTGGTTGAGATGCCCCTTGAGATTGTGGAAAGGATGGATACAGTTGTGCCACCGAATATGGTGGTTTATGTGGCAAAGGATGGAAAAGAAAATGGCCAATCTGGGAGTGGGGTGATTGGTAGCAATGGCAAGGAGAAGATGGAACATTGTTCATAAGAGGAGTTTGAAAACAATGAGCTTGATATTGTGGATTCGAGATGTATTTCCTAGTCTGTGGAAAATGACATTAAGCAAAATTTGACGGCCAAGAAGCAGAGGGTAGGAAGACTGACAAGAAAAAGAGGGAGGAAATAATAGTTGAGAAAGGACTCCCCAACATCAAAGAATACATGTTGAGATCCAAGGGAGACAACTACTCCCTTGGAGAACAATGAAGATTGTAAAATGGAATTTTAGGGGATTGAATGCCCTTGACAAATTGTGTGCTACCAAGCACCATCTTGACAAACTATTGGTTGACATGATTCTCTTACAAGAAATAAAATTGGGTATGAAAGAGGCAAAATTATTTCTCAAGCATTGTAGAACTTGGAATGGTGTGTTCAAAGATTTTTTGGATGTGGCTGGTGGTTTGGCTATCCTCTGGAAGCCGTTTGCATCAGTTGTTAAAGAGATTGGAAAGGAGGAAAATTGGCTATTAGTTGAGGTAACTCATTTTGCATCTAATATGAAGCTTTTTCTTTTTAAAATCTATGGTCCTACTAAGTTTGAAGATAAAAAGCGGCTTTGGGAAGTCATTTCGGCACAAATTTGCACATTAGACAATAAGATTATTCTAGGAGGGACTTCAATGCAATCCTCAAGCTAGAGGATAAAAGTGGAGGGCTCTAGTCGGAGATTACAACGACAAAATATTTTAAACAATTTGTGAGTGACAATAATTTGTGTGATATTTCACCCAAAAATGGAATTTTCACATTAACGAATTGTAGGCTTGGATTCTCTACCATATCTACAAGGCTGGATTGGTTTCTTGTGTCAGAAGATTGGATTGATAGTGGGGAAATCCTATCATCTAAATTTTTTCCCTTATCACTCTGGACCACTTTCTTGTGGAATTGGGCATTGTCAAGGATTCTCTACCTAGGAAAAGCTATTTCAAATTTGAAAGCATGCAGTGGAGGTGCCTGAAATTAGTTAGCCTAATTAACAATGGTGGAAGGAGTCTCCTTTGTAGGGGGAATGAAGAGTTTCATATTTATTTAGAAATTAGTGCATACTGAAAGAAGGCTAAGGGAATGGAGCTCAAACTCATTCAAAAATATTTTCACAAAAAAAGCAAGGGTTGAAGCAAAAATGGAGGCATTGAATACTAAAGTAATCAAGGATGAGATGTTTAAAGAGGCCTTTTGTAAGGAAATTTTTTTTTCTAGTAGAACATGCGCATCTTTTGGAAAAAGAAGAATTGTTTTGGAAATCAAAGGCGTAGGAGAATTGACTATATGATAGTGATAACAATACCAAATTCTTCCATGATTCAGTCAAAGAAAAGATGATTATAAACAAAATTTAAAAAATTGAGAACGAGGAGGGGAGGAGGATGTCCAATTATCTAGAAATTGAATACACTATGGTAGAATATTTCAAATCTCTATTGACTATGATGGGCAGAAAAATGGGATTGCTCAGCCATTACTAATGCAATTGCCAAACTTGTCTGAAATGGTGATAATGAAATGCTTCTGGAACCCTTCACTTTGGAGGAATTGTAGAAGGCCAAATTTTAGTTGCACCTCAACAAGGCTTCGGGACCAAATAGTTTTTTGGCTGCATTTTACTAAAATGTTGGCACATTGTGGGTGGGGAGATTTTGGAGATCGCTAAAGACTTCAGAATGCATAAGAAAATTTTCAGGGATATAAATAATACTATCATCGCAATCATCCCAAAATAGGAAGAATGTTCATCCTTCATAGATAACGGGTCGATTTCCCTTTGCAATACAGTCTACAAGATCATCTCAAAGGCTTTAGCGAATCAATTGAAGAAGATCTTAGGCTCCATCATCTCTGAAGAATAGAATGGTTTCGTACTGAGGTGTGAAATTACTGATAGCATCATCCTTGCTAATGAATCTCTATATTCGATTCCCAACACAATGTAGAAGAGCATGTTAATCAAGTTGGACATTAGTAAAGCCTATGACTAGATTAGTTGGCACTTTTTGTTGAAAGTTTTGGACTAGTTTGGTTTTTGCAAGGAGTGGCTAGATCTAATATTTTTTTGTGTTTCCTTACATCACTTCTCAATATCTATCAATGCATTACTTTGTGGGTTCTTTGAACCTTCCCAAGGTCTATAGCAGGGGGACCCCCTTTCCCCCTTCCTATTTGTGCTTATGGTTGAAGCTTTGGGGTGAACCATTGATGCCTAGTGGGTGGATGGTTGCTTGCGTGGGGCTAGAGGTGGCCATAGGTATCCCCCTTCTCTCCCATGCTCAATTCACAAATGACACATCTATGTTTATAGGGGCCTCCATGAGGGAGATGAAGGTGATTAAGATAACTCTTGATGCATATGTAGTATGCTCCAGACAGGCAATAAACAAAGAGAAGTCAAAAAATTATTATTTTTTTCACAAAGAAAGGGATGCAAAGTAGAATTGCATAGAAACTTGGCTTTACCATCAATGAACTACCTTCCAAATACTTGGGGGTGTCTCTCTTTGACAGGGCTATCAAAATGTCACTCTGGGGTAGTGTTTTGGAAAAGTGCACAAACAAGGATACGTCATGGAAGGGACATATGATTTCACTAGCTAGAAGAATTCTGATGATCAAATTGATCCTAGTAGTTGTTCCAATCTATCTAATGTCATGTCTATCATTGACTAAGAAATTTGAGAAAAAAATAAATGGAATAATGAAGAAATTCCTCTAGGAAGGCTCCAATAGAGAAAAAAGAGTCCCACTACTGCATTGGGATACGGTATGCAAATCAGTGATCAATGGGAGAGCATGCATTAGGTGATTGGGTGTCCAGAATAAAACAATTGGTGCTAAATTATTCTAGAAAATGTACACCAGGCCTGATATTCCTTGGTGTAAAATAGTGAGAAGGAAATATCTTGACTTGGGGGAACCCTATAGAATTCTGACAATTACAAATTCCTTTGGTGGTTTGGCTACCTAGAAGTTTATGTGGGAATGTAGACCAATCATCACTAAGCACCTATTGTGGAAGATTAGGGATGAAAAATTGGCTAACTTTTGGAGATACTCGTGGGAGGAGGCTCCTCTGCTGTGTGATATGGAAGAACTCAAACCATTGCAAGTTTCACTTGATGGCACAATTGGGTCAAAAGTCTCAGACTATTTTAGATCGGTGGACAAATCTATGTCCAATTTTTTTGAATGGATCGATCTGAGTAATGCTCCCAGAATGGAAGTGTATAAATCTCTCCTAATGGAGGAATTAAGAAAAGGAAGAACTGTTCCTACTATGGGGACAAATGAAATTATCTGGCGTGCTATTGAATCTGGGTGGTACTTTACCAAGCTAGGCTATTTGGTGTAATAACTGCAAGCAAATCAGTTTGGGTGGCACAAGGATCTGTGTTGGGGGAAACTGATACTTCCTAAAGCTAGGGCCTTCCTTTGGATGGACCTTCATAAGAGGATCCTTATTGGGACTACCTCCACAACATTTGTATCATTGGTCGTTCGTGGTGCATCCTATGCAAGGATGATGAAGAAACAATAAACCACCTCTTACTAAACTACAGTTTCATGAGCCAATGTTGGGACTAGATCTAATCAAAATTGGGTTGGCTGGGTCCAAGGAATGAGGACTTTGGGGAATTTCTTGGTGGTTGGCCGACTCTTTGAAGGTCTGCACTATGGGGGAAATCTAGCTCATGTTCCTTCCATGGTTGTGTAGCAGATCTGGAAAGAAAGAAATAGATGGATTTTCAAGGAGGTGCAATGCACTATCAATCAGGTCATTTCAAAAATTGAGGTGGGCTTATGTGAGGTACTCAACAACAAGACCCTCAGGAATTTGGATCAAGATTTCTCAAGCAAAGGTGGTGAGTTGGTATGGACATTTTTCAAGCAATATTAGGGTTGTCATAAACAATGAAGCAAAATTTAAGGCGTTGGAAAGAGGGATCGAATAATGCATCTTCAAAGGTTATAGGCAGGTTGACATTAAAGGGGACTCAATGATATGTATTAATGCTGGACCATCAGGAAAAAGACACCGAATTGGAAATTACAAGCTTGGGTTGGGAGATGTACATTAGACTTGCAAAGATTGGAAAGATTCACAATTAAGAAAATTTTTATTGAATGTAACACTATTGCGGACCTACTGGCTAATGCAGGGGCAATTGATGGCATCAAGGATTTATCAAGCTTTGTCCCTTTGGCCTGTTCAGGCCTGGACACAATCCTGACAAAGAATGTCGAGGACAGCTCGAAAAAGGGTTGAAATGATTTCTCACTCACTTGGGTAGTTTTATTGTCGACTGTTATGTGCAGTCCTATATGGTGGTCTTGAATATACTTTGAACACTACTTCTTTTTGTGCCACATAAGAGACTCCATGATCTCCATGGGAACTTTATCTGACATACCTAAACTCAATGGATCCTCTTTTTTGTTGATATATCCGCTTTGGGATTCTTTGCTTGGTGCCAAGCAATGGAAATGACTATATGTAGCTGGATGAAGAACAATATGCTCATGGTATCATGGTTGCTAACATCATCTAGGGTGTGTTGTGTGCATGCCTCGCTAAGATGAAGGAAAACTAGATCAGGTGCCTATTTAAAGAAAAAAGTGTGGGGGATGTTCAAGCATTTGTCAAACTAGTCGGGACCAAGTGATGGAGCACATGACATGTTCATGATAGGCTAATTTACCAGGAGATACTCATTAGTATCATGAAAATTATGGGAGGTAGAATGTGGGGGAAGGTCATCACCAACAACTTGGTGGTGGAGGAAAATGGCGATGTGGTGAATGCATGGGTGGCTATTGTAGACAAGAAACCAAGTGTGGGATGGATCGCTAGCATTTTTGAGGCTGCAACTATGAAGAGAAAGAATGTCTCTTCTCAGGCCCTTTCACTATACCGGGAGGGCTTATTGAGGAAGAATTTGGGGACATTTAGTTACTATGTAAGTGAGAATGGGGACTTGTTCTCCCCTTCTCAAATTGAGAGGAGCATTGCCTTCACCGAAGGCCTCATGCATGTATTATAGATGAAGGGCCAATAGATGGATTGTTTCCTATGTATTTTTTTGTTTTGTAATTAATGAAAAGGGATTTGTCCACAGGATAGAACTTATCTAGCAAAATAAAAAAAGAAACCTTAACTCAAATTTGATAGTCATTTACACATTTAATAATAAACATAATATTAATTAGCCTTAAATTAAATGAAAAAGTAAAATAAAGCATTTTGAAATTAGTAAGTTTGAACTTAAGCCCCTCTACTGTCATGCCACCACTGCGCTTGCCTAGTGTCACTAGGGAATATAGTAAAATGCATGGATGAATGTTGTAGAAACTCAATGTAAGTGAACTTTGCTACGAATGGACAATGGAGCATCAACTTTATCTATGGCAAGGAGTGTTGTGATTGATCCTTGGCTTCATGTGTGAGTGCCTCCCCTATAGTGGTTTTTGGTGAGGAAATAATGGTTGAGGTTGTTGAAAATGAAGTATTTTTTTCAGAAAATGCCTATCTATGCCACTAAGCTTTTGCCCCTGCTCTTAGATTTCTTGAGATTTGGTATTCTGCTGTAGGCATTCTTATTATCTTTTAGGGTCCCTTGATTGCATTTCCATTGTCCTTTGTCGTATTTGAACTGTTTCCTAAACTAATGAAATCTATCTACTGCTCCATCAATAAAGGGTGCTAAAAGAGTTTAGGATTCAAAATATCAATTTGTGGTTATATTACAAATTATGACTGTATTAGTTCAGATTGCAATAGAATTCATCACGCTTTGCGCAATAAAGAATATATTTCTTTATCTTTTTAATTATGATAAAAAGGGTTGAAGGATTCTGACCCTTCAAAAACAACACTTAAAAGCAGAAACATGTCATTTTCTTTTTGATCGTAATAGTAATATCAAAGCAAGTTTTAAAAAAGGAAAAGTTGAAGTTTTATTGTTTATATTTCTATTAAAAAATGATAGTTATGTTAGATTGAGTATTTTGGTCTCATGGAATGTGTGGTTTCCATTATCTGAAACTCTGAAACACTGTTTAGATGTTGAATATGTGGAGTACTCATGATGTTCATTTGAATATCAAGGTTTTGTTCTATTCTGTTATTTTTTATAATTTGTAATGAAATTATTTAAAGAAATAAATTTGTACTTTATCCTAAATTTTTTTGAAAATTGCAAGAGAGGTTCAAGTTAAACATGGTTAAGAGATAAACAAAAAAATTGACTCATATATTTTTGAAAGGGGAAATTGTGAAGGAATTTTTTTGGGTCATTCTTTTATAGTATTTTTACACAAGGAGACAAACTTTATGTTTCATTTTAGAGAATAAATTTATAAGAGTCTAATAAAAAAATTGTGTCTAAGATGGTCTTGCCTTGCATCTTGCTTATGTTGATACGAGTTTTTATTTTTTACCATCTTTCTTGTGCAAATATGTGAAGTGTTGAATAGTCATTATTAAAACCCTTTTTTATTGTGTTAAATTGATTAAACTCTAAATGCTCTCTAATCTAGTTCACACTCTTTTCTTTTCAAATATTTTTATTATTCCTTTTTTGCAAACTCCTAAAACCCTACCCACAAATTTATTTTGTATAGAGCATATAACATATTTTTGTAATTGTGTTTATGTTTTCTATACATTTAATTTTGGTTTTTAATAAGGAAAACTCACCATCATGAGGGGTTTTATGCAAATTATTGTTGATAAATTGTATGTGCAATTTAATTCCCAATATTTAGAAATTTGTAAATAAACTAAACATGAAATAAAATACATTTGATGATGCAAGATTGCTCTTATGTGCCCTAGATGCTCTTACATCATGCACCAACCTTAGCACCTTTCACAATAGTGTGCAATCCTACTTGTTTCTCTTTACACTTATTCCCATGCACATAGAAAAAATAATCATGTCACACCAATGTGCATCTAGCTCCCTACATCATGTGGCATTTATGCAATGCAAGTAACAATATCATCCTTATGCACAATTCCTTTCTTCATGCACCACTTGCACAACATTTGAAACTATTTTATGCAACTCAAAATACATCATACAACTCATGTGTAAAAATTTGCACACAATACTAAGGATCATGCCACACATCTTCATATGACTAAGTTTCTTCCATATTTATGCCTATGGGTGTTAGTCTACACAAGATGCAAAGCCCAAAACTCTATATAAAACATAATATTTACTATACTCTACCACACCTAGACCCAATTTGTGACATGTGAACAAAATTTTAATCATTGGGAGGTGAAGAGTCACAAATTGAAGCTCAAGCATTTCAATTTCCATGATGAATTTTATGTTTATGAAAATATAAGTTATAAATGTGTTGGTTTTTAAATTAGCACCTTTGGAATGCTGATTGTAAATGTTCAGCTATTACAAATGTTTTGTAACACTTCTTCATTATTTAAAGAGAAGTCCCTCTTTGCTGAATGCAATGTGTAAGGAAGGGAAAAGTAAACTAAGGTTCCTATCTTTTTGTACTCAGTGGTAGGACACAAGGGTGCACAAACACAATGCACCACAACTAAGCTTTTTCTCTGGTTTCAACAGATCTTAACTACAACTGTTCTAGCTTTTAATCTATCCAATATCCTCAAGGTAAATAGAGCATGAGGGTATAGGAGTAGGAATGGATTGGTTGGATCACTTGAATCTGCCGTCTCCTTAGAATATGGTCAAGGCTCCGAACTCTCAGATATATGCCAGGATAAGGTTAGATACAAGCAAACGCTCTTCACGGTAAGTTGGATCTGAGACCTGCCAAGGAGGAGGAACCCCTTTTCGAGGTATGGGCTAGGAAACGACTTACAGGAAACAACAAATTTACGATGTCTTAGGTTGAAGGACAATCCATTAGACAACAACAAATGACAACTGTTAATAATAGATATCCAAGGAGAAGGAACCCCTATCCGAGGAGGGAAATGAAATAACAAGCTATTGAATACAAAACACAGAAAAAAATCAAATAGATAGATCAAAATGCAAGTGATTTCTAATATTCTTCTTCAAGCTTCATCAACGAGTTACAAAAGAATTGGGACAACAAAGGCATGAAATCATGCACAATTACAATCAACCAATCGACTCTCATCCAAGAGTGAACAAATAATCACTTTCAAACTTGTTGGCAACAATGGCGCAACAATTTTGCATAGTAAGTAAAGGTTAAACAAATAATGATCCCAAGGCTCTTATTTATAGAACTCAAAGGAGTAGGCAACCCTAAAATCTCCTTGAGTTAACAATGAGTTCTTGCCAATCAATTAGCAAGATTTATTCCTAAAAAGGGGGAACAAACAATTAATTGGAAACCTACTTCAGTTAACTGCAACTAAACAAAGAGTTAGCTAGAAACTACTTCAGTTGACTGAAACAAGACTAAAGTGAACTTTAATACAAAGTATCCCTCCAAAATAGACATCCACATTTGATGGAGATCTGAGATCCACAAATTATGAAACCAATTAGACATCCTTAATCAGTGGGATCTGACAATGCATGATTTGTGGGATATGGAGCTAACTTGGAAAGAGGCATCAAGTTAACTCTAATTACATTTAATGTCATCTTGAGTTGACTTGGAAAAAGGCATGAAGTCAAACTCAAGTATCATAAATGCCACTTGGAGGGTAGGACATCCCTCTTTGGTGCCTGACACCTCATCTTCTCCTGTCAATAACTCCTTGATCCATGTGTTGACTTCTTCTGTCTCCGAATAGTCAATGCTTTGATGACGTGGCATTTCCTCTTCTTGCGCAAGTTGTTGCTCTTGTTAGCTTTGGTAGCTCTGTGCTTGGAATGACCTCTTTGCAACTGGTAAGTCAAGAAGTTTACTGCCACGCAGGAGGTGGTAATATTGGCCTCTCGGCTGCAAGATCAACCTTTCTTTCTTCTTTGTCCAAAGTAATTACTGTAGCTCTCCACTGAGCAGGTGATGTATTCTTTTCAAAGATAAAAATCCGCAGACTACTAATGATATCTGTTTGCTCTCCAACAATATGTGTAAGATCTAGTTGGAGAGTCATTGGTGCAAGGTCTGGTTGTTCAATTGGAGCCCAATAACACCAAATTGTCATTCCATGAAGAAAAACTTACCTGTTGACTGTAAACACAGATATGTTCAGATAACTTCTTAAAACCCCTAAAAATAGCGCCCTGTTGAGAAGTATTTTTCTAGAAAAAATCTAACACATGGGTTTTGTTCATGCTTCAATGTTGAACAAACCCAATTCCTCAAAATTTTGATTCTGAAACTTTTTTGGAAAAACCCCCAAAAATAGGGGTAGCAAGTTTGTTGATTCTGAAAAATCTGACAAGATGGGTTTCACTGGAAAATTATTCTGAATCTGCCTAGTTGATCAAATTTGTGGTAGCTTGCTGCTTTGTGTGAAATGCAAGAAAACCTAGGACAAGAAGAGAGGAAGTAGACATAAGATTGATTGGAAGTTTTTAATTTGACTCTTTGAGAAAATTTGTCTTTGAATCCAACCTTTGATTAGAAATATCCTTTTGCTTCTGATCTTCAAGAAATATCAAAGAACGGTCAAAAACCTTGACTAGATCTGAAAATGGCATCCTTGAGAGCTTATTGTTGTTCTTGATCATCAACCTGCAATGAAATAATGAGGAGGGATGCCTAGATCTTCTATGTATAGACTCAAGCCTAAAAACCTCAAGTTTGGGATCCTAACTCATGATCTAAAGCTGATTTGGCTTGATCTGAAGTTCAAAAAGGTGATTTCCACTGATTGTGGAGTGAGTTGGCCAAGTTTGTCTCAAAATATCTTAACTTTAGTCAAAAAAAATTTCCTTTGACCTTTCTAGGAGTCCCTTTTGAGTTTTGCATGCTTTTTCATCATTTGGTATGTTGGATGACCTTTGTTTGATCCTTGCTCCAGATTGCTTGGTTGATCCTAAGCAGTTACTGTTGGATTCATTGTTGAGCTAGGCCTAAGCTGAAGAGATGAGCTTGGGAGGTATGAAGACAAAAAGCTGATTTTTTGGCCCTAAAAAGAAGGGCACCTTTCTCAAGAAGGGGCACTTTCTTTCATGCCTTAGTCATTTTCAATATTTGTTCTTTCAAACTCTTCATTCTGACCTCTTGTGCTTTGATTTGGATTTCCCGTTGATTGGAGAATCAAATGATCTCATTTGATATCTCATCAGGTAGCCAGCTCTATTTTACAAAAGTTGACTGGAGTTTGAATTCCCCAGAAAATAGTTAAAGGTCCCTTTATTCAAGGGTACCCCTCATTGAAAAGGGCACTTTTGCCTTTTGCACAGTGTTTTTTATCTGAAAGATGCTCCACTAGTTTGATCTTGATTATCTGGTGATTTCCTTGTCAGATGTTTGTGCTTGCAGTTACGTTGTCGAGATTGAACTAGACTGAGAAAACTATCTTGGGAGGCCTTCTGACATCTGACAACATTTGGAGGTTCAAAAAGGAGGGCGCCTTTCCTTGGAAAGGGCACCTTTTCCATCTTGATCATTATTTTGACAACCATTTCTGATATCTTCGTCAACTGCCTCTTTTCACTCTGCTGACATTTTCCGGCGATCACTTCATCAAATGATCTTGTTGATTGTTACGTTGTCGAGCCATCAGGAGAACACTGAGGATGACTGTCTTGGATGAATTAAGTGACTACATTTGGCCCCTGAGAATCAAGAGCACCCCTATCTGAAAAAGGGTTCTTTTTGCATCATGGACTTATTTCTCCTTCGTAACGTTTCCAAAGTTAGTCAAATTTTGGACTTTTTCAGTTTCCAAAATCTCCTTCATCAAACGACATCTTTTTATCTTTTGTCATTTTGTTTTGATGTCTCTTTATAACAGCCTCTTCGCACTCTGTTGACATTTTTCGGTGATCACTTTATCATATGATCTCACTGGATGTTTCATTGTCGAGCCAGCAGGAGAATGGCGAGGATGACTACCTTGGATGAGTCTAGTGACTACATTTGGCCCTTGAGATTCAAGGGTGCCTTTCTCTAAAAAGGGCTCTTTTTGCACATTTGAACTTACTTCTCCTTGGTAGCATTTCCAGAATTAGTCAAATTTTGACCTTTTTCAATTTTAGAAATATCCTTCGTCGAAGATCACCATTTTGGACCTTTTTCACAATGGTTGCATCATTGAAGCTTTTGAAGCTTAGCTTTCAACACCTGGTTCTAGGCAATCTGCCATTAATGGTTGCAGAGCTCCTAACTTTGTTCCTGAAAAACATAAATAGACCCACTAGAGTAAAATGTGTCTTTTGATGATTCTGACTTGACCGATGTGATTGTGAAATCATTTGATCCTATCAAAATAATTTTCAATTGTTTTTGGAAAGGTCCTATTTTTGGGGGTTACCCTAAAAATAGGGGTGTAAAACCCTAATTTTCAAATTTTTAGAATTTTGCACATGTGTTCCTTGATAGAAACCCACAAAGACCTTATGTTTGGTTTGACCTAAAAGAAAATTTTGATAGCATTTTAACATGATTTAGCTCAATTTATACAAAATGCCAAACAAATTTATTTTGGGTACAACAAAATGTACATCTATAAAATAAGATTAAATATAGACATAGATAGAGAGATATAAGATAGATAGGAGAAAATATGTAGCCATATGTCTCCCCTAAGAATATGTCATGTATAGAAGACACATGAATATTTTTTTTATTTTAATTCTACTATTCTTCTTCATATGAATCTTTATCTTAACATTGTTTATGCATGCACACAACACATCTAAATATAAATTTCGAGAATTATCCCCTAGACCACATGGGAGGTTGGTCACTAAAGGAAGAAAATAGAATGTAAAAGAGTTATGTAAATGAAATAGAACACCAAAAAATTTATTTGTATATGACAAAGTGTTTCTAGGATTCAAAACTAGAAAATTTTAATGCCTTCTATAAATAAGCTAAATTATGTTGGTCTATTTCAATTTTTAGAGATCATAAATCTTATGGTATGTTTATTGGCATTATCACTCATATTGGGCAACATACATGATGTATTTTACGTATTTATTAAGTAAATGTGTGCCTAACCATTCTCATTTTTTGGATTAACACTTATTGCATATACTACAAGTAGGAGTGGTGGTAGTCAAGCCAACATAAATTATTAGTAAATCGTCAATTGCACATATACAATAAACAAATAAGATCTTGTACTGTTCCAATGCAATTGATATATAGATAACATTGTCATGTGGAAGGACATTATTCAAATTTAGAGATTATTTTAACTATTTTAATATTAAAATGAAACTTTAAATTCAAATAGCATTAGGACGGTGTTCAAACAAGGGAAAGAGGATGAAATTAATCATAAATTTTAAATCTAATTATTGTTAATATATTTAAAGTGATGAGTGGGATAGTGTTGATTTGGTTATGATGATACTCTTTTAATGGGGCTTGTCCATATTCAAGAGGCTTAGAATTTTAGAAGGATTTTGGACATTTATTTGGCTACTTCAGGTCAGAAAATCAATGATCATAAATCTTGTATTTATTTTTTTAACACCCCTATGCGTATTCAAAAAAGGATTGTTGAGATTCTGAGGTTTCAAATTGGTTCCTTCCCTATGGTTTATCTCAGAGTTCCTCTTGGGGTGGGTTCTTAGCTTGGGGATTCTTGGAAGGAGTTGGTGGAAAAATTGAGGTAGAGGGTTACTCATTGGATGTACAGATGGTTGTCTACTGCTGCTCGAGTGACTCTTTTGCATTCAGTGATTCAAGCTCTTCCTATTTACAGGTGCTTCATTCATGTGGCCTCTTCAAAGTTTCTTAAATAGTTTGATGCTCTTTCTCACAAATTTCTTTGGAGTGGTAATCTACTTGCTTCTAAGTGGAGTTTAGTTAAATGGGAGTCGATTTGTAGGCCTTGGTGTGAGGGAGGGCTTGGTCTTCGTTTAGCAGCTCTGAATGGGAAAGTGCTTGCTATTAAATTGTATTAGCATTGGTGTACGAGTTAGGATAAGGTTTGGGATCGTATTCTCACTTATAAGTACCTTGGAGGGATTGATGGTGTTGATGTCCCCAGATGTAGTCTGGAAGGGAAAGGCTCTGCCATTTGGAATACTCTTAAATCTGGGGCTCACCTTGTTAAGTAGGGGCCTTTTTGGATTTGTCACAGGGGCTCTCAAGCTTTGTTCTAGGGGGATTCTTGGGATGGTCACCCTCCTCTTCTCTTGATATACCCTCATTTACGGACTCTCAATGATAGTTTTATTGGTGCTGGTTGGTGTAGGGTGGTTGATTATAAGTTAGTTCAACACTTAGGGAAGAGTTTTGTGTGCAATTGGAAAGATCCCCAGGAATGGCCTCTAGGGGGGACTGAGGAGGAGCAGTGGGATTTAGCTAGTATTCTTGCTAATAAGGAATGTTTGTCTCTTTTGGGCATGGATATTTTGGCTTGGGGACAGGATTCGATAGGGAAGTTTTCGGTGACTTCTGGGTACCTTCACCTGGATAGGAAATTTTTTGAGAGGATTGGTGTTCCTTGGTGGAAATGAGTGTGGAACAAGTTATCTTGGCCCAAATGTAACTTTTTTCTTTGGTTGCTAACTAAGAATCGATGTCTCACTTGGGATAATTTGTGAAAAAAAGATTTTCATGGTCCATCTATTTGTGTTATGTGTCATAATAAGGAGGAGTGCTCTTCTCACCTTTTATTTCAGTGTTCTTTTGCTAGGGAGATGTGGCATATCTGGTGGGGGGTTTGGAATCAACCATGTTTGCATGTCTCTTCGTTGGTTGGGTTTTGGGCTTGTCTGGGTTTGTCACTAGTTAAGACTTCTTTTCTTCAGGTTGCTTGGGATATTGGGCCTTCCTTTATTCTTTGGAATCTTTGGCTGGAATGGAATTGTCGGATATTCCAAGGGGCACAAACGGTTGTCAAACAACTGTGGTAGCGAATTGTTTGCACTCTCCAGGAGAAGGTCATGGCTAAGTGTGATCTTGCTAGTCCTTTGGATTTTGCTAATTTGGAGATTTTTAGAAGGTTGAGATTCCCTACTCAAGATAATGGTATTCCTGTTAGAAAGTGGTGTAGACAGGTTAAGGATAAAGTTGATAAGGCAGATGGCATCCTCCCCCTGCTGGGGTTTTGAAGATTAATATGGATGGCTCTTCTAGAGGGAATCCTGGTCCTGCGGGGATAGGTGGTATTGTTAGAGATAGTTCTGGAGATGTCCAGTTCTTCTTTTCTACTTATAAAGGGTTTCATATGAATAATTTTATGGAAGCCCTTGCTATTTAGTATGCTTTGGTGAGAGCTTTTGCTTTGGGTTGGAGAAGGGTCCTTTGTGAATCCGATTCACAGGTGGTGGTTTCAATGTTGACTGAGAGGCAGTTGGATGGGGATAATTGGCTTTTAGCCCTAGTTATTCGTCAGATTCTTAGTTTGGAGGAGTCTTTTGACTCAGTTTCTTTTTCCCATATTCCTTGGGAGTGGAATGGTGTGGAAGATTGCTTGGCTAAATGGGCATTTGATAAGATGGAAGGTTGAATATTGTTGACAGGAGTTCCTTGCCTTTGGATCTTTCTTATATGTTAGATCAATTAATTGATAAGGATAAGGTTGGTTAGTGGTTGGTTTTGATTTGGGTGTGCTGCCCTTTTGCTTTGTATTTCTTCTTTGGTATTAATAAATTTGTACCCCTATTTTACAAAAAAAAAAATATTACTTGAATGCTTAATAGCTCATTATGATTAATATTCATTCTTGTGGTACAAAATCACTTTTTGTGCTTCATTGAGTTTTATGTGTGTCTAGAGGAAACTAAAGGGTATCATGCAAGAAGAGACATTCAATAGGATAGAGCAAAAATGATAGACTAATTTCCAAGGACTATTATCACACACACCATTTTGTGCATGTTATATTTTCCATTAGTTAATGGTAGGTGCCTTCTTTGGTTGAATTAAAATTTATATATCAATTTAAAACACGATACTTGATATAATTGATTTTATACTTGGTCATGATTTTTGATCTAGATAAAGTTACTCATCTCTTTCAATTAATTAATTAATTATTTTGTGTATATAAAATCCAACTTATTAATCTAGTTTTTCAAGGTACTCAAGTAATAAAATGTAAAAACAACATTATGAAATAATATATATTTTATTTTTTATTTATATTACTTGTGTTTTTTGGTTTTAATTGGCAGCAAAGGCAAGGTTTTGTGCCATGGTGTAGCTCAAGCACTACTCATTTGGGACATGACTATAGCCTATATAGGGCTCGTGACCCCTATAGTCATAACCATAAACATGGTTTGTTATTTATTTTTTATTAACTTCTTGTGTAAACCCTACATTTATAAATTATAATGCATACATACATGTTGGGAAAATGTGTCTCAACCTTGCAATCACATAAGTTACTATTGATACATAAGGTACTATTCATACGATGATGACAGGGGGGCATGGGGGTTCCCCTCTCTGAGGGGTCCAAGGGATCATCCCCTCGACTAGGGGTCTAAGGGGCAACGCTCCCAAAAGCCAAATTTTATGTACACTTTATTATTGTAAATCTAGACTATTTATCATTATATCTCATATCTAACGGTCAATATTTTTGTTGGCTTCACTTGCCCTAGAAGGCAACCCTATTTTATGAGAGCATTGTATTACAAATGTGTATTGTGATGTATTTTGAGATTCTGAAAGCGATTGTGTTACCTCTGGATCTCTGGTTGGTGATACTCTAGTGAGAAGCTTTCTCTACAAGTATATTATAATCTTTGTGATTTTTGAATAATATATTGGATGAATTTTGGAGTGTGGGGTTTTTCTCTCGAAAGGGTTTTCTCCACATAAATTACTATGTTGTGGTATGCACGATATTTGTGTTTATTTTTTTTTAAGTTTCTCTAATTGTTAAAGATCTATAAATTTTTTGCATTATTCTCCTCTCAAGATTAGTGTAGGAAGTTGTTCTGCTACCTTAGCTTCCTTACAATATAGACACATGTATATATACATATTATTTATTAAATTTTTAGGGGTTCCATAGGGACCCTAACCTAGAAAGTAAAAGCATGAGATTAAAAAGTATAAACTATAAAAAGGAGCCAACTATGCTCATTATAGAAGCATGAGACAATCAAACATTAAAATATTCTCACAAACAAAAGAAACAAAAATGACCAAACCAAGGCCACACAAGAATGGATCCTTAAGCCAGCCCCCAAACACTACTTGTTCAAAAATATATTGTACAACCTCAATACAATTTTTAATGTCTTATAAATTAGTGGGGTGCCAAACTTTGGTTAGATCTGTATTTTCCTAGGTAGTTGTTGTATGTAACATTGAGAAAGCATCTATGTTGAACCCTTCTCTAGTTTCTAGTAGGTTGGTTGATTTTATCAAAATCTACCTTGTCATGTTATTTTTCAATGTGTTGGCTAAGGAAGAATGGATGCATATTAATGTTTATTCTCCCAATTCTAAAGTTTCCAAACAAATTCTTTGGGAGAATTTATTTAAATGCTCACTTAGTCTTACTATTATAATTTAATGCTTGCTAGAGATTTTAACTCTCCTCTTTTTCCTTTAGAGAAGCTTGGTGGTTTGGATGATTTTTCTAATAGTATGGTCAATTTGACTGAATTTTCAAACAATACTGGTCTAGTTGATGTTGACTTAAATGGTTGCCACTTAACTTGGTCTAAAAAAAGAATGGGAAACAATCCTAACAATTCTATACAAGTTAAGATGGATTGTGTTCTTATTTCCAAAACTTTGAATATTATGACAAAACTTGACCTTTATGCTCTCCCAAGAGTAGGTTCTAATCATAATCCCCTTCTTGATTGGATAACTCAACAAATAAGATGTATGCATTCTTTTATATATGAAATTATTCTCATCTAGATTTTCATGATCAATTTGAGAATTTATGGAATACCCCTTTTAAGGTTTCCTTTATGTTTTATTTAGCCCAAAAAATTAAACTTGTGAAAAATAAACTTGAAGGGTGGAACAAGATTACTTTTGGGAATGTCTTCAATCTTAAAGAACAACTTACTCTTAAGATAAATGGTATTCAAAATAAAATGGCCTCAAGATAGAGTGATCTACATATTTTTTAGGAGAAAAAAATGTTGAGGGAAGATTGGCATAAAATCCTATCAAGGGAAGAAATTTACTAGAAGCAAAAATCATTAAGATAAGGGTAAGTGCATGGATCTGTGACACAATTTTGTTGCCAATTTGGAAAAAAATGAAAAAAAAAATCCAAAAGAGAGCATTTGGCACAACCCAAATGATTAAGTCATTTGGCGTGTGCCAAATGCAAAAATTTAATTTTAATTAAATATTGCATTCTAAACCTCACTTTCTTTTCAACCCACAACTTGGCTTGGAGGTTTTCGGCTCCACAACTCGTGCTCGCCAAATCTCTTCCATTTTTTGCACTCTTAGCTTGCAATTCTTCATGAGGATGCCGCCAACACATCAAAGAGGTCAAAGATTGTGAAGAGGTATGCATTTTTATTATTTTTATTTCAAATTTGATTTATAATGTAGATTGAAATAGGTTTTTTTAATAACACTTTGTTCTAATTCTCAGGGAATGAATCTCCACCTCCAAACATTGAAAATTAACAATCATCCCCTCATGAAGAGCCTCCTATACAAGAACAACCTAAAACCCCTCCATCAGTTCATAGGCATCCTCAAGGAACACAAGAAAATATCCTAAATCAAATTGAAAATAATAAAAGAGACATTGAAAAAATTAATTGGAAGATTAACTGAGCATGCCAAAACCCACCCTTAAAGGAGAGGGATTATTGAATCATTGAAGTCAATTGCGTCTCATGTAGGAGAAATGAGCGAGAAAATAAATTTATGGTCAAATAAGAGGCATGAGTTTAGACAATTTTATGCTATTGGTTTGTCATATTTTGATGTGAAAAAACAAAAAAATAGCAAAGATGACTTGTGTGCCCTATTTACAAACCCAAGAACCAACACATCTTTGTCTCATGCATGTAGGAGGTTCCCCATCCATTGGTGCCACCATGAATTAATTAAAAATAAATTTTGGGAGTGGTGGTGGATGGTATTTGACCAACCTCCATGCAATAACCATGAGGTACCACAATACTTTTTGAGGAAACTCTATTGTGAGTTTGTCCTCAATAAGATGCAAAATTATTTTGACATCTTAGAATTTTATGGTAGAGGGAGGGGCTCCACACATGATAGACCTAGTGCACAATGTAATCCATAGTTGGCATTGAGACCCTTGGCCAAACCCATGGTGGATCATGTCGTCATTCCTTCCATTGTTAAGGATAGTGTAGAGGTGGACATGCTGGAGTCAATTAGCTCACTCACCCAGACCATTATACAGTGTGCGGGGCCTCTTGTAGAGCCTGATGTGGAGGAGACGTGTAAGCCCCAAGCTCCACCCCACCATTGTGGTACTTGCAGTGTTGTTTTCACGTATGATTATCAGAGTGCTTGGGATGTAGCCACACAACCTACATTAGTTGCAGAAGCGATGGCTATGATAGATGAATTGTTGAATAATACATATGGCATTGATACTCAGGTAAAATTCAACAAGTTCATTTAATTTTGTTTATTAAATTATATTTTGAAATTTAAGAATAACTAAATTAGTAGAATCAGTATGATGAAATTGAACAGGGTCAGAGTGTTCATGAGATGTGCTCCATTCCTGTAGACCCTTATTCGTTTTTGACATTGAGTCCACAAGTATGCAACTAGTATTAAAGATATTATTATTGCATTTGAATAGTTGAATGTTATATTTGAATGTTTGTCTCATAACATGCTTTGGATGTCAAATAGTTTCTTGGTGGACCTTCGACCTCCACACCTCTCAATTCATGTCCTTAAACAAATTTCACTCAGGTAACCTTTATTCATTAATGGTGTTGTAAAACAATGTTAGCTAGTTTTTGTAATTTGATGAGAAACAAAAACATTGGTTGGTCTTGTGAGATCTTAATTATATTTACCATTGAGTTCGTCCATCTCATTCTTCCATTCCTTTCATCACACATATTTTAACCATTTTATATCACATATCCCAATCTTTAACACCTTATATATTATACCATCTTGGACTCCGTATTTCGTCTTCTACACATATCGTTACAAGAAACCTCTCATTTTGCTTATTATTGACCAAATCTTTTATACATTATTACTACACACCTCAAGTTCCCACTTCATGTCCTATATTCAAACCTTAGACATTGCCTAATTCACTTTATGGTCTAATATTCCCTCCTAATTACTTCCCATTAACCTCTAGTATAGTTCACCTTAAAAATGTTTTATATCCCATCCTAGCTCATCCAATTAATCTCTACTAGTCCATTCTATGTTCCATCATCCCCTCTTGATCATGTCACATTATCTTCTCCTAATTCATTTTTTATTCCTTTATTCCTTCCTAATCCCATCCCATTAACATTTAATAGTTCACCCTATTTTCCATGATCCCCTCCTAGCCCATCCCACTAATAGCTACTAGTCCATCCTATGTTTCATTATGCCCTTCTACTCCCATCTAATTGTCCCTTTATTATTTTCCCTATGTTGCATCATCCCCTATGTTCCACCCTATGTTCCTTTACCCATTCTATGTTATACAATCTTTATCCACGTTTCATCCTATAACTCTTCTCTATTATTACTACACACAGGTCAAGTTCCCACTTCATGTACTATAGTCAAACCCTAGATACCTCCTAATTCACCCTATGTTCCATTATTCACTACTAATCCAATCCCATTAACCTCTAATTGTTCACCCCATATTTTGTTATCCCATCCTAGCCCATCCCATCAATCTATACTAGTCCATCCTATGTTCCATTAACCCCTTCTATTCCCATCCCATTACCCTCTCTTATTTCACTGTATGTTCCATAATCCCCTCTCGGTCTTGTCCCATTATCTCCCCCTAATTCACACTATGTTTCTTTATTCCCTCCTAATCCCATCCCATTAACCTCTAATAGTTCACGATATTTTTTTTATCCCATCCTAGCCCATCCCATTAATCTATACTAGTCCATCCTATGTTCCATCAACCCCTTCTATTTCCATCCCATTACCCTCTCTTATTTCACCGTATGTTCCATTATCCCCTCTTGGTATTGTTTCATTATCTTCCCCTAATTCACCCTATGTTCCTTTATTCCCTACTAATTGATGCAGAGGAAGAAAAAGATTCAACAAAACTTGACTGTCCTAATTCACTCCCTTTAAGGTTTGAATTGAAACCAAGGCTTAAGCCCTCTTCAGATCCTTTATCCCTACTGACCATTTGAGATATTGGATCACTAGAAATGGAAAGCACATTTTGAAAGGGTGGAACAACATAAAATGGTGGGATAGTAATATTTCAATCACTTTTGACACACTAATTGATTTCATGCAATTTTTCACACTAACAATGCCCTAATAATGACATACTTTACCAAAAGTAATGACCAACACTTTGACAAGAAAGAAACAATGGAAACCTCAAGGAAAGCTTGAATTTAGATACAAATGATCATAGAAAACTCCTAAGTAATGTCCAACAATGTGACCATTCATGGCTTGCAACATTTAACCTTAAATTGCATAATCTGCCCTCTTGGGACAATCACAAAAATTTGCATAAAACTAACAAATATGAGAAATACCTTTGAATCACAAGTCTAAGGGACCTTTCTCCACAATCCTAAATCACTGTTTGGGCAAGTTCAATCATACTTTTACATCATTCATGACTCTTTCTCTGCCTTTTTTCAAATTTTCTATTTAATACATCCACAATATCAGACTACTGGTGAACTATTGCATGTGCAAACTTTATCTCCAACCCCTACAACTTAGGAATAAGATAAAAAAACATAAAAAATCCCCTCCACCCATTTTGGTGATTTTTGACTAGTGGAGAGGTGAGTTACATATTATTTTGTTCTCACTATTACCCTAGGTAGGGTTTCTACCCACTTGAAATGAAATTGTAATAACTATAAATATACTCGATGAAAGTCTATGAAATAAAAAGAAAAAATTATAAGATTCACATGGACACACGATAAAATATATTACAGAGGCATTGGTGGTTTGTACAAACTATACAAAACAACATAAATGATTGGACCAATAGAAAATCACATAAAATCAGCTTCTTTCGTTCACTAAATTGCAAAATCAGTTTCTCCACACCTTTTTCGACTTGGAGGGTGTCTTTTTGTTTCCTTACAACTGATTCCAATGATTAGGAATAGTTTTCTTGATTGCATGTAACATTTACTTGATTTTTGACAACTTACTAAAAATGCATGACAATTTTTCTTACCAATTTGGTAACTTTTTGCAACTTTAAATCAATAACCCTCTAAGCGCACTAAAGTGGATTACATGATTTAACATGGTCATGAATGACCTTAGGAAACTCCTAAACACACCAAAAAACTCCTAAACACATCAAACAACTCCTAAACACAGCAAACAACCTAAAACCAAAATTACACAAAATATGCAAAAAAGTAAGGTCTTGGTGACCTTACACCACTAATCCCATCCCCTTAACCTCTAATACTTCACCCTATGTTCTACGATCCACTCTTGGACTATCCCACTAATATCTACTAGTCCATTCTATGTTCCATTATCGCATTCGACTCCCATCCCATTGTACCCTCTATTATTTCACCATATGTTCCATTATCCCCTCTTGGTCTTGTCTCTTTATCCATTCTATGCTATAGTACCTCCATCCAAGTTTTATCCTATACACATGTAACGTTACAAAAAATATTTCCTTCCACTCATTATTGACCAAAGTTATCTTCTCCATTATTGTTGCACACCTCAACAACTAACTTCATGTGCTATAGTAAAACCCTAGACATGTCCTAATTCATCGTATGTTCCATTATTCCTTTGAAAGTTGCTTGTAACATAGTAATTCTCATTTCATTCATGTGAACTTCATTGTGGCATTATCACTATGTTGACAACATGCCCTCATTAGCATTACTTCATCAACATATGCAATTTTAATTTCAATGAGCACTTAACTTGGACATTTGCAAGAGTTTGGACTATCCCAGTGGACTTAGTACTTTCACCATTCTGTGATCTATATGCACTATATTGTACTCTCAACTGAGGCCAATCATTTACTCTTTCATGCAAGGTCACTACCACCAATAAGGATTGTACTGTTACATAGACTGCCATCACTTCCCAAATTTTTCTTAACATTGTGTTTCAATTTCTTTCAATTGTCATTGACCTTTACCTTGTATTGAATTTTGTTATTAGTATCAACATTCTTGACTAGCTTCCTTCAAAAGTTGCTGCACTCCTGATGCATGATTTTTTTTCATTTTTATCTTTAAAGTTGTTGCACTTTTACATTTTAATTCCTGCTCATTTATGATAGTCATATTGTTGCTCTTTTCATTTTCATTTGCTGCTCATTTATGACAGTTATGAAGGGACTACCTGAACTTATTTATATGCCTATTAGATATGTTGTTTCATTTTTAGTTGTTGACATCAGACATCACTGGTGATGTTGGTGGCATGATGGACCATGAAGTTGCTGCAACAATAGCCAATTTTGATCCTTTGATATAGGTATGCAACAAATTAGTCGATTTGACATTGTATTTGCTCTTTTATGGTTTATTATTAAAATTTTTCATGATACGTGTACATGTAGTTTAATTTCTATCTTGATCGTTGCTACAGGTGGGTTTCATTCTAGGTCGTGGACATGGTAATGTTGTAAATAAGCATGGTGACTATTTGTATGTGGTAAGTGACTATATTTTATTATATGTCATTCCATAATTCAATTTATATGTATTAACATTTATACTTTTTATAGTATCAAGTGCAGCTCCAGAGGAATCTAGAGAGGAGGTCTAATGAGCATGTTTGAAAGACAAGAGATCCAATAGGCACTCCATCCAACCAAATTTCAAAGGCAGCAAGAGATCTTTTTCCTTCCCCTAGAGGGAAATGACTATTTATTTGGGTCATTTGTTGTATGCATATGTGGTATTTTGGAACATATGTTTTATACTATCGATATATATATACATATATATATATATATATATGACATTTTATTTCCATATGGCTCTTTTGTAGTAATCCTATATGGATTTTTTGGATATATTGTATATAATTTTATCAATATATCATTGTATAGCCTTACAAATTTTTTATTAAAGAAAATATTATTTTGCTACTGCCATTCTTGAATGATGTTATCATGGGTATTATGTAAATTGTATGCTTGAATGTTGCAGGAATGCGTTTTGTTTACATCTAATGCTTAAATAATTACTGTCGATTGCTTAAGAAGCTCCATCTAATGCATATTGTGTAAATAAGCTTCATTCCTAGTGGTTTGTATCCTTTGCAATCTTCAATTACTTCTGCTTCACTTATTCACATGTATACTTCATGTATATTGTGTGTATTCACTTGTATGCTTCATTCTTCCAATGTATAATTCATGTGTTCATGTGCATTCTTCATGATTCATGTGTATACTTCATGCTTCTTGAGTTCTATTGTTGTCTAGTGGCAAGGATTTTCACACCAAAAGGTTTCAAATGAACTGTAAGATCTCCTTCCCATAAAAAATATCATAGAAAAATGTATTACTTTTAATTCATGTTTGATGTTGGCATCCAACAACTAATGGTTCTGATTCTAAAGCTTAGCAATCATTGCATTTGCATCTATAGAACAATTGGATGTTTCAAACATCATGGGTATATATATACCTCTATGAACTTGTATGAATGTGCATCAAAGCACATGATAGTTGTTGATCCAACCAACAAAATATATTTGCATCTACTAATATCACAACACTTGACATCTCATTAAATCAAATCAATGCATAGGTCATTTTTAATGATATTATGAAGATATTAGATGTGTATGAATAACAATATAAGCTTGATTTTTGGATGCATCACCCATGTGCAATTATCACATTTCTCCCATATTCATCATTTAAATAAGCTAAAAAACGTCCTTCCATTTTCTATGCGTGAAATAACATGACAAATCAATGGGAAACACGGTCCTATAACTGCTACCACATCATGTTTTATAACTCTAGAGCACAAAAAACCATACGTCATGGATATTGAATATCCAGATCCAATGTTTCACTATTAGGCCGAGTTTTGCATCTCAACAAGGGTGCACTATTCGGTGACAACACCTGTAGTTCAAAATATTAAGGGATTCAACCAGTTAAATGTAGCTCAGAGCGATTCGATGTGTTTGGGTGCAAAAAATAACCATTCCTAGCATAAACATACCCATCCAAACACGTTTGAATAGTTTTTTTGGTCACACAAGTTGTAGAATGAAAGTTGCACCATTTTACAACTTTACACTACTTGCATTTGACAACTTTTTCCCCAAGTGAAAAGTTTCCACCATGAGAAAATGCTTCCGAGATATCAAAAACTGAGAGAGGTTATTGTAGAGGGGCACAATGCAATCTCATAGGCTCAGACGAGAAGTTTCTAAGCATCACAATATTCGAGTAACAACCCATCAAAGATTGAAACCATTTTACACTTTGGACTCTAAAAGGGATTATGTTAGTTGAACGTAGCTTAGAGTGATTTAGCATGTTTGGGTGTGAAAGAGGACCATGCCTAGCATAAATGTACCCACCTAGACTCATTGGAACATGTCACAGAAGTTGCAAAATGAAAGTTGCACCACTTTGCAACTTTACACTACTTGCATTTAACAACTTTTCCCCAAGTGAAAAGTTGCCACCATAGGAAAATTACTCTAAGATAGTGAAAACCAAGAGAGGTTATTGTAGAGTATCCCAATGTGATCCCATAGGCTCAGATGAGAAGTTTCTAAGCATTATGGTGTCCGAGTAACAACCTGTCGAAGATTGCAACCATTTTGTACTTTGGACTCATAAGGGATTCTTCCAGTTGAATGTAGCTCAAAGTGATTTGGCACATGTTTGGGTGTGAAAGAGCACCATTCCTAGCGTAAGTGTACCCACCTAGACACATTGGAACAATTCATTTGGTCACATGAGTTGCAGAATGAAAGTTGCACCACTTTGCAACTTTACACTACTTGCATTTGACAACTTTTTCCCCAAGTGAAAAGTTTCCACCACAAGAAAATACCTCTAAGTTAGCAAAAAATGAGAGATTTTATTTTAGAGGAGCCCAATGTGATCACATAGGATCAGATGAGAAGTTTCTAAGCATCACAGTGTCCGAGTAACACCCCGTTGAAGATTGTAGCCATTTTGCACTTTGGACTCATAAGGGATTCTGCCGGTTGAATGTAGCTCAGAGCGATTCGACATGTTTGGGTGTGAAAGAGGACCATGCCTAGCATAAATTTACCCACCCAAAAACATTGGAATACTTTGTTCGGTCACACGAGTTGCAGAATGAAAGTTGCACCACTTTGCAACTTTACACTACTTGTATTTGACAAATTTTTCCCCAAGTGAAAAGTTGCCACCATGGGAAAATTCCTTCGAGTTAGAAAAAAATGAGAGAGGTTATTGTAGAGGGTCCCAACGCAATCCCATAGGCTTAAAAGAGAAGTTTATATGCATCACGGTGTTCAAGTAACACCCCGTCGAAGATTGTAGCCATTTTGTACTTTGGACTCTAAAGGGATTCTATCGATTGAACATAGCTCAAAGCGATTTGACATGTTTGGGTGTGAAATAGGACCATTTCTAGCATAAACGTACCCAATTGGATGTGTTGGAATAGTTTATTTGGTCACACAAGTTGTAGAATGAAAGTTGCACCACTTTGCAACTTTATACTACTTGCATTTGACAACTTTTTCCCCAAGTGAAAAGTGATTGCCATGGGAAAATGCCTTCGAGTTAGCAAAAATTGAGAGATTTTATTGTAGAGGGGCCCAACGCAATCCCATAGGCTCAAAAAAGAAGTTTCTAAGCATCACGGTGTCAAAGTAACACCCCGTCAAAGATTGCAACCATTTTGCAGTTTGGACTCTTAAGGGATTTTGTTGTTTGAACATAGCTTGAAGTGATTTAGCGTGTTTGGGTGAGAAAGAGGACCATGCATAACATTAATGTATCCACCCAAATGCGTTGGAATAGTTTTTTTGGTCTCACGGGTTGCAGAATGAAAGTTGCACCACTTTGCAACTTTACACTACTTGCATTTAAATTTTTTTCCCCAAGTGAAAATTCAACACCAAGAGAAAATGCCTCTGAGATAGTGAAAACCGAGAGAGGTTACTATAGAGGGTCCCAACACAATCCCATAGGTTCAAACAAGAATTTTATAAGCATCATGGTGTCCAAGTAACAATCTGTCGAAGTTGTAGCCATTTTATAGTTTGGACTCATAAGAGATTCTACCGGTTGAACATAGCTCAGAGCAATTTGACATGTTTGGGTATGGAAGAGAACCATGCCTAACATAAATGTACCCACTTGAAGGCATTGGAATAGTTTGTTTGGTCACACAAGTTACAAAATGAAAGTTGCACCACTTCGCAACTTTACACTACTTGCATTTGACAACTTTTTCCCCAAGTGAAAAGTTGCCATCACGGGAAAACACCTCTGAGTTAGCAAAAACTGAGAGAGGTTATTGTAGAGGGGCACAATGCGATCCCATAGGCTTAGATGAGATTGTACCTTGTTGTAGTACTATGATTGCAACAAATATAGTAACCTATGTGGAGTTGTAGTACTGTGATTGCACCTCGTTCTGTGCCTGTAGTGTGTAGTTCTTCGCAAAGTTGACAACTAAAACAATGTTGTGAAGTGGAAACATGTCCTTACATAACTTGAACTGTGAGTCCAAACATCAATCTCTATGGGTATGTTTTGCAGACTCATAAACCACCTAATCATGGAAAATGCCCATAAACTGATACACTAGAATCTTATCACTGACCAATTCACACTTCTTTGCATCTTTCCCATCTTTTATATTGTAGGGAACTATCTTGTATTTCCAAATTCCACAATTTTGTTTCCAATTGTGTGTGTCCTATCCATGTGTTTACAAATTGGAAAATGTTGCATTCCACCACAATGATCACATGTACCATCCAAACATGACTTCTTGTAAAACAATTTACCATCCAGTCTTTCACATAAAATGGAAGATAAGAATTCCCTTGAGGATTTAGGTGGAGGCCTTATGTTACATTCCTACAAAACATTGTTAGTATGCATATCTACACATATACATCGATAAACGTCATAATGGTTAGAAAACTCAATATGTACTCTACAACAAGTAGAGTGTGTGTCATTTATTTTGATATAAAAAAGCTTTTATCATTTTAAAATACCTTTAACATATTTTAATTTCAAGAAACTGCAAAATCAGCAAAAAATTGGGTTTGAGTGGTATCCAAATAATGCTTTGGATGTGGCTCATGGATTTGACTACCAATTCTCCTTCTTACAACATCTCTTTGATTGGGAGAGGTCCTTGTGTTATCCTTCCAATAATCTACTATTATAGATCTCAAGGCTTGATTAGTTCTTTTATCTTTTCGTGGCACTCTATTTGGATCCTCCACTCTTTCATGCCTTCCTTTGGCTCTCATTAGAGATGATTTACTTATTTTCAAAGACTTACTTGTCTTTGTAAGGTTCACCTTGTTCCTTGTTTGAATGCTTAACAATGTTATTGTCATCACATGTCGTGTGGCACAACTATCCTTCATGTGTGAGGTAGAACCCATGCTCTCATATGCACTCATCAAGTTCTTTACAATGAAATTTTCACTTGAGTCATTTGAAACTCTTAGCCCAAGAGCCTTCATGGTGGGCCTAAATTTGAGTTGCCTCATCATTTCAACAAATATTTGACATCTTCCACCCTCACTTAGCTTCTCAAAAAATAAACCTCATATCCTCTATGCATATCTTTGACATGTACATTTTGGAATCTTATTAGGCATCAATTTCAAAACATTGGAATCAATATCAATAAAAAATCTAGGTTTTCTATGCAAAACTCTAGGAGTTCTCAAATTTAGATTTGTGTCAAAGTTAGGAATGTCAACAACATTGAGGATAGATCGTGTACTTTCAATCAGAGGTGCAATTGATGACATACCTTGAGATTGTTGTACCTCCAACTTGAGATGTCATATGTGGAGTGCCTTCAAATAGAGATGTGTTTGCTAATGTACTTTCAAAACCCAATGTTGTTTATGGTGCATCTTCAATTGGAGATGTGATTTACGATGTACTTGGAAAACCACATGTTGTTGCTGGTGTGTCTTCAACTGGAGATGTGCATTGAACTTCACCCATGGTTGATGATGTGCCCCCAACTTTGGGATCCATTTGTGTCCTTCCACGAATTTTGTTCATTCATGCCCTTTGTGCTACCAATTAGACATCTCTCTTAGATTGCATGGGAGTTTCTTGTTGTATGGGATGCAATTCCTTTGCTTCATGAGTTTGTATTTTTTATTCTCTTCTCCTTGCATTTTTAATTGCACATTCTTCTGGTGTTAGAGGCTTTGGTAATTTCCTCGGCATGATGTTGAATGCTACATGTTCAAAAACGCACATAGAAAAAAAGTAAGTAATGCATTTTATGAAACATATTGATATCGTTGATTACATTACATTTTATAGAACACACCAAAGCATTTTATGAAAGAAGGAAGTGAGTTGTTTGGAAATATTCCTCCAAGAAATGTGGTCTCATGGTGATGGACATCACCATGTGAGACCACATTTATTTGAGGCATTCTTTCAAATAGTTCACTACCTTTTTCTATGCAACCACATTTTCCATACATGTCTACCAAAGCATCTTATCAAACATGTCTATGCTACAACATTTTTCATACATGTCTACCTTAGCCTTTTTCATACATGTCTACGAAAGCATTTTATGAAAGAAGGCAATGAGCTATTTGGAAAAATTCCTGTTGTCAATTAGGATTACACCCTTAGCAAAGATAAACTCTACTATCCTGTTGAAACATGGAAACACTCTCAAATTGTGGGTAATCTATGGTGAGAGTGAATCTCTAGAGCGGGTTCGTTCCCCTAACAAATCACCTAATCTAAAAATACTTTCTGAGGAAAGGGTTAGGAGGAAAACTAAAAATGAAATCCTAAAACCTAAAGGTGATTCACCAAAATTTTTAAAGATTTTGATAACTTTTCTCACAACTTCCCAAAAACTTCATCTCTCACAATCTCACCATAAGACATATAACCCAATAGTGATTTGTATGAAGGCTCACAGGACTAAACACAAAGTACAACCTAAATTATATGAGACTCTTGCACACAAGTTCACAATAATAAGACATAAAAAGGATTCTGTATTTTGAGTCACAATAAACATCAAATTATCACTACAAATTTGAGACAATAAATGAGAAGGAAAACTCTACTGTTTATTAAAACTGAAGGAGTATCAAGCTCAAAATATGAGTACAAAAGTGTACAAAACTCTCTGAAAATGAGTAGGAGAGCAAGAAACAATAATCTAAACTGAGAAAAATCAAATTTTCTCCAACCTATATCCTCCAAACTGTCTCCAAGAGTGACAATAGAAAAATCAAGCGCAACTGCATCTTGAAATAGCAACTCTGATCCATTTTGGAGCTCCAAATAAAAGCCTAAAAAATAGTGCCCAAAACTACTCCAAATTGTATGAGAAAGAAACTTTCTACCTCCAAAAGGTTGATCCAAAAGAGCCACAAAATTAGGCCCAAATTGACTCAAAACTGAAAATAGAAGGTTTAGTTTGTTCATCTTTTTCCGATTTCACCCAAGAACTCAAACTCAGAAATAGAAAGATCCAAAGGGAAACTCAAGTGCACCAATAAATTGCATTTTAATAACAATTAATTAAGAAATTTATAGGAACATTGCTTAATCAATGTTTTACAATTTTGAAGTTTTCAAAATTACAATATAGAAAGCTCCACCTTAGTCTTGATTTTTACAATTTGGCTTTGATCATTTTGATTTTTGCAATAAAGATAAAACTTGATACTTTGCAAAAATCAAAACAGTATACTAAGGCTCTCAATATATTTGATTTTTCTATAAAAAATCATACAAATAATTCCTAGATCACAAGGTCATATTATTTTATCATAAGTTATGAAAAACTAAGGCCTCAAAGAGATTTGACCTAGGGAAATAAAAGGCTAAGGTGCAAGAATTATGATTTTCTCTTAAAATCATAAAAGAAGAGCATAAAACTATATGATTTTTCTTTAAAAAATCAAAAGAAAAACTAAGGCATGGCTCAGCCTAAGCATAACCATTTGTAAACAAGGTATTAGTTGAGGCATTTTTGGCTTAAAACAATGTGATAAAAACCTTAGCTCGAATTAGGGTAAATGAAACCCTAACATCAAAATAGTCTAACTCCTTGGTTTTCCGCCTCATTTTACAATTAACACTTTGGGAAAAATTGCTCTGCACTTGGCCGCCATGGGGATTATGGTTTGAGCTCAAAAATTGAACATTTTTTGCACCTCCATGTCGATTCTCCTTTGTTTGATGTTGAATCCCTTCAAGAATCCAATGGTAAGTTGCTTTTTCACCAATCTAAGACATTTCAACTCCATTTTGAAGATTTTTTGGGCCTTAAGACGTGACCATGATACTCTTTTTGATGTATCTTTACTTGTATTTGTGTTCTCTCTCGATGCCTTGCTTGTATTGGCCACCATTGGAGGACTTGGTTTGCACTTTTGAGAGGAGAAATTTGGGAAAGACCTGTGGCGTTTCATGTATTTCTTCACAACAACAATGAGGGTAAGCTTCCATTCTTTGAATCTTGTATTTTCACTTATTTTTGAGTGCTTCAAAGCTTGCATAGGCTTGAATCTTTCTATTTTTCTTCTGCATTTTTTATTCCTAAGCAAACCCCAAGTGGGTTTTGATGTATGTGAAGAAAGATGTGTTCTTAGGCCGTGACCATGAGAACCCATAATGAATCTTATTGTCAGTATTTCCCTCTTGGTTTTGTGGAGGACTCCATTAGAGCTCAACCCATGAAGATAATAGCTCCTTGCACTTTAGTTTACTATTTTTTGGGGTTTTAAAACCCTTAATGACCATGACCATTCATGCATTTCTGGGTTTTCTCTATGTAATGAAAGATGTCAAGCCATTTATTGTTTTGAATGCAATAACATGAAATACTTATTTATGTAAGGCCGCGACCTTCCAAGCTTCTAAATATCTGCATATTCTTGAGTTTTTTCATTTTCTTGAATGTGATGCAAATTACTTCCATGCAAACCCTTGTGTTCATAAAGTCTTTATGATAGAAACAATAAGCATTCTCCAAGCTGCAGCCTACATTTCTTCATTTGGGTATTTTGTTTTCTCTCAACAAGCTTAGGGTTTTGTCATTTCCTTCTGTATGTGATAGAAAATGTGATGTTGATTGATCTCGTTGGAAGGAAAAATGAAAACCCTCTCTATGAGAGGCCGCGGGCTTCGCCATTTATGAGTATTTAATCTTTATGCTTGATGTAACTTGAGTTTTCACTTCATTTTCTGAGAATGCAAAAGAGATACTATTTTCATTTTTCTGAATGAAAACATAGGAAATGCTCCACCATATAGGATCATGGCCTCTAATTTTTTTTGGGTTACCCATATTTTTGAATGTTATGCAAATGTGGCTCATTTCTCAAAACCCTAGTACCATCAAAGCACTTGTTCAGATGCTTTCAAGGAAATGTATATAATAAGACAATAATGGAGATAATATTGCTTATCCTTTTGCATAAAACAATATAGCTTCTCTTTCTTTAATTTATGCACTGTAGCTCCATTTTGTTTGTTCTCAGAAATGTAGCTTTATTCCATTAAGAGTTTTCTTTTCAAAGTACATATTGGGTACTCTTTCAAAACTCAACTTTTGTATTTTGCATCTTCCCTTTCAAACATTCTTCCAAAACTCCATGTTGTGTTTTGTTTCCATTCTATGTTGAACAAAAGTACATTATTTTCTTCTCACCCATACACATAGATGTGATACAACATGATGCACTTGTAGGCATAGTGAAAACCTCACCATTGTTTTCTTTAATTCATACTCTATTCATAAAGTGTGTGTTGTGCAATTTCTCACACACACACCCTGCTGTAAACAGGGACCCTCTTTCGCTTCGGTTTTGGTGTTCTGGCCCTTTATTTTGAGGTTTTTGTCTTACTTGGGTATGTGCTTAAATGTTTATTTTGAATTCCCAATTGTTTTCCCCAGGTTATTCAGTGAAAATCTTAAGTTCTGAATGAATTTCAGGCTTTTGCTCGGATCTGGGATTTTCCGCCCTGGTCAGATTTTCCCGGATCCTGCTTGGATTCCAATTGGACCTTGTTGCTCGGGAATTTTGGATCTTCGTGGATTTCCACGTGGTCCAGATTTTCTGGGACCTGCCCTATCATCGGTTCCCCGGGTTTCATGACTGTCTTATCGAGTGCATTAATGGCTTCGTACGTGCTTTGAAGGCTAGATTCTGCCTGATTTCTGAGATCTTTTGTGCCATTATGTTCATTATTTGTCATCGTTTGAGCTAAGAAGTGCTTTCCTGTGATTGACTGACTTCGTTTTGAGGCGTTTGGGCTTGAATTAATTCCTTCGGTGGATTTTTCTTGTGTGTTCTCACCTCTGTTCTTTGTGGGTGCCGTTGAGCTTCGCATTTGCTGCTTCTGAGATCGGTTCCCACTTTTTAATGGTATGTGTCTGATTGCTTTACTTTGAATTGAATTTTGAATGGCACGTTGGTATTTGATTTCCTGCGTATTTGTTTGTTTCGTGCTAGGGTTGTTCACTATTGCATCCTTTGTCATCTCCCAGGCAAGTTTTGAGTTCATGTGTCTATCTGCATTTTAATAAACCTTGCCTGAGAGTAATTATTAAACCCTAGTGGTGACTCAATAGTGGAAACAACTAAAGTTTGAACTTGCCTGAGCGCTAATAGCGGGGAATAGGGTTCGGACCTAGGATAGTGCCATATCAGATGATTCCGTCTTAAGATTGACCTAGAATGCAAAGAAAATTCATGAGAGGTCCGTCCTTGACTTGCCCTAAGTTAAACATGTCAAAATCCATAGTTGGTTTAGTGTCTGGTGAAATTGGGACTCTCCATCCCTTTCGGATTCCCTTCGCTATAACCATTCAAGCTCATTGAGACATCATATCGATCACCTCGAGGTTCACCGAAATGGTCTTCCTAGGTTCATGTCGGATCGCCGTGACACTACCATTTTTACACCGATGAAATCTTGTGTATCCATCAATCGGCGAAACTTTTTCCTTCGCCAAGACCTCACCCCGTGAGGAGATGTCTCATCGACATCCTTGTTCATACTCATTTTTGGCAGGACAAGCCCTGGTAACCAAGATGTCATGGCGGGATCTAATAGCTTTACCGATGTTCGTTTGTTTCGCTAAGACCTTCATCCTTCGGTGAGACTTCCCACCGAGCACTTGTTCTTTCACTGAGCCTCGTTCTTTTCAGTCGCTATAACCTTTCAAAGTCGGGGAGATGTCTCAACGGTCTTCCTGTGTCTCGCCGAAGCCTTTACGAGTTTATATTTAGTCGCCAGGACACTGTGTTTCTCATGTCGAAAGTCTTTCTATTAGCAAGGAAAACCCCATCGCCAAGAGCTCATAACGAGCTCCTTTAGTCTTGCCGATCTTCCGTTCTGTCGTTGGGACTTTCGCTTTCGGCGAGACATTTCGCCGAACATATTCTACTCTTGCCGAGTGACTTTCTGTCGGGGAGACATTCATGCTTCGCTGAGACCTTACCGCGAGCTCCCTACTCTTTCCGAAGTATTCGCTTTCGCCGAGACTCCTGATGGTCGCCAAGACGTTGTGGCGAGGCCTTCTTTTCTTAGCGAGCCCAGATCTTTTCACTGAGACCTCTGGCCGAATTCAGACCAAGCCTTAGTTGGCATAACACCGCCACTTCACTGAGACCTCATATCGAAAACTTAAGTCTGGCCGAGTGTTGGCTTGGACCCATCAGTCGATGAGACATGATACATTCGCCAAGACCTTACCTCAACTGACCTTTGATCATATTGATACTGTTTGCTATATCGCCGTTCGCCTAGACATTACACTGAATTCCCCATATCTTGGCGAGGCCCTTTCTAATAGCATCTTTCGGCATAACTTCGTGGCTTCACCAGGACTTCTCTGCGAGATCTCAACTCTTACCGAAACCTACGTTCCGGGAATGTCCAGTGGTCTGGAATTGTGCCTAAACTGTGGATATTCGTCAGGTCCAGATTTCTCCGGAATCCGCCATCTCCCATATCTTTCGAAGTCTCTCTTTTGGCCCGTTCTTCGTGGAAATCTGTCCCTCACGGATTTCCCCGAAAGTTGATGAAACATAAAGAAACATGGGATAATTGGGCCTCAAGGGAGAGTTGTTGCCAATCTCAACCCGGTCTCCATTTCCCAAACCTTCGACATGCCGGATAGATCTCATGTGGTGGGATTCACCATTGAGGTAGCTCAGGAATTCTACAATGACCAAACTGTGAGGTCACAACAGCTAATCAATTCCTAGCTGGAGAAGCCCAAGTCTCACTACTCCAAATTGCCTAAGTAGCTGTTCAGAGAAAAATTCAAGGAGTATTATGATGCCATCACCTTTTTGAGCAGGGTGGTCAGATTGAAGAGTGCTAGTACATTTGAGAATTGGATGTGCCATGCCATTGTAAGGATGGAACAAGAGAAAATTGATTACCATTGGGCAGGGGTCATCAGCCAAGTAATTCATAGGCAATTGTCTAATGTGTTGCAGACAAAGACCTTCACAATGACCACATATCTGGTATATGCACTTGCTAGGTTCCATCCTTACAAAGGATTGGATACAAAGGGAATTTTTGGAAAGGACATCATCTATGAAGTTTTCCCTCAGTTGTATTTAGGAAGCTCTAACTATAGGAGGGAACATGATGCATTCACCATGCATATCACCAGAATGCTTCAGGAAGCAGAGCATGTAAGGATTTCAGATCTAGCCAAGGAGCTCATCAGGAAGTATGGAGCCTGGTTCATTTAGTTCCCAACCTTCTCTTACATCTGGATTGATGGCTGTCAAAAGGCCCTGTAAAGACTTCCAAGGTATCCCACAGACCACATCATATTGCTGGAAGTAACTAGGCAGATTTTTGACTTCGATGCCATTGTCAAGAAGGACAAACATAAGAAAGGATTTGGTGGGGATTTTCCCCTAAGGATGGGCACTAGAGAGGTATGTCCTTCCATTGGTTCTTCCCATGCTTCAGAAGAAGAATTGAGTGCTCTTGGATTGTCTTTCCACTCCAAGAGATCCAGATTTGACATCACAGGGGAGGCTCAAAAGAAGGCCAGTAGAGAATACTGCCATAAGGTAAATTTGGAGGACTATTGGGCCAACTGCGGTGATGAGTATGAGGTTAGAAGGAAGAAATTCTCCCAGCTTCCAGTTGATGCAGTTCGATTATATAATGTAAGGGTAGTTCCTGATCAATTGGAAGATGATGGGAATGTAATTCAGGTCCATGCCTATGAGGCAGTGAAGGATAGGCCAATTGGTGATGTGGATTGGTCGGAGGAGGAAAAGACAGAGTTGAAACAATTGATGGATCCAGTCCTCAAATTTACTAGGATGTGGCTCAAACACATGGTATGGGAGTTGGAAAACAAGGGAGTGCAATGCACCTATGCCCTGATGGGGGACTTAGATTCCCATTCTACTTCTAACGAGTCCACTGAGCAGGATCTGAAGGGAAAAGGAAAACTAAGCTCTCCTATCAAAATTAAATCTAAAGGTGTTCAAGAAGAAGAAGCCCAGGAAACAGTAAAACAGAGGAAGCCAAAAGCTAAGAAAAGGACTAGGACTAAGAAGCATGAGCAGAAAGAGATTGAAAAATAGAGTCCTGAGGCTGATGCTACTGTGCCTAAGAGGAGAAGAATTGTCAAATTATCAGAGAAGGCTAGCTCCAAATTTGGGGAGGAAGTTTCTCCACCGGTAATAAGTGTTGAAAGCTCGGAGGAGAAGTCCAAAGTGTATGCAAGGAGGTCTAGGACTCCCTCTCCCAGGGACAGTATGCCTAAGGCTGACCTTCCTCTGGTGGCTTCTCATGAGGAGCAGGATTATGACATCCCTCCCGCTCATGAAACCCAAAGTGAACTAGGTGGGAAAAAAGAGGTTGATGAAGATCCAGATATAGGAGAGGAAGAATTCCATGAAGGGGAACTCCATAGTGCAGAAGCAGAGATGGAAAAGATAATGCAGTCCCCCATGGTTGCACATGTAGAGTCTCTGGTCAAAATTGAAGCAGTTGAATCTCCTCCAAGGGAGGTAGAGGCTGTAAAGGATCCATCACCTACACATGAAGAAGAGCATGTTTCAGAGGAAGAAAGTGAAATGGATGAGACCCTTAAGAAACAGAATTTGAATGAGGGAATAGCAGGAGATCAGCATGAAGAAGAAATGGGGCAGAGCAGAGTGCAATTGGAGTCCACTGTCCCTAATTGGCTGGAGAAGGAAATAAAGAGAAAACAGGTAGTAGTGGAGGATAGTCCACCAAACTGGGATGCATTACTATCCGAGATTGGAAAAGATAAAGGAAAGAAGAGGGCTAGGGTGATCTCACGGGTCGAGAGAGATGAGGCACATGCAAGGTGGTTCATATTGCTACCCCTATCCTAGACAAAAATAGAGATGATGTGGCTAGAAATGATTATAATATACAGACTTTTAACCTTGGGCCTACATCAGTTGAGTAGGATATTGAGGACTATGAGGTCTCTAGTGCTGTTATTGTGGATCGATTGATAAAGGAAATGAAGACCAAGGAGGAACTTAAGAGAGAAAATGAAAATCTCAGGAAGTGCTTGTAGGAATTAATAAAGCCTCTGCAGTCCATTAATCCTTCTTCCTCTGCTACCAATCCTCTGCCTCAGGAGACCATAACTGAGCTTGAAAAGATGAAGGCTTCCACCCTTGCCACTGTGAATTGGTTGAAAGGAGTGCAAGAAAAGGGTGATGAAGCTATTAAGGAGATCCTGTCAACAGGGAAAGATGCTATTATGGCGACTGAGTGGTTGAAATAGGTGTTGGCACAAGACAGGGAGGATACATACCTCCTTCTATAGAAAACTAGAACTCTAATGGAATACACTCGTGATAGGTTGGTAAGCGACGAGATCCTTCCTCTAGAGCTACCGAACCTTGGGAGTGGTTTGAGGCACTGCAAATTAGGCAGAAGGTGTTGAAAAAGATTCACAAACAAGGGAAGTAGATTGATGACGCCTTGACTGAGGTTTATGATGGTTCCATTGCCTTCTTCGAAATCATGATGAGAAGAAGAAAGATCTCGCCCAAGTACTTGAGCCTTGAGCAGTTGAGGGAATGGTGGCATGAGGTGTATGCACCACTTGATGATGGTTCTGTTTCCGAGCACCAACTGGATGATGCGGCCACCTACGTCACAGTTATTGATAAACATGTGACATACAAGGTAGATTGGGATAGGTCAGTCAAACACTCAAGGGAGGAGATTACATCCACTGAGAGGAGACTTAAGGTTCTGCCAGTACCACCTGTGGCTGACTTGGATGGAGTGTTCTTGAAGCTACATGAAGAGTCAGATCGGCGCAGAGATAATAGGGAAGAGATCTAATGATAGGCTGCGGCGTGATTTGTGCTTCCCTATTATCTTCCCGCACGTCGTTTGAGCTGCATTACGGATCCCGGGCCGACCTCGATGGAACATGCATTTATTGCATATTTGACCCACTTCGAAGACTGTTCTGGCCGGGTTGTTGTACCGAGTTATTGCTGCGAAGCCCTTGCCTGGCGGACGGATTTTTGGGGATTTCTATATATTGGGCATGTCGCCTCATTTGTAAAGGGTTAGAAAAATTAGATAGTTGGAAATAGTTAGGAAGTTAGAACTTGTAGCCAAAATATAGAAGTAGAGTAAGTTAGCAAGTAGTCGCCCTCAAGCAAATATTGTAACAGAAAGCTAAAATTGTTGCTATAGTGAACAATTTGAATGCAAATAGTGACATTGTGATTTGGTGCCATATTTTTGCTCTCTTGTTTTGCATGGTTCTTGCTATTCCATCTTTAAAATTGCTTTGAGTTGGTAAATATTTAGATTAGATTCGATTTGATAATGTTTGTGATTTGATACTTAAATGTTGCAGCAATCCTTCAGTCCATACTTTTTGCAACCAACTGATTGTTAGTTGCTTTGCAAAGTTAGCCTGGACTTTTCATATTCCTTATGCTTAAGTTCGATTGTGAAGGTTTATTCACTTCAACTGCAATAGGGTTGTTTGAATGAGTGTTCATGATTTGAAAATGTTAACACCTCAAAAGATTGCACTGCTTTCTGTGAGATTGTAGTTTATCTTGGTCAAGTAGAAATCAATTTTGAGGGATTGGTCCATTTTAAGTATTGGTTACTTTCATTGTTAATTCTAGGAGTAGTATTAGATTTAGAAATATCTCTAAAACCCTTATCCTTTTCTATTTATTTAATTATTGGGTTAAATCTTGGATTGAAAGATCACCAGTTTGTTAAATCTGATAAAATTGATTCAGTATTTTGCTCGTAGTAAGGTCCCATTGTGATTACCAACATTTTCACATTTTGTTACTGAGTTGTTTTATGCACTGTCAAGACCTAACATTAGAGACCTTGGGGTTATCTCTTAAGGCTTGCCGATAGAGATTTACCTTTCAAGAGAGATAGGATATCATATTCTGTCTGGCTATTATTGTGCAGAAAACACGATCAACAGAAACTGGTGCTAGAAGGAGGGACGAACAAGCAAGCTGGATCAATTTTTGAATGCCATCTCTCCTGAGATATTCAGAAGAAGGACAATATCTGATCCAAGAGAGGAAGAATTTCAAGAGTTACCAGACCCCACTAGGTTAGGAAGGGCCAACAGAAGGGGAGAATCATCATCTTCCCATCCATCTCATCCACTCCCATCATCCCCATCTTCATCAAGTTCATCTGAGTCTGAGGCCATTCCCAGTCCACAACCTCAGCCGCTCATAAATCAGCCATTACCTCCCCCACCTCCACCAATGGCTTTCCTGGCTACCAACCCATCGCCCCTGAGCTTCGCTATCTACAATGTTATGCCAAAAAACCCTGAACACTTTTGTTCAAAATTCCATATTAATGATCCTAATAGAACCGCTGAAGAGCACATTAGAATCTTTCAGACTGGCCTTAAGGATAGAGGAATAAACCATGAGGACGTAGCATGTAGGTTATTTCCATATTCACTAGGGGAAGATGCATTCTATTGGTATAACCACTTGCCTGCTAGATCCGGCCAACATTGGACTGAGTTAGAAGCTGCCTTCTTGCAGAAATTTTGAATTCCCATCAGTTCTAATGAGCTTTACCGTCAGTTCACAAATGTGAAGAGAGAGGTCAATGAGCCCATAGGGTCTTTCAACAATAGGTTTCATTGTGCCTATACCAGATTATAGGCCCCTTACCCTGTTGATGAACCCACTACCTTAGAATTCTATTATGAAGGACTTGATAGTTTGACAGCTACTTTTATGAAATGGAGTAATAACCCCCCTGGGAGTCTACTAGATGCATATGCAGAGGCTGTAAAAGTCAGCACAAATCTAAGACAACATCTGTCTGGGCCTTTACCCTCATTGGGACCCGTTGCTCACCCTGGACAAGTTCCAACTCTCAATCAAGCCCTTGCACACCATACTCCTATCATGAATCTAGTACCTCAGTTGCCTCTGGTCCCTCACCCAGGACCCCCTATGGGACAAATGTTATCCACGATGAGTTATCCCTAGCAAAATATGAATCAACCCCTGCACACTCAGCCTCAGGCTAGTTATCCTTCATACCTGCAAAATTCTAAATTCCTGAACCAGTCACTAAATCCCAATGCTATAGTTGGGTGTTCCCAGAATAATGCAAATCAACCTTCATACAGTAATCCTGACAAGGAAAGACTAGATGAATTGTCAGAACAAATAAAGAAACTGAATATGGAGGTAACATACTTGAGAAATCAGAATAGTCAGTTGCAGGCTGCTCAAAGAAACATGCAGTCCAATCAGAGTAGAGAGACTCCACAAGGACAACACTTTGATAGAGGGTAACGTCAGGACATGAGGTATAACAATGATAGAGGATACAACAACGAAAGGGGGTATAACAATGATAGAGGATACAAAAATGACAGGGGGTATAACAATGATAGAGGTTATAATCAAGACTGAGGGTATAATAATGACAGAAGGCAGAATTATGATAAAGGGCAATCTTCCTGCCAAAACTTTGATCGAGGTGGTGGACAAGGATTCGAGAGAAGACAACAATCAGGATAGAATAGAACCTGAAATACAGGTCCCAACAATGGAGGAGTTCCCACCCCATTGGATCAACCAATCAATCAACCTGTCAATCAACCTACCAGTCAGCCAGTAAATCAAGAGAAGCCTCCTAGCAGTGTATACCTGGCTGAGGTTGATTTATCATGGTGGTGTAGGCTCCACAAGACTAGTCAGCATTCTGAGCTGGACTGTCAAGAGTTCCAAACAATAGCCTCAATTTTCCAGTATGAGGTGGAGAATAATACAAGTTGTCAGGAAATTATACCCTCTATTCCTTATGATTCGCTAGTGTTGGTGCTGAACCATGCTTCTTTTCCGCAAAGTGAGGAAAACGTACCTGAAGAAGAATCTGACCAGTTGAAGGACGAGGCAGATCAGGTGTGCAGTGGAGATGAAATGACACAACTATTTGATGAGAATCCAGTGAATGATAATGGTCCTAGGGATGAAGAAGAAGCCTACATTGAAGAAGTATAGACCTTCTAGAGGCCTGTCAAAAGGTATGATTTGAGAGAGTTGCCACACAGGTGCCCATAGGTTGGAGGCTCCTTCACTACTTCCATTCCACCAAATAATTTCAACACGCCTCCGGACCCCAATGCTAGTAACAATCCCTCATTGCCCCCGGTTTCTAGGAAATATTTATCTCAAGAAGGACAGGCTGATGTACCAAAGGGAAGAAATGCTGATGCAAGTAAAGAAAAGATGGTGGAGTACCCGAGGGAGACCCCCATTGATTTAAATGAAGAACAATTGGCCATAATGTTGTTGAAGAACTCCAGAAGTTAAAGGTAAATCTATCTGCATTTGAGCTATTAAGAGTTCCATCCATTAGGAATGCAGTCTTAGGTTTTTATGATGCAAATTTCATATCACAAGATAATCAGTTAGCAAAAATGCCTATAAAGTATCCAGTCCTCAGCCAATAGGAGGGAAAAATCGAGCACATAATCAAGACCATATGCCCCCTGAGAGTACAGGGAAAGAGGGACAAATCCCAAGTTGCCCAGGTGGATATTCCCTTGACTCTGTTTCAAGGGAAAACAAATACTCCCCCATTCTTGATTTTTGTCCGTGTATTTGGCAAGAATCTACATAAGTGTTTGCTAGATTCGAGTGCCTCAACCAATGTTATTCCCCTTGGTGTTTATAGGGCTATGGGTATCACCCCTGCTGATTCTCAAAAGAAAGTCACACAACTGGATAGGGCTGAAGTCAATGTTGTAGGAGAGCTGAATATGATCCACATGCAGATTGCTTCTGATCCTAGGATTTAGCAAGTTATTAATATACAAGTGGCTGACATTCCTAATGCTTATGGCCTAATCTTGAGAAGGGACTTTACCAGGGCATTGAATGGATATGTTTCAACTGATCACTCCCATATGTGGCTCCCCTGGAAAGGAGTGCCAAATCAGATCAAAATTGAATGAGAACCCAAGATGAAATACATGATTACAAAGTATTAGAAGACCTCTGCTAAGATTCTGGTGTCAGAAGTAGGTATGGGTAGTTACATTCTTTCCGCTCCCCTTGAAGAACTAGATTCAGAGGAGGTCCTCATGTTGCATACAGTATCTCACGGCCTCACGACAAAGTCTAGTGGTGTTGAAGCCCTAGTGGACCCAGTTAAGGACAATGGTGAACTAGTTGAAAGTAATGATGATCCAGAGGATAATCAGCTGGCTTTGTTAGATAGTTTTCAAGAGTTCCTTCAAAAATGTATTGAAGGTCAGATTTAGTTAGGAAGAAGGATGAACTTTGAAGAGTTACTTTTGGCCAATTGGTGCAGGGTACACAATGCTTCACATTCAGAATTGGACTGTTACTTATGCCAAGCCGTAGTAAAACAAATACAGAAGTATACTAATCCTACTCTTGTAATCCCAATCAGTGTCTAGGAAGACCACAAAGGAAAAGGAATGATGCCTTCTGAAGAGCTATCCAGTGGTAACAGTACAAGTAATACAACAGGGAACTTTGCAGCTGTTGGTAGTTGGACTCTGAGGTTTGATGGGTCTAAATCAAAGCAAGGAGCTGGAGTTGGCTTTGAGCTAATTAGTCCAAAAGGAAAAACATTCTTCGCTGCTCATAGACTCCAGTTTCATTGTACTAATAATGTAGCAGAATATGAGGCCTTAGTGCATGGATTGTTGATGGCCTTGAAGAAGAAGGTTAAAATCTTGCAAGTGTATGGAGACTCTGAATTAGTAGTCAAGCAAGTTAGAAGGCAGTACTCTTGCCATGACAGAAGAATGACTAACTACAGACACAAAGTATGGGACCTTATTGAAGGATTTGACGCCTTCAACATTCAACTGATTCCACAAAATAAAAACCAGACAGCTGATTCCTTGGCCCAGACAACCAACACTCTGTAGCCTCTATCTCTTTCTGGGTTGAAGAAGTTTTTAGTAGAACTGACCCCAGTGCCCTCAGTCCCTGATAATGTTATCAGCTTCCAGGTGTTTGAAGATGATAAGCATATTCTAGACTTTATCACAAACACCAATGTTTTTGCTTCTCAGATCATTGATGAAATTGAGCCTCAAGAGGCAGAGATAGACTTAGAAGGGGCAATCAATTTGAAGACCAACACAATCCCCAGGGGAATGGTGCAACTAGAGAGGATTTTTGATCTGGACAAGATCAAAGACTAGGATCAAGACAGTAGGAAAGAGTCCATTAGTGGACAATGTGATAGGTATAATGTAGGATCCCAAGAGGATGAAAAAATGTTCTTATTGGCAAAGTATGCACCCCTAAAGAAAGATGGGGGATCATTGCTGCATTGCATAATTATCCAGATGTGATAGCCTAGAGTTATGAGGACCTAGAGACTTATGATACATCAGTCATAACTATACTATCCCTCTCAATCCAGGGGTGAAACCTTTCAAATAGAGGTAGAGGCCTATTAACGCTCTGCTAGAACCTGTAATACAAAGGGAAGTGTAGAAACTATTGTTTGCGAGAATCATATTTCCATTCAAACACTCCACTTGGGTTGCGAACTTGGTTCCTGTACGAAAGAAAAATAGTGAAATCAGATTGTGTGTAGATTTCAGGAACCTGAACCGAGCATAAGAGAAAAACAATTATCCAGTACCCTCACTGGATGAAGTGCTGCAGATTGTTAACGGATCCCAGATGATGTCTTTTCTGGATGGTTACTCAGGATATAACCAGGTCATGGTGGAATATGAGGATAGACATAAGACTGCTTTCACCACTAAGTGGGGCACTTTCGCTTATAGAAGAATGCCTTTTGGCTTGATTAATGCTGGAGCCACATTCCAGAGAGCAATGGACATAGCCTTTAAAGATATAATTGGTGAGTGCATAATTATTTATATGGATGATCTAATTGTCTTTTCCAAAAAGAGAGGTGATCATATTTTAGATTTATGCAAATTCTTTCAGAAATGCAGAGAGTTTGGGATATCCCTCAACCCAAAGAAATGCATCTTTGGAGTAACAGAAGGTAAGTTATTAGGGCATATCATCTCTGAAAAGGGGATTGCAATTGATCCAGAACGTATAGAGGCTATTCTTAAGATCCCACCACCTGCTAGTAAAAAGGAAATGAAGTCATTTTTTGGAAAAATTAATCTTGTCAGAAAGTTCATCACTGGGTTTGCAGAGATAGTCAAACCACTGAATGCAATGTTGAAGTAGGAGGCCAAGGTGGAGTGGAATGCAGAAGCGAAGGAAGCATTTGCTGAAATAAAAAGAGCTATTTCTGAAGCTCTAGTTTTAGTAAGCCCTGATTATGCCAAATCGTTCTACATATATTCATTTGCTTCTGACCACTCTTGTGCTGCTATATTAACTCAGAAATCAGACCAAGGCAACAAGCACCCCATAGCATTCATGAGCACACCATTGAAGGATGCGGAGTTGAGGTACCCGAATGTGGAGAAGCAGGCTTATGCCTTAGTCAAGGCGGTTAAAAAATTCAGACATTACATCCTCAGAAATAAGATCTTTGCTATAGTTCCTGATCCTGCAGTCAAGCTGCTCTTGATACAGAATGAATTGGGAGAATGAAGAGCCAAGTGGGTAACTATGCTACAAGAATATGATATGGAAATTCAGCCCATGAAGCTGGAAAGAGGGTAGGGGCTGACAAAGACAATGGCAGAGACATGCCCTGATCTCACAGCTCAGGCTTATACTTTGGAGGATGTTTCTCCTGGCAAGTGGTATGATGATGTTGTTCATTATCTCCTGACTCAAGGGTGCCCTAATTGTCTCAATCTAGTACAAAGAAGGTCACTATGCTTAAAGAGTGACAATTTCATGTTAAAAGGGGCTATTTTATAAAAGAGAAATCACAAAGGTGTGTACTTAAGGTGCCTGGGAAGGGAAAAATCTGAAAGAATGATGTCGAAATTCCATGACAGATATGGTATAGGCCATGGGTCAGCACCATCTACAACAAACCAGATTCTCAGAGCTGGTTATTACTAGCCTACATTGTTCAAAGACACCCACAATCATGTAAGGACATGCCATGTGTGTCAGACGGCGGCCACCAAAGAGAAGTATGCAGCGCTCCCACTTCAGCCAGTCGTTGAGGTAAAACCTTTTGCTCAATGGGGAATGGACTTCATTGGCCCCATCAATCCACCCTCCTCCATTGGTCATAGGTATATTCTCACCATGACTGATTATTTTACACAATGGACTGAAGCTCTCGCATGCAAGCAGTGTACTTCTGAGGTAGTGATTAACTTCCTTGAATCTGGTATTCTTAATCATTTTGGATGTCCTATGTCTTTGGTTTGTGACAATGGTCCTGCGTTTTCATCGTTAAAGTTTTCTAACTGGGATTTTGATCATGGGATCATTATAAAATTTGTATCCAATTACTATTTGCAGGGTAATGGGTTGGTTGAGTCATCCAATAAGAATCTGCTGACTGTCATCCACAAGTTATTAAGTAGGAACCCTAGAGACTGGCATACCCAACTCAGATTTTCTCTTTGGGCAGATCGTACAAGACATAAAGCCTCCATAGGGATGTCACCCTACCACCTGGTTTATGGATTAGAACCCGTGTTCCCTATACAATTGAAAATTCCTACCCTTCAGTTCATCAATGAATATTATGATGAGGGAGACAGACGTGAGGCAAGACTTGTCAAACTATTGCACCTTGAAGAAAAGAGAGATGAAGCCCTGGAGAACTTTTCTAAGCATCAAGGGGTTGTCAAGAGGTGGTTTGATAAGAGAGCCAAGGTTAAATCTTTTAGGATTTCTGACTTGGTTCTTTCCTGGGATAAAGCCCATGACCGTAAGGGAGAGCATGGAAAATTTGATAAACTTTGGCCTGGACCTTACCAGATCTTAGAAATTCTGGGAGATAATGCTTTTCGTTTGAAAACTCTCACTGGAGAGGATATCCCACTGCCTGTCAATGGGCAGTATTTGAAGCATTATTTCCAGTCTTGAGCTATTTTCAGCTCTGGTCTTGTATATAGTTAGATTAGGGTTTCCCTTTCCGCTTTGCTTTTGTTTGTTTTGGTTAGTGTAGGTTTCCTTTTGGTTTTTTTGTTCTTGCGTTGCTTTTGCTTTGGGGGGTTTCTCTGTTTTAGCCTGGATGTGTTGCACCTGCATGGAAAATGTGCCCTCTCTGGGATTGTTCTAAGTATTTTGTTGGTGAACTTTATTCTTTTATCTTGAAAGGATGGTTGAAATATTTGCTGTTGCCAACAATTTTAATGTCAGATTTATAGAAGATTGAGTCACTTGTATGGATTTGAACTTGAAATACTCTGAAAATATTATATCTTTTATATATCTTAAGAATCCTAATGTCACTCTAGGAACCCTTGTGAAGTCTTGTCAAGTGAAAAATACTATTTCTGCTTTAGTGCCACTGTGGTTCTTAGCCCTGAGTGTGAACTTCATTGTTCACAGGTTGAAATGAAAGAGACATACATTGAATATCAAAAGAAAGAAAAATGAAATATTGAATATCAAAAGAATAAATTCAACTTATCAAGGATACCTAAATATCTCTATCGGGGCTATGGAGGCCCGACTGGCAGTAGAGCTATGTTCTGGAGAGTCACAACGATAACCTCACCGGGGCTATGGACGCTTGACTGGCAGTGAGGCCCTATCCGGGTTGCTTTTGAAGTTAGAATCCTTATGTAGCCTGACTTGACTGAAATTGGTTTCTGTAGTAACTTAAGGAGGGAAATGAACTCATGCACACACACTTGGATTTTCAGTCTATGGAGGATTTGACCTATCCCTTGGTTCTGATTCTTTGAATCTTGCATTCTGACCTGTTTGTTTGATAGTGAGATTGAGACTAGAGATTTTGGGTTCTGGATTCCTGTTTTTCATCAAATGCTCTGAAGCATTTTCCTAGCAGAAGTCGCCATTTATTGTGCAATTTTTCGCACACATGCCCCGCTGTAAGCAGGGACCCTCTTCCGCTTCGGTTTTGGTGTTCTGGCCCTTTCTTTTGAGGTTTTTGTCTTACTTGAGTATGTGCTTAAATGTTTATTTTGAATGCCCAATTATTTTCCCCAGGTTATTCAGTGAAAATATTAAGTTCTAAATGAATTTCAGGCTTTTGCTCGGATTCAGGATTTTCAACCCTGGTCAGATTTTCCCGGATCTTGCTTGGATTCCAGTTGGACCTTGTTGCTCGAGAATTTTGGGTCTTCACGGATTTCCGCGTGGTCCAGATTTTCCTAGACTCCACCCTATCGTCAGTTCCCTGGGTTTCATGACTGTCTTATTGAGTGCATTAATGGCTTCATACGTGCTTTGAAGGCTAGATTTCGCTTGATTTCTGAGATCTTTTGCACCATTATGTTCATTATTTATCATCGTTTGAGCTAAGAAGTGCTTTCCTGCGATTGAATGACTTCGTTTTGAGGTGTTTGGGCTTGAATTAATTCCTCCGGTGGCTTTTTCTTGTGCGTTCTCACCTCTATTCTTTGTGGGTGTCGTTGAGCTTCGCGTTGGCTGCTTATGAGATCAGTTCCTGCTTTTTAATGGTATGTGTTTGATTGCTCTACTTTGAATTGAATTATGAATGGCATGTTGGTACTTGATTTCCTACGTATTTGTTTATTTCGTGCTAGGGTTGTTCAGTATTGCATCCTTTGTCATCTCCCAGGTGAGTTTTGAGTTCATGTGTCTATCTGCGTTTTAATAAACCTTGCTTGAGAGTAATTAGTAAACCCTAGTGGTGAGTCAACAGTGGAAACAACTAAAGTCTTAACTTTCCTGCACGCTAATTGCGGGTAATAGGGTTCGGACCTAGGGCAGTGCCATATCAGATGATTTCATCTTAAGATTGACCTAGAATGCAAAGAAAATTCATGAGAGGTCCATCCCTGACTTTCCCTAAGTTAAACATGTCGAAATCCATAGTTGGTTCAGTGTCTGGTGAAATCGGGACTCTCCATCCCTTTCAGATTCCCTTCCTTGTAACCATTCAAGCTCGCTGAGACATCATATCGATCACCTCGAGGTTCGCCGAAATGTTCTTCCTAGGTTCATGTCGGATTGCCGTAACACTACCATTTTTACTTCAATGAAATCTTTTGTATTCGTCAATCGGAATTTTTTTTGCTTTCGCCGAGACCTCACCCCGTGAGGAGATGTCTCATCGACATCCTTGTTCATACTCGTTTTTGGTAGGACAAGCCCTAGTCGCCAAGATGTCATGGCGAGATCTAATAGCTTTACTGATGTTCGCTTGTTTCGCTAAGACCTTCAACCTTCGGCAAGACTTCCCACTGAGCACTTGTGCTTTCATCGAGCCTCGTTCTTTTCAGTTGCTGTAACCTTTCGAAGTCAGGGAGATGTCTCAATGGTCTTCTTATGTCTCGCCGAAGCCTTTACGAGTTTATATTTAGTCGCCAGGACACTGTGTTTCTCACGCCGAAAGTCTTTTTGTCGGCAAGGCAAACCCCATTGCCAAGAGCTCATAACGGGCTCCTTTAGTCTTGCCGATCTTCCGTTCTGTCGTTGGGACTTTCGCTTTTGGCAAGACCTTTCGCCAAACATATCCTACTCTTGCCGAGTGACCTTTTGTAGGGGAGACATTCATGCTTCGCTGAGACCTTACCGCGAGCTCCCTACTCTTGCCGAAGTCTTCGCTTTCACCGAGACTCCTGATGGTTTCCAAGACGTTGTGGCGAGGCCTTCTTTTCTTAGCGAGCCCAGATCTTTTCGCTGAGACCTCTGGCCGAATTCAGACCAAGCCTTAGTTGGCATAACACCGCCACTTCGCTAAGACCTCATATCGAAAACTTAAGTCTGGCCGAGTGTTGGCTTGGACCCATCCGTCGGTGAGACATGATACATTCGCCAAGACCTTACCCCGACTGACCTTTGATCATATCGATACTATTTGCTATATCACCGTTCGCCCAGACGTTACACCAAATTCCCCATATCTTGGTGAGGCCCTTTCTGATAGCATCTTTCAGCATAACTTCGTGGCTTCGCCAAGACTTCTCCGCGAGATATCAACTCTTACCGAAACCTGCATTCCGAGAATCTCTAGTGGTCCGGAATTGTGCCTTAACCGCAGATATCCGTCAGGTCCATATTTCTCCAGAATCCACCGTCTCCCATATCTTCCGAAGTCTCTCCTTTGGCCCGTTCTTCGTGGAAATCCATCCCTCACGGATTTCCCCAAAAGTTGATGAAACATAGAGAAACATGGGATAATTGGATTCATTTAGAATTTGTGATGCATTTGATGATTATTTCTTGGCATAGTTGGATCTTTCATGTGATTTATTGATGAAAAATGATCAGGTCTGATGATTAAGTAGATGTTTCTTGGTTTTTTTTGCTGGAATCCGATTAGTCTAGAATCTCCCGAAATTCCTCTCTGGCTCAGATTCCGCGGATGGTCTTGAAACCCAAAACTTGTTATGATCATTTTATATGAATTTTAATAACACCTTGACTATATGAGATGCATTCTAATGGTGTTTTGATAGATTAACGTTGCTTTCCTGTGGTTCTTACTATGTTTTCATGTTGAGTGCAGGCTGAGTCAAACAAGGTAGCAGCTGGTTCCTCTTTGTCTGATGCTGAGAGGATAAAGATGAACATTAAGAGGAAGGTCCCTGAGAGTAAGATCACTTCTGTTTGGTCAGAAGTGACTGATACAAATGTTGGCCTCTGGGACTATGAAAAGTTTAAAGCAAGAATGGCAGCCAAGGATCCTCCTTTGGTGACTAGAAGGATGATGGAGTCAGGCTTGTCCCACGTAGCCGGTTTCCCTTCTACAGTGCAATGCTATGAACTGGTCCTTGAGTGCGCTAGGCACTATGATCAGGATACATAGAGGATTATTGGGCCACAAGGGAGAGTTGTTGCCAATCTCAACCTGGTCTCCATTGCCCAAACCTTCGACATGCCAGATAGATCTCATGTGGTGGGATTCACCATTGAGGTAGCTCAGGAATTCTACGATGACCAAACTGTGAGGTCACATCAGCTAGTCAATTCCTGGCTGGAGAAGCTGGGTTCTCACTACTCCAAATTGCCTAAGCAGTTGTTCAGAGAAAAATTAAAGGAGTACCATGATGCCATCACCTTTCTAAGCAGGGTGGTCAGATTGAAGAGTGCTGGTACATTTGAGAATTGGATGTGCCATGCCATTGTAAGGATGGAACAAGAGAAAATTGATTACCATTGGGCAGGGGTCATCATCCAAGTAATTGACAAGCAATTGTCCAATGTGTTGCAGACAAAGACCTTCACAATGACCTCATATTTGGTCTATGCACTTGCTAGGTTCCATCCTTACAGAGGATTGGATGCAAAGGGAATTTTTGGAAAGGACATCATCTATGAAGTTTTCCCTCAGTTGTATTTAGGAAGCTCTAACTATAGGAGGGAAAATGATGCATTCACCATGCATATCACTAGAATGCTTCAGGAAGTAGAGCATGTCAGGATTTTAGATCTGGCCAAGGTGCTCATCAAGAAGTATGGAGCCTGGTTCATTCAGTTCCCAACCTTCTCTTACATCTAGATTGATGGCTGTCAAAAGGCCCCCGTACAGACTTCCAAGGTATCCCACTGACCACATCATATTGCTGGAAGTAACTAGGCAGATTTGTGACTTCGATGCCATTTTCAAGAAGGACAAATATAAGACAAGATTTGGTGGGGATTTTCCCCTAAGGATGGGCACTAGAGAGGCATGTCCTTCCATTGGTTCTACCCAAGCTTCAGAAGAAGAATTGAGTGCTCTTGGATTGTCTTTCCACTCCAAGAGATCCAGATTTGACATCACAGGGGAGGCTCAAAAGAAGGCCAGTAGAGAATACTGCCATAAGGTAAATTTGGAGGACTATTGGGCCAACTGCGGTGATGAGTATGAGGTTAGAAGGAAGAAATTCTCCTGGCTTCTAGTTGATACAGTTCAATTATATAATGTAAGGGTAGTTCCTAATCAATTGGAAGACAATGGGAATGTAATTCAGGACCATGCCTATGAGGCAATGAAGGATAGGCCAATTGGTGATGTGGATTGGTCAGAGGAGGAAAAGAAAGAGTTGAAACAATTGATGGATCCAGTCCTCAAATTTACTAGGATGTGGCTCAAACACATGGTATGGGAGTTGGAAAACAAGGGAGTGCAATGCACCTATGCCCTGATGGGGGACTTAGATTCCCATTCTATTTCTGAGGAGTCCACCGAGCAGGATCCGAAGGGCAAAGGAAAACTGGGCTCTCCTATCAAAATTAAATCTAAAGATGTTCAAGAAGAAGAAACCCAAGAAACAGTAAAGCAGAGGAAGCCAAAAGCTAAGAAAAGGACTAGGACTAAGAAGCTTGAGTAGAAAGAGACTGAAAAATAGAGTCCCGACGCTGATGCTACTGTGCCTAAGAGGAGAAGAATTGTCAAATTATCAGAGAAGGCTAGCTCCAAGGTTGGGGAGAAAGTTTCTCCGCCGGTAATAAATGTCTAAAGCTAAGAGGAGAAGTCCAAAGTGTATGCAAGGAGGTCTAGGACTCCTTCTCCCAGGGACAGTATGCCTAAGGCTGACCTTCCTCCGGTGGCTTCTCATGAGGAGTAGCATGATGACATCCCTCCTGCTCATGAAACCCAAAGTGAACCAGGCGAGACAAAAGAGGTTGATGAAGATCCAGATGCAGGAGAGGAAGAATTCCATGAAGGGGAACTCCACAGTGCAGAAGCAGAGATTGAAAAGATAATGTAGTCCCCCATGGTTGTACATGCAGACTCTTCGGTCAGAATTGAAGCAGTTGAATCTCCTCCAAGGGAGGTAGAGGCTGTAAAGGATCCATCGCCTACACATGAAGAAGAGCATGTTGTGGAGGAAGAATGTGAAACAGATGAGACCCCTGAGAAACATAATTTGAATGAGGGAATAGCGGGAGATCAACATGAAGAAGAAATGGGGCAGAGCAGAGTGCAATTGGAGTCCACTGTCCCTAATTGGCTGGAGAAGGAAATAAAGAGAAAACAGGTAGTAGTGGAGGATAGTCCATCAAACTGGGACTCATTACTAGTCAAGATTGGAAAAGATAAAGGAAAGAAGAGGGCTAGGGTGATCTCACGGGTCGAGAGAGATGAGGCACATGACAAGGTGGTTCATATTGCTACCCCTGTCCTAGACAAAAATAGAGACGATGTGGCTGGAAATGATTATAATATACAAACTTTTAACCTCGGGCCTACATCATTTGAGTAGGATATTGAGGACTATGAGGTCTCCAGTGTTGTTATTGTGGATCGATTGAAAAAGGAAATGAAGACCAAGCAGGGACTTAAGAGAGAAAATGAAAATCTCAGGAAGTGCTTGGAGGAATTAATAAAGCCTCTACAGTCCATTAATCCTTCTTCCTTTGCTACCAATCCTCTACCTTAGGAGACCATAACTGAGCTTGAAAAGATGAAGGCTTCCACCCTTGCCACTATGAATTGGTTGAAAGGAGTGCAAGAAAAGGGTGATGAAGCTATTAAGGAGATCCTGTCAATGGGGAAAGATGCTATTATGGCGACTAAGTGGTTGAAACAGGTGTTGGCACAAGACAAGGAGGATACAGACCTCCTTCTAGAAAAAACTAGAACTCTAATGGAATACACCCGTGATAGGTTGGTAAGCGACGGGATCCTTCCTTCCTCTAGAGCTGCCGAACCTTGGGAGTGGTTCGAGGCACTGCAAATTAGGCAGAAGGTGTTGAAAAAGATTCACAAACAAGGGAAGCGGATTGATGATGCCTTGACTAAGGTTTACAATGGTTCCATTGCCTTTTCGAAATCATGATGGGAAGAAGAAAGATCGTGCCCAAGTACTTGAGCCTTGAGCAGTTGAGGGAATGGTGGCATGAGGTGTATGCACCACTTGATGATGGTTCTATTTCCGAGCACCAACTGGATGATGCGGCCACCTACCTCACAGTTATTGATAAACATGTGACATACAAGGTAGATTGGGATAGGTCGGTCAAACACTCAAGGGAGGAGATTGCGTCCATTGAGAGGCGACTTGATGTTCTGCCAGTACCACCTGTGGCCAACTTGGATGGAGCGTTCTTGAAGCTACATGAAGAGTCAGATCGACGCAGAGATAATAGGGAAGAGAGCTAATGATAGGCTGCGGCGCGATTTGTGCTTCCCTATTATCTTCCCGCGCATCGTCCGAGCTGCATTACTGATCCCGGGCCGACCTTGATGGAACACACATTTATTGCATATTTGACGCACTTTGAAGACTGTTCTGGCCGGGTTGTTGTGCTGAGTTATTGCTGTGAAGCCCTTGCCTGGCGGACAGATTTCTGGGGATTTCTATATATTGGGCATGTCGCCTCATTTGTAAAGGGTTAGAAAAATTAGATAGTTGGAAATAGTTAGGAAGTTAGAACTTGTAGGCAGAATATAGAAGTATAGTGAGTTAGCAGGTAGTTGCCCTCAAGCAAATATTGTAATAGAAAGCTAAAATTGTTGCTACAGTGAACAATTTGAATTCAAATAGTGACATTGTGATTTGGTGCCATATTTTTGCTCTCTTGTTTTGCATGGTTCTTGCTATTCCATCTTTAAAATTGCTTTGAGTTGGTAAATATTTAGATTAGATTCGATTTGATAATGTTTGTGATTTGATACTTAAATGTTGCAGTAATCCTTCAGTCCATACTTTTTGCAACCAACTAATTGTTAGTTGCTTTGCAAAGTTAGCCTGAACTTTTCATATTCCTTGTGCTTAAGTTCGATTGTGAAGGTTTATTCACTTCAACTGTAATAGGGTTGTTTGAATGAGTGTTCATGATTTGAAAATCTTAACACCTCAGAAGATTGCACTACTTTCTGTGAGATTGTAGATTTATCTTGGTCAAGTAGAAATCAGTTTTGAGGGATTGGTCCATTTTAAGTATTGGTTACTTTCATTGTTAATTCTAGGAGTAGTATTAGATTTAGAAATCTCTCTAAAACCCTTATCCTTTTCTATTTATTTAATTATTGGGTTAAAGCTTGGATTGAAGGATCACCAGTTTGTTAAATCTGATAAAATTGATTCAGTATTTTGCTCGTAGTAAGGTCCCATTGTGATTACCAGCATTTTCACATTTTGTTACTGAGTTGTTTTATGCACTGTCAAGACCTTACATTAGAGACCTTGGGGTTATCTCTTAAGGCTTGCCGATAGAGATTTACCTTTCAAGAGAGATAGGATATCATATTCTATTTGGCTGTTATTGTGCAGAAAACACGATCAACAGTGTGCATCAAAACAAAACTTCTCTTCAAAGGATTAAATGTAAGCTCTCTTCTATGAATGTCTCTTCCAAAGCATTTGAATATGTGACAAGACTGAAACGAAGATTTGAATCCTATGTTCCATTTTGCTTCAATAATGTTGTTTGTAGGTAAAATATTGTCTCCTTTAGAATTTTCATACACAACCTTCTAATGATCTTTATGCACTACATAGATAGGTAATGGTAATTCTTTTTCTCTTCATGTTGTTACTCACTTCATTTGCAACTATGCACTTTGCATTTCAATGCTTGACAAATATTACAGTCTTTTGCACTCTTCATGCATTTTTATCTCCTATTGAGAGTAGTTATAGTTGACATGAATATGCTAGTCTTGATACCTTGCATGGCTCTAATTGTGTTTAGCATGACTATTTAGTTTGTGAATAAGCACAACTTGCACCTTGTCACTTCCCCACTTGCAAAGATGAGTAGAAAAAACATATTAAAGTGTGTTTACACCTCTTTTTTCAGTGCCTTGCAAGTGTTCCTCATATTACTTTGATTGTTGTTCCATTATTGTGAGCTTTGATTATGTATGCATGTTCACTATCACCTTCATGACAATGCACCCTTACTGCTTCATATGCTAGTATTACTTGTAATCACCTTGATGAACATGTTCATGAAAAATTCACCATGTTGACACCATCACAAACATCATAACAAGTAGCACATTCTTTGTTGCCCTATTCAATGAGACACTTCAAACAACACACTTGGCATAAATAAAACATGGCATGGCAACAATAAGCACTCAAAATTGATAGCAATAGAAATTTCTCAATATGAAAATGACGCATTCTAATATGTTTTGTACTTAATTTGGGCATTCAAATGAGCTCTTGTCCACTCATAATTTTTAATTCATTGCACCTTGGATTGACTGTTATGAGTGGTCAATGATCTTAAAGGTCTTGTAGTTGCTCTATGATTTACTCCTTCAATGAATATTTCATTTGAGCATTATGAATGTGAATATGAAAACCTTTCTCAACCCCTCTTGAATGTTAAGGGGCAGCATGTTGGGCTCAACCCTTTTGGGAGCTCATTTTTGTACGACATGCTATAAAGCCTTTAGAAATAGATCAATAACATGATTTCTCCTATATCTACACAGTGAGCAAACATGTTAGATAAAAAATAATGAAGCTCAATGCTCCTGTGATGTTTCATTTTTCAAGCTCTATTGCATACTTCTGATGTTTATTCAATTGAATCGGTACATTATAGGAAATGCACTATATTTTTGTTGATAGATCACATAGTGAAAATAATATCCAAAGCTCTAACAAAATTTCTCAACATGATGCAAGTTCATTCAAGATCAGGAGCATATAGGAGTAGCAACAATGAAGACCAACTGGAGACCAAAATTAGGCAATGATGAATATGTTTTTCATTATATGCTTCTTTTCTTTTCTTAATCTTCAGTTGTATATTTCATTACTTATGATGAATTGGTTCAGCTACTCCCATGGCTTGTGTGGGACACTTGATCTCTCTTTTCTTTCCAATGAATGTGAAAGCAACATTTTGCAATCTTGTGCAATTTTGTATATATCTTTCTTGCAAAATAAATGAGACATTGTAAAGTGTATGAATCATTGCAAGATGAATGAAAGCAATATATTATATCTCATGTATTATCTTTAATGTTGTTAAACATTGAATGGAAAACTGAATGCTCTATTTTATTTGAAAACATAGTGCATAATGAAACTGAACTTTTCTTTTTAAACTCCAATATATGCAATGGTTTAATCAAAGTAGAAATGAATTGAAATCTTTTCACCTTAAAATGAACATAAGTTGTTTCAACTCTGCCAATTTGAGCTGTAGGTGAAAAATTGGTAACAATGCCTCCAAGAAATGTGGTATCATGGTGATGGACATCAACATGAGACCACATTTCCATAAGGAATTCTTTCAAACAACTCATTTCCTTATTATATGCTACCACATTTTCCAAACATGTCTACCAATGCATCTTATCAAACATGTCTATGCTACAACATTTTTCATACATGTCTCCTTACATACTGTAAGAAAAGTAAGTAATGCATTTTTTCAAACTTATCCATACTGCTGATTACATTGCATTTTATGAAACACACCAAGCATTTTATGAAACATATTGATATCGCTGATTAAATTGCATTGCATATCTTTAAAACTCAAAGCATTACTTTACATTGCATATCTTATCAAACATTTATGTCTCCAACCTAGGGTTTGTAGTGAGCTTAAAAGAACCCATAAATTTTGATGCATCTGGTGAAAATATATGAAACTTGATACTAATTTTCTGTAGGCCTATATGCATGTGTTGACAAAAGGAGGGTTGCTAAATCATCATTTTGTGTGAGTTATTGAGGACAATTTGTTTCTTTTTGTAACTATACTGTGTAAAACCTAGTACTTTAATGAATTTGTACAAAATTGCTTCATGTAAGTGTTGATCAATGTTAAGACTTGGGTTTGAGGGGAGTATTTGGAGTGTGGACAAGTGCTTAGGAGCAAAGAAGTGTCAAACCTAGGGTATAAGTTGTTTCCACCTTTGGAAACTAGAGGATCTTGTGCTTATTTTTGTCAAAACCACATTGCAATTGTCAACCAAGCCATGAAGAACATGAATTCAAAGAAGGGTTCGTAATGCTATATCTTGGAATTATTCACTATTTCTTTGGCAATGAGGAAACTTAGAAAGACAAAAAGCATTTTCAATTCCACAAAATTTTCCCTTTTTTTATTTCTTTGAAAGGCAAATGGTATGAATGAATGGAAACTTGCATTAACAACTATTTCATGTTACTTGAACTTATCTAAGCACATGATGAAGGTGAAATTTTGATGGCACAAAAAAAATAATGGAAACTTGCATTAACATTGATGAAAGCTCTTAAGTTTTCCAAATTAGTTGAAAATAAATTTTTTCCCACAACCATCACTAATAATGAATTTGAATATATTATGTCATTTTTACCATTTTTTGTCTCCAAGCTCCAAACAATTAAAATTTTACATACAAGATCCATCTAATTTAATGTTGAATTGTATGTGTAACAATGAAGATTAATAAAATCATCAAATGAATGGTCTATAAATTGTCAAAAGAAACAAAAAAACTCAATATAAACATCTACCTAAAATGAAATAGAGTGAATTCCACTAGCCATGCTAGAAATTGACTACTATAAGCAATGCAAATAGAATTCATAAGAAAATTTGTGTTAAGTTGATGTTGTTTATATAAGTTTTAAAATGAATTCATCTAAATTATGTCATGTTTTTCATTTTTTTATTCAAACTCATAAAAAATAAACTTTTTTATGCAACTCCCATCTAATTCAATGCTGAATTCTATGCCAAGTCGTTATGATTAATAAAATCATGAAAGGAATTTAGTTTATATTGTCAAAAACAAAAAAATATACTAAATAAAAACATTTCAATATTACCAAAATGAATATATTACTTGAGATAATGTAAAATGATGTAGAAAATTCAAAATGTTTTCTTCTACATTGTCTAGCATGCAAATTAGTGGTGAAAAGGTGATGGATCAAGCATAGATTGGTACAACAGGGAGTCAATTGCATAAAAAAGGCATTTTTGAGTCGGATAAAGCACTGAACTAGACAATTGCAGAAGCATGTGGGCCTGAATCATAGGGTCAACCCCTATTTTACCATTTCAAGGTAAAAACACATTTGGAGCTCATGAAATTTGGTGCTCATTTTCCAAATATAGAGAGGAAGGGAGTGAGACTTGAGATAGAGAGAGAGGGGATAGGAGTGAGAGAGATTAGTATAGGTAGCATGGTAGGAATTGAGACTTGAGAGGGATAGAGAGTTATCCAGTTAGGGTGGGGGAAAAGACCTGACAATGGGAGAGAGGTTGGGAGGGATGATACCTAAGAGATACAAAAAGAACAAAGGGGGAGAGAGAGGGAGTGTGGGAGAGGGGGTTGGAGTGAAATAGTTTTTTCTAGGTAGGGTGTGAGGTACATGAGACCTAATAGAGAGGGAGTGTGAGAGAGGGGATTGGAGTGAGAAAAATTAGTGTAGGTAGTGTGGGAGGGAGTGAGATCTGAGAGAGAGAGACTTGAGAGGGAGAGAGAGTTATTTAGTTAGGGTGTGGGGGAAGACCTGAGAGAGGGAGTGGGAGATAGAGGGATGGGAGAACTAAACCATCAATCATAAACCCTTAAACCCTCTACCCTCCACCCTCAACCCAATACCCTCAAACCTCTACCCTCAACCCAATACCCTCTACCCTCAACCCTTAAACCCTTAAACCCAACTAAAATCTCTACCCTAATCCCTCAACCCTTAACCCTTAATCCTTCAACCCTTAAACCCTAAACCCTCTACCCTCTACCCTCTACCCTCTACCCTCTACCCTCTACCTTCAACCCTAAACCCTAAACCCTCTACCCTCTACCCTCTACCCTTAACCCTTAAACCCTAAACCATGAACCCTTAAACCCTGAACCCTCTACCCTTAACCCTTAAACACTAAACCCTTAAATCCTCTACCATCTACCCCTAACCCTCTATCCTTTACCTTTAACCCTCTACCATGTACGCTCAACTCTCAACCCTCAACCTTCTCTCTCTCTCTACCCTTAACCATAAACCCTCTACCCTCCATCCTTAAATCCTAAACCCTAAACCCTTAAACCCTCTACCCTTTACCTTTAACCCTTAAACTCTAAACCCTTAAATCATCTACCTTCTACCCTTAACCCTTAACCCTTAACCCTATACCGTCTACCCTAAACCCTAAAACCTCTCTCTCTCTCTCAAGCCTATCTCTCTCCCTCACTCACTCCCTCTATCTCTCTCCACTATACCCTTAACCCTCTCCCCTCTACCCTTAACCCTCTACCCTCTCTCTCTCTCTCTCAAGTCTCTACCTCCTACTCCCTCTCCATCTCTAAGGTATCTCTCTCTATCTACCCTCAACCCTCTACCCTCAACCCTTAAACACTAAAACCATCAACCCTCAACCCTCTACCCTTAAACCATAAACCCTTAAACCCTCTACCCTTAAACTATAAATTGTGAACCCTAAACTCTCTACCCTTAACCCTTAAACCCTAAACCCTTAAACCATCTACCATCTACCCTTAACCCTCTACCCTCAACCCTAAACCCTCAACCCTCTCTCTCTCTCTATCTCATGTCTCCCTCCATCCATTCCTCCATCTCTACCCTAATACTTCAACTTTATACCCTCAACCCTTAAACCCCTAAACACTCAACCCTAAACCCTTAATCCCTCTACCCTCAACCCTAATCCCTCAACCCTAATCCATCAACCCTTAAACCCTCAACCTTCTACCCTTTACCCTTAACCCTTAAACCTAAACCCTCTACCCTCTACCCTTAACCCTTTGTATAAGAGTGAATTTGAACCCCTTATGCAAATTCCCCTTTTACACTTCCTCACCTTAGAAAACCAAATCTGAAGGCGAAATTCCACATCAGCCCATTGCCTTCATTCCACTTGGTGCCTATTTTGTGCATCAACAGAAGAATAATTATCTAGGATGCCTGTGCAATGCATAGACATCTATGCGGCGTGCTTACATCCCTGATGAATTCTTACGTCTAAAGCCTATAGAGGCGTTACACTTCCCATTAGGGTCAGTTTTTAATGCCCCTCTTTGACCAACCAACCCGAATATGGTCATTTTTCTCATCTCACCTTCAAAAACACTCTTCATTCCTTCAATTCATCCTTTAAGCATTCAATCCATCTTCTTTTAGCACTCGCTAAGCATTCTAGCATTCACTTCTTGCATTCTTAGTCTTCAAGTGGCACTTTGGCACTCCATAGCAACAACAACACTCCATCAACTCCGTAGAGCATGTGTGGAACAACACCATTGCAACAAGGGCTTGAGTCCTCTCTTTTCCTCCTCTATTAACTAGTGAGCTGTTGGTGGAGGTGGTAAGTGTTAACACTTGGATTTTGCACCCTGTTGAATGTAAAATTCAAAAATCTAGTGTAACATGGGAATGACCTCAAAAGTATACAACTTATACAAGATCAGACCTCCAGAGAAGGCCGACTTGCTATGGTGTCACTATTCTACTAATTCTTTTTGAAGGAAAAGGGAGAAATAATGCTAAAATGAATAAAACTGTAAAAGTGAAAAGAAGTGATACACCAAACTCAAAGGGAGACAATGAAATCCAATATAAATTCAATTTACACAACTTGTTACTATAATGTTCATGCAATTTTCTCTAAAAGATCAAATACTTTTAACTTGCAGAAGGAAGGAAAACTTCACACTGAGCAAGTGATTATTTTTAACTGACACAATCAACAACCTGAATGAACATGGTAATTATAGAAAAGGGTATAAGGCATGAGATAAAATTAAAATGAAACTAAAGCGCTTACAAGATAGTTTAATCAATTATAAAACATACGCCAACTGTAAGAACAAGATGGTAATGAATCAAAACTAGAGAACACTTAAGGTAAACTATATTCCATATCTCCATGAGTTACAAAAGGATGCAAGAACTATGCCAAAGGATTGTAAAAGTCACTATATCGAAAGCTGCATCATTTAGAACTGCCTTACAAAGAGGCCAAAAAATGCCATATATACAACAAAAATTCAAAGTGTCAGCCTCCTTAGATCTTTTGGAATGAAGTTAATGCTGCATTCAATGTGCATCCCCATGTCCATGTCGGTGAAGGATCATTCTCGGGATGGCCTTTTTGATCTTTTGCAACAATCACATTAACTTCTGGCCCCGTGTCCACCCTCGAAACTCGTTAGAGCTGCTTTGAATGTTTCTAAGTGTTATCATAATTGTCGATCCACTCTTGCCAGTCGACCTACTAGTTGTCCTTGCGGTCTCCCTCTTTCTGCAAGTTGACCATCTTGAAGAAGCAGCATCAGGTTTATCATGCTTAGATCCTTACAGACGAACACCACTGTCCACCAAACGATTCATCACTTTGATCACAGGGTAGATCTATCCCGCATACAATTTGTTGATCCTCCTCACACCAATCAAACTGCCATGGCTTGCCTGTAGCTTCCTCCGATTGGTTGAATAGATGCCACATGGGATCGCCAGACGGTCATAGGTTATCCCTGCAGAATCGCATGTCGGTGAGACACTAGCCATGTCTTACCGATGCGATTAGACTACACAACAACAGTCGACATACTGTCGGCAAGACTATCACATTCAACAAGAGGTCATAGTGACATCATAGCGAACCCTCAAAAGTTATACCGCTGCATCCTTCATCGGCGAGACAATCACTTTTGGCAAGAGGTTTCGCTGAAGTCCACATCAGATCCATCGCTATCGGCAAGACCATCGCTATCGGCCATACATCATGCCGATCTTTACGAGTTATACCACTACCCAAGATTGTCATCAAGACCATTAGCAGTCGGTGGGAGATTACACCAAATGCATAACCTTTGGCGAGACATTCAACATGTCAGGGAGACATTACCCCGAAGCAAATCACTTAGGCCGAACTCAAACCTTTTGGCGAGACTTCGCTTGGTCGGCGAGAGGTTACACTGAGACCAAGCCCACTTCAACGAGACCTCACCCTGTCAGTGAGACACTATACCGAAGACACCTCCTTTTGCCAAGACCACCATCCTTTCGGTAGGACATCTCCCCGACTGCAGATTCTTTAGGTAGGAGTCTCCCCGATATCCATCTTGTGAAAAAACATCAGTGAGACTTTATCGGGTTGGCAATACATCATGCCGAACCCAAAAAAATTCGGCGAGCTTGAACCATTTTGGGGAGACTCCCAACCTGTCAGCAAGACATCACACTGAACTCAAAATATTATATTGAAGGCACCATCCTTCGGTGGGACTTCCTCCATTCGGCCAGACATTACAGCGAACTCAAACCTTTCGCCGAGACCCTTCATCGGTTGGTAGGACTTCTCTTTGAGCGCAACCCTTCTCCCCAATGCCAAATCCTTTCAGTGAGACCTCTATCCCTTCGGTGAGACATTATGCCGAAGGAAAAACTTTCACTGAGACCTCCCCGAGTCGGAAATACTTCACGCCAAACCCAAAAACCTTTCGGCGAGAGTTCCATTTATCGGCCAGATCTTATGCCAAAGGCAATCCCCTTTGGCGAGACTCCACGCAATCAGAGAGACATCATCCTGAAGCAAATCATTCCCCCCGAAGTCAGCCTTGTGAACAACTATCGGTGAGACATCCCAAGCAGAGAGAGATATAAAAATTCACAGCGACCGAGATGTCTTGGCGACCATGAGGATTTCAAACGGGTATAACACACTGCTAGTCAGTAAGACATTTAATTGGTCTCATCGACTTTCTTTTTTGAGGATTTTTATGCCAGATCCGAATGAGGCATGCTTTCTAACAGAACTCCTTGAGAAATATCATTAGATGTATGATTTAACCCTTGATGCAAATGTTCCTCCATCTGGCCTTCATGAACACTTGAAAACATAGATTGCCCTACCTGACTTAGCCCGTAGGTGAAAAATGGGTAACAGTAAGAATTTTCACTCCTCTCCTCTACGATTTGGTTGAGTAGCACATTACTGTTTTGTAGTGTTATTATGTTATTTACTTTCATTCTTCCTTTATCATAATTTTATCCATTGTTTCTATCTTGGTTTTCTGTGGAGGTAGAAACACCAAAATGGGGGTATGGCTAAGGCAAGCCCCTATATATCCCCCCAACAATTTTTCCTCCTTCTTGTGTGCAGGTGGACGTGTATTTGGAGCTAGCTAGCGAACATGCTCTTTTATGATATCATCTTTGTCACCCTAGCCTTAATATACTTTCTTTATCACATTCGTTTATATATTTCTTACTTTATAGTTTTATTTTGTTCCCTTAAAAATCACTAGCTAGGCTATCATCTCATTTTCTAGTTTGTTCCCACTATACTTTTGATCCTTTGGTCATACATACGCCAACACACCTAAGAGATGCTAGTACGCTACGTTGTCATCCCAGAACCATGCTTTCATCCTCGAGAAGAGAGCTACCTAAGGTACAGTGTGGAACACAAAAACTAGCTTGCCTAGCCCCAAAACTGGTTTTGGGTTTGTAGAGTGATTGAAGGACCTTATAGTCCTCATCATTCTCATCCCTCATTTCAAAAAACCCCTTTAGAGTGAGGTAAGTTAGGGCAGCCTTTCACTCTTGGCTCTTCATGACCTGGGGCCTTGAACATGATTGGTCCCCCTCTCTAACACCCTTAAACCCTAAACCCTCAAACCCTCTACCCTCGAACATAAACCCTCAACCCTCTCTCTCTCACTCACCCCCTCTCTCTCTCAAGTCTCTCCCTCCTACCCCCTCTCCCTCTTTTAGCCCTCTCTCTCTCTCTCCCCCACTCCATCTATTTCTCTCCCCTCTACCCTTAACCATCCACCCTCTCCCCTTAACCCTTAAACCCTCTACCCTCTACCCTCTACCTTAAACCCTCTCCCTCTCTCTCTCCATCTGTTTCTCTCTCCTCTACCCTTAACCCTCTACCCTCTACCCTTAATCCTTAAACCCTCTACCCTCTACCCTTAACACTTAACCCTCTACCCTCTACCCTAAACCCTTTCCCTCTCTCTCTACCCTAAAGCATCAACCCTATAGATCCTCAACCCTATGCCCTCAATTATCAACCCTCTACCCTAAACATTGGACCCCCAACCCTCATCTATCTTTGTCCTTCCCTCCTCTTCTCTCCTCTCTATCTCACTTCTTCCTCCATCTCTCCCTCCATCCATTCCTCCCTCTCTACCCTAATCCCTCAACCCTATACCCTCAACCCTTAAACCCTTAAACACTCAACGCTAAACCCTAAACCCTCAAACCTAAACCTTTAAACCCTCTACTCTCTACCCTCAACCCAATACCCTCTACCCTCAACCCTCTTTCTCTCTCTCAATCCCTCTATCTCCCTCTCTCTCTCACTCCCTCTCACTATCTCTCAAGTCTCTCCCTCCTACCTGAGAGGGAGAGGGAGAGAGGGAGTGGGAGATAGAGGGATGGGAGAGAGATAGAGGGACTAAGATAGATAGAGTGAGAGAGAGAGATAGAGGGGGGAGAGAGAGGGAGTGGGAGAGAGATAGAGGGAGTCAGTGAGAGAGATCGAGAGAGAGACTTGAGAGAGGGAGAGGGGGTAGGAGGGAGAGACTTGAGAGAGAGAGGGAGGGAGATGGAGTGGTAGGGAGAGACTTGAGAGAGGGTGGGTAGGAGATACCTAAGAGAGAGGGATAGGGAGAGGGAGGGGGTGGGAGGGAGATACCTAAGAGAGAGGGAGAGAGAGAGGGAGGGTGTGGGAGGGAGATACCTAAGAGAGAGGGAGAGAGAGAGAGAGAGATGAAGAGAGATAAAGGGAGTGAGAGAGAGAGGGATTGGGAGAGAGAGAGGGATAGAGGGTGGCAGGGAGAGACCTGATAGAGAGGGAGAGGGAGAGAAAGTGGGAGAGAGAGGGTGAGAGGGAGAGACCTAAGAGAGTAGGAGAGAGAGGGAGTGATATATATATATATATTGAGAGAGAGAGAGAGATACCTAAGAGAGAGAGGGAGAGAGAGAGGGAGTGAGATAGATGGAGTGAGTGAGAGAGATAGAGAGAGACCTGAGAGAGGGAGAGGGGGTATGAGGGAGAGAATTGAGAGAGGGAGGGAGGGAGAGACTTGAGAGAGTGGGGGAGAGAGAGAGGGCATGAGAGAGAAAGGGACTTGAGAGAGGGAGAGAGATAGAGGTATTGAGAGAGGGAGGGAGTGGGAGAGAGATAGAGGGAGTGACTATGAGAGGGATAGGGGGTGGGAGGGGTAGGCTTGAAAAAGAGATAGAGGGAGAGTGGGTAGGAGGGAGATACTTGAGAGAGAGAGGGGGGTAGGAGGGAGAGACTTGAGAGAGAGATAACGAACTAAGAGAGGGAGATGGAGTGAGACAAAAAGACCATAGGGAGGAGAGAGAGGGAGTGTGAGAAAGGGGGTTAGAGTGATAGATTTATCTATGTAGGGTGGGAGGGAACAAGACCTGAGAGAGGGGATTGGACTGAGAGAGAGTATTCTAGGTAGCGTGGGAGGGAGTGAGACCTAAGAGAGATAGAGACTTTAGAGGGATAGATAGTTATTCAGTTAGGGTAAGGAGGAAGAGAGTGTATGAAAGGTAAAACCTCAACTATCCATCTACGATCATAAATCACGCACTCTCAACATTATCAAAGTGGTCAACCAAAGAGAGGGGAAAGTTATATTTTGTTCAAATCAGGTCATTTGGCACACGCCAAATGACCTGCATTGGATGAGTGAATTGACAGGATTTTCCAAATTTCCTCATATTTTTGTTTGTGCTCACTATCACATTTGCACGTCTTTCAATGCAAGTTTATGAAAAAATGTGATGGTGTTAACCTCTCTCTTAGCTATCTAATATATAATTCTTTTTTTGTTTTGATTTAGTTAAGGTTTTGATCCATAACTTCTATTGTAAATGCCTCCATTTTTTTGTTAAAAACCAACATGTGCTAGTTTTAGGATAGATTTTTACTTGTTCATCGAAATGTGAAACAAATTACATTTTTAAAAACTAGACTCCATTCTACACATGATGAAAAAAATTCAATTTTTGATTAGTTTTCAAAAAAATTAGGGGGAAGCATGCTCAAATTTTAGCTTTTCAGGATGTTTCCACTTTCAAAATTCATAAAAATATATATTCATTAAAAAAAATTATCCAAAAGAATGAGGATAAACTACATGGTGTTAGCTAATTTTCCACCATTCATATTTTTGAAATTCTAAAAAAATATTAATCAAAAGGGCGGGCTGGGGGGGGCGGGCACGGCGGGGCGGCGCTCAGGTGCTATTTTGTTTTTTTGATAAAAACAAGACCTATTCCCCCCCTAATTGAGACCCTTAATCTTCATTAATTTCAAAAAGAATTGGTAGCTTAGAAACTAGACTTGGAACACTTCAACTCTTGTTCTTGCTGCATCTCGAAATTTTGAGTGTAACTATCTTCATTTTCTTGTGCAAATAAGATTTTATTGATTTCAGAAAAAAAAAAATTTGGCATCTTAAGAGCCAAAATTGTGTCACAAATCCATGCACTTACCCATAATAAGATCTTTGATGCAAGACACTATACAATTTTGTACTTGAAATATCATAAGAAGACAATTAATTTCTAGATCAATGAATTGTGAGAGAATCAATAACTCGAGAATGTTGCAAGAAATATTATCAATGGAACCCTTTCTCAAAGAAGTACTTATCACATTCATTTGAATACCAAGTTTTTTCCCTATTATAATTTTATTTTGTGTTATTTTCTAAAATTTGCAATGAAATCATTTAGGAAAATAATTATATTTTATCCTAGAAACTTTTGAAAATCCTAAGAGACAAAGTTAAATGGTTAATAGGGGGAAACAATAAGTTTAACTCATATATATTCTTATAAGGAGAAATTGTGTATGAATTTTTTTGGTCATTTTTAAATAAAATTATTGTACAAAGAAAGAGTAGAGAGGCTTTATACTTCATTTTAGAGAATAAATATAGGACTTTAATCAAAATTTTGTGTCTAAGATGGTCTTGCCTTGCATCTTGCTTATGTGGATATGAAGATTTTTTTTAAACTCTTTCTTGTGCGAGTATTGGAAATGTTGAGTAGTCATCATTAAAAACCTTTTATTTATTGTGCTAAATTGATTACATTTTGAATGTTATTTAATCTAGTGCACACTCTTTTCTTTTTGAACAATTTTATTTTTCATTTCTACAATCTCCTAAAATCCTACCAACAAAATGTATTCATCTAGTTCATATATTGTGTTTTTACAGTTGTGCTTGTGTTTTCTATACATATGTTTTTGAATTTTAATAAGGAAACCTCACCTCTTGAGGGATTTTTAGTCAAATTATTGTTGATAAATTGTAAGTGCCAATTTAATTCTCAATATTTGGAAACTTGAAAATAAAATAAACATGAAAGAAAATTATTTTGGGTGATGCAATATTGCACTTACACCCTAAATGCTCCTATATCATGCACCAACCTCAATACTTTTCATAATAGTGTTCACCCTACATGTTTCTCTTTACACTTTTTTTCATGCACATAGCACAAGGAATCATGTCACACTAATGTGCATAACTCTCTACATCACGTGTCACCTATGAAACGCTAGGAACAATCTCATCCTTGTGTGCAATTCCTTGTTTCATGCACCACTTGTGCAACATTTGGAACTATGTTATGCACCTCAAAATAAATTATACAACTCATGTGCGATTTTTTTGCATCATGTGCCTGCGATATAAGAGGGATTCATTGCACACGAGTCTCTTCATTCTCAAGAGATCACTAGGGAGTGAACTTCCCTTATACACCTCAACATAAGCGGGTTGGAAAAAAGGTAAAGAAGTATACCCACGTTATGTTTATGAGAAAATTACTTTAGATCCTAAGAGAGTGAAACTCTAAATTTTTTTCCTCAGATGACTGAGCTCTCAGCCAAAAGATAGCAGTGCGGTTTCAAGATGCCAATGTGGTGTACTATTGTTTAAAAGACATGCATTGGCGTCCTAAGCAGTAGAGGGCTCAGGAGGTCAAGTGGGTGGATGTACGGAGCAAAATAAACAAATAGGAAGCCAAAAGCTATAATAAACACAAGGGGGATTGGAGAAAACTTACCTCTTACTACACATTCGGGTCTTCACTCCAAGCTCTGCTTTGCAACCTACACATAGAAGAACAAGGGAAAAAGGTTGGGGCTGTATAGGGGTTTGCCTCAGTTAGACCCCCATTTTGGTGTTCTCACCTCCACAGACAACCAAGCTAGAAAGGAGCATAGATGAAGTAAATAAAGCATGTGGTGAAAACAAAACCCTCTTCAGGAGTAGAACCCACACCACAAAATAGTGAATAAACAAGTAGGAAAGAAAAGTGAGAGAGAGAGCATTACCCACGGGCCTAGATCCTCCGGAGCATAGGAATGCACCGTTGAGTGATTTCTTGAGAGTTGTTGTTGGAAGGACATCAGTCCGACATGGCTTTGCTTGTGAGAGTGTTGCTATCAAGGATGAAGAGAACTCAAAGATGGAGCAAAATGTTAGGAGAGCTTGAATAAATGACTTCCAACACCAAATGAGAGCAAGGAAGGGGTTTTTGATTCATGCAAGGGAAGAAAAGAGCTATTACATATAGAATTTGACTATTAGGACACGTGTCGAGAGAGTCAAGATTCTAGATTCCCTGTTTCAAACTCAGAAAACCACTAGGACTCTAGTGCGCCGTGCAAACCTCCGCATGCCACATAGGCATCCAAAGCCTAGATTTTTGAGAAATGTGTCATCAGGCTTCTGTTGCTCTGCCACAAGTTTGTATGGAGTCAAAATCACAAAATTATGACTCATGGGATTTTTGTCATTAATGCTCTAAGGTGTCATGAATGCTAGGTAAAAGTGCAAAAATGTGGAATTTCCCCTAGGTGCATTTCTGCAACATTACATTTTTCCCCCACTTTAGTGGGCTTACAAGAGCGCAACGAGACCCGGGGATCACCCCCACCCCACCATCACTGATATTGTCCCTTCTAATGATGATGAGCCCAACCATGATTTGTTTCCCATTGCGATGAAAATAATGTTGGGGTTGCTGCAAATTTTACATGGTGGTGCGATAGGTACCATCTACCTCTTGTGTTTGATGAGAATGCCTCTAGAGGGGATCCTGGTCCATAGGGGGACTTACCACCCCCACCTCCATAGGATAGACGTAGAGGGTAGTAGAAGGTTGGCAAGGAGGAGGAGAGGTCGTAGGAGGAGGAGGCGACACCTCAGAGGCCGAGGTGGTGGAGGAGGTCAGACCCCCAATAGTTACCCTTGTCTCATCGATGCCACCAACACCTATTGCTACAGTTGCAGTGGCCTTGGTGTCACCGAGAGTGGCCACTCATACCAGTGGCACAGGTCCTAGTGTCGCTCCTCACCCTAACCTGACATGGCAACTAGGGGACCTAGGTATACAAAGCATATTGTTTATGTTTCTACATTTCTAGTTTCTTTCATTTATGATTATATACCTATGCCATGTGATGTACTAATTTCTCTTTTTTTCTCTATGGTTGCAAAGGATGGACAACTAAAAACACTCACATATGATTATTATTTTTCTCTTATTTTTCTCTAGTTTCTTACATTTATGATTATATACCTATTCCATGTGATGTACTGATTTCTCTTTTTTTCTCTGTGGTTGCAGAGGGTGCACAACGATGGATTGGGCTAATGGCTTAGTGCATAGCAAAGGTGGCCCTTTCCATGCTGATCCAAGGGACAATCCTTTAGGCTTTTTGGTAAACGTTTGTGAGGCATTATGCCCACATTTTTGAGCCAGTAGCCCACTTGAGGATTGCCTATGAGGAGCAGAGTGCAAAGATCATCCAAATGATTGTGGAGGTCACCACTGTTTGGGGGCAGTGTGATTAGCTATTGGGGGAGTTGTGGATGGTGCTCATCGAGCGAGACACGACAGTGATGAGGGCTAACACTATCGACTAGGCATGTGATGCCCTGTAGAGTCACCTCGATGATCTTGACAAGCAGTCGACAACTGTGATCCCGATAGATGTTCACTAGTTGCAACAAGAGCTAACACAGGCATGGATAGATATATGCTCATTATAGGGAGATATTAAGGGGATGTGGGTAGCTCTATCTACATCACACTCACATTGATCCTGATCCATGACCACTGTGCAACCATGCCCCAGATCATAGCTACCGCTAGAGCCAAAGGGCTTAGGGAGCCATGCGCTGCAGCCATAGGGGCTCTTGATTTTGTACATCATTTTTGTAGTGAGGGATACACACACACACACACACACACATATATATATATATCTTTTGTATAGACATATATTCAGCAGCCACTCATTTTTTATAGTAGTGGCTCAATACATGTACATGAAATTTAATACATACATTCATATATATATATATATGGACATATCGATTTTGACATCATGGAATTGTTTATTTTGATGTGTATGCTTTTTATTCTCATGTATGTTGATGCTATGGATATTACATGCTCATATGGGTGTATGTTTACATTAGATGCTAATATGATTTAATAAACACACAATTAACATACTATAATGATCTAATTGCCTTAAGAGACGTAATGTGATGCATGGATACATAGCATGGCAAGACATATGTATGTATATTTTTCACACACACACACATGCTCACATCATAACACAAAATTTTTCACAATGTGTTAATAAGTAATGTCAATACATGTAGTGCTACTACCCTTTTCAAGAGAGAACACCATACATATGCCACGTTGGACATTACACATAGTATCAACGAAGATACATCACATTAACAGGTTCTTTTAGAGGTTTTCCATCCATAGATGATAATACATAGGCACCCAAACCATACAAAAATATCACAATGTAAGGGCCTAACCAGTAAGGACTAAATTTCCCTCTTTGATCAGGCAACACATTTACATTTCTTTGGTTTTCATAGAGAACTAGGTCTTCGAGTTTAAAGGTCCTAGGAAGCACACTTTGATTATATTGTCTTGATAATGACCATTGATAAGCTTTAAGATGATCGAGGCCCTGTAATCAATGCTTGTTGAGCATCTCTAGCTGATGCAAATGATTAACCCAATAGGTTTCATCATCAATTAACCCTTTAAGGGAAACCCGTAAGGACAAAATTTTCAACTCTAAAGGCATGATAGCTTTGGCACCATACATGAGATTTTAAGGTGTTGTTATTTTCACCGTGTGGACACTCATGTGATAGGCCCACAAAGTGTACGTTAAGTGGGGCCACCGTACTTGCCTATAAGAGAGATGAGGGTAAGTGTTGCAAAATCAATTTGTTTGAATTCCTTCCAGCCTTTCCTCTTTCTTAATTAGATTCTCTACTATCCAAATTATCCTTCCATCCATCCTTCACTGGCCAATCAACACTGAACAATCCAACCAGATGGACAGAGTAGGAAAGAAAGCTAGATAGAAACGATCCTCCTAAAGACTAGCAGCGAGCCATAGAATTGTAGGGGCCCCTCACTCGGATGGATAGAATACAGGGTTTCAAGCAGCGAGAACCAAAGCAAGATTAGGCGGCTACTATCTAAAAATTGGGGGTGAAGCCTAAACCCAACCGGGGGTGAAGGATGAGTATTCAACTGCATGCAATCCGAGCTATCCATTCACCCCCACTAGCTTTCAATCCAGGGAGGGAAGACTCAACTGAGTTTCAGGGAAGGGAAGAAAGCATGCTCAAGAGAAAGGAGTGGAATACAGTCAATTAACTAGTCGAGAAGAGGAAGGGAGTTCAAGACGGTTGTCTAGCATGTTACGTAGAGAGTAAACACCATATTCTCTACGTCCTATAAAATGGTAGGGTAGATTAAGAAGGAGGATAGTAGTTGTTGTTAACTCGTTACTGGATGGATGGCTAATAAACTAGGATGGATACTTTCTTGAACTCCCAGTAGACTAATCAGAATTCCCCTTCCTTCCATAGTATTGATTCATTTATGAATTCATTCATTGCCCTACTATTCTAAGGGGCCCCACCCAGATTCTCTACGTCCTATAAAATGGTAGGGGGCCCACCCCCAGCTACAATCGAGAGAAAAGAGGGGCCACCCCGGTAGCGGAGGCAGCGGCTAGAAAGGCATAGGCCGTTGAATCACCACCTTGCCTAGTATCTCTTCCAGTCCCATATCCAGGTGCAGATCTGAATGCATAACCAATTAGTGACCGAGCATATTCAGTAGTAGATGTTGATGCGATTCGTTCTCCATATCGAGATCTAGAGCCCTTAGTTCCAGATCCATGACCAGTTGTAAAGTCGTATGCATATCAGGTGAATGATCCAGTGGCAGGGATAGAGGCACAGACAGAAGTAGAGGTTGTACCGGGGGTGGAAGCAGTTCCAAATCCATATGCTCATTCAGTTTTCCGAGTGAAAGCATCTAAGCCATCAGTAGTAGAGGTCCCAGCTAGAGCTTCTTCAGGTGCATCAGTTGATCTATTTGTTTGGGTCTGGTTCATATAGCTGGAAAAGTGACTCAACCCAACCATAGAAAAGAAGGGCTTTCATAAGCTAATAATTCAATAGCCAATTGATTGAAAGGGAAACTCTGTTGCATATATATGGAAAAGCGAGCCAATTAAAAACTTCAACCCGGTCGCCTAAGAATAGGAAAGGCTCTTCTTTATCTGAAATGCTATACGAAGAGAGGGGTTAGCTAGGGATGGAAACATTAGTTCAATAGTGCCCCGACCAATAGATGCATAAACTAATGAGTACGATTAACTGAATCATGGAGGAGATCTAGTTCCATAGGTGCTGCAGTGGAGAGGGAAAGTTGTCGCCTTATTATAGATAGCAGCCGATGAATGAATCAATTGGTTACTTCAATGCCCCGTGGATACCAATCTCTACAACTCCATTTGTTTCACAGGGGTGGGTGGGAGGAAGAGAGATGGTACTTGTACGCTCTCGGAGAAACATCGAACTTGATCGACCTGTTCTGCCCTGGAACACTGCGTTCCTCTGCACCACCTGCCCAATCAAGCCTATGGCCCACTGCCTGCCCCTCACCTCCTATTCGTGGGGTTGTGCTATTATTCCCGAGTCGGATTAGTGGTTATTGCTCCTCCAAGAGATAGATCTCTCGAATATTCCCCCAGCAAGCGTCTCCTAATCAAAATGGTTCCATGTTTCCCTGCTTATATTGCGGTACTGATGAACTACCAACCCACCCTAACATTGTGGTGTGTATCCTAAAGTGGCCGGAGCAGGGGCGTCCCTTGGGATTTGAATGTGCACGTTGGGGGAGGGGATCCCAACTAGTTGTCATGTAGGGCCCCCAACAATAATAGTAGGGGCAACCCCTCGAATCTGAGAGGGCTAGTAGTGAGAGAACATAGATGTGATGGAAAGCCCGTAGATGGCGGGCATGATTGGCTGCCCACTACTTTGAGAGTGCCCCATCTTAAGTGGGCTAGGGCGAGGTCTAAATAGCCACTCAGATTTGTTTCCTTGGTTTGGAGGAAGTAGCGAGCAGTGCTGGAAACAACATTGGAAGTTTACCCCCAACCCCAAATAAATCAGTAGCTAGTGGCTCGCAAGGTTGGGGAGCTGAAGCACTCTTTGTTCAGCAGTATTCCAAAGGTCGAGGGAGCGGAAGGAGACCCTAATATGACCAAAGCGGACATTTAGACCAACTCTTCAGGAGAGACAGACCTAGTTGCGATCTTCCTGCCTTCTTGATGATAGAGGGGGACTCGATTTGACCGATGATTGAATGTTTGGGTGGGGGGGAATTGTAGTTGTTTCTTGCCAGCGATAATAGAAAGGTGATAATCCATTTATAATAGATGGTGCATTTAATCCCTCTCCTTTTTTCTGAGTTTACCCTGATGCATGCTGGGAAGCATGTGGCTTTCAACAAGGAGTTAACTTTCTCGCAAGGAGTTAACTTTCTCGGGATAGTAATACGTGTATAGATAGAGCCCCACTTCAGTAGAGTAGCTGCTGTTAATCGAGTTACAAATAGTGCCAGAATTGACGTCAGCACAATTTATAGAGGGGGGGTGCCAAAGTAAAGTAAAGTCCCTTCATTTCGTTCAGATGCAGAGAAACTGGAGCATATCCTCTATTTCTCATTCTTCCTTTGCCTCGGTTGATCTGATAGGAACTGCTTCATCGTTAAAGCTGCTATTTCTAGCTGATGCCGGACCGTAGCCTCAGATTCCTTTCCCTTTACTCAAGGCCCGAGCGGGTTCAACATAAACTGAAGTTCAGTAAAAAATTTTGTGTTGCCCCCCCTATTGGGATCTCATACTCTTATAGATGTAATATGATGAATGGATGGATGGGTCTTCCACGGAATACCTTGCCTCGCCTGCCATAGATATATAGGGGGGCTGGCTCCTTGCCATAGATATATAGGGCTTGATTTATTTCTTTCGAAGCACCGCTAGCAGCCAGGAAGGATGGGGCCGACCAAATGACTTAACTGCCTTTCCTCTCCCGGGTTTGGGGTGGGGTCACTTGACCTTAGCCAAAATTGACTATCAAAGAAAACCATTCCGAACGGTCCTTTAGAACTATAGTAACTGGCAGCAACATTATTCTGATGAAGCTTCGGGTGCCCCTGCATAGGAATCTTTAGTTCCCTGGGCCTTAGGGGCCTCGCCACCCGGCATAGGCATGGACGAGGAAGGCATAGGCATGGGTAGAGGTAGAGGCAGTGGTAGGGGAGGGAAAGGCATAGGCGGAGCCAGTGGCATCAGAGCCAGATGCGCACCAGAGACAACTAGCCTTAGAATAGTAGGGGCCCCCCACCCAAAGAACATCTGAGTTAGTAGCAGATATAGGGGTAGCATTGCAGAGAGCCCTAGCCCGCTGCATTACTTTGAGGTTGAGAGCCCAGGCCCGACCCTTAGAATAGTAGGGGCCCTCCCACCTGAACTATACCCCCCACCTAGGGAACTGGCCTTAGAATAGTAGGGCCCCCCCACCCAATAATTGTTGGTTCGGGCAGATATAGGAGCACCAATTCTAGGGGTGTGGAGGACCCCTACTATTCTAAGGTAGTTCGGTCGAAATCCATGACCAGGTGTTCCAGATTGGTCGCAGCCCCTAACCGGTGATTGACCGATTCTGAAGCATACTACTCAATCCCACCCTCCATATGAATGAACAGGGTGGCATCAGTTTTGAGCCAAAGCATAGCCTGTTTGAGATGCATGTAGTGTGTCAGTACTAGTTACGGTTCAATATCTCCTCCCACCCACTAGCACACTGCATGCAGATCGATATCGAGATGCATGTAGAGCCTATTCTTGTTCCACCAATTCTGGATCTGTCAGAAGTAGATATAGATTGGGGTGGGTTGGGGCTTAGTGGTTGGCAGAGGTGGGAGTTGGAACAACAAACGCACAATGGCAGGATTGAGATCGGGACTAAGATGCACCAGGGGTAAGGATAGAGCTATCTCCATCAATACCTGCCTAGGTCCTCTTGCCCCATTCATGCTGTGATCCGTACAAGACCAAGAGCGAGGATTGCAGCGGATAAAGCAGCGTCCCACCCGCCCTTATTTTATGGTTCTGCGAATAGCCATCCTGTGTACTGTAGAGGAACCCCTACTAGCAGAGTTCATCGGGAACATGGATAGCTTTTTGTTGGCCGTACGGTCAGCTGCAGAAGAAGCAACATTAAAGATGGTGAAAGCATGGGAGACAGGGATAATGGAGGCCAGAGCAAAGGTAGTTGATTACCCGGTGGCACCACCCATAGTTTAGATAGCCAGATTGTAGATGGTGGAGTGAGCGATAGAAGCGAAGGCATCACCATCATCATTTACAGTATCGGGGTCAAGGCCATAAAGGAAGACCTCCCTTCCCTGAAGCAGGAGTGGCATATATAGAGGCAGGAACATGGATGGAGTCAACGGGGAAAAGCAGAGATGGGGGCTATAGAGACAAAATCATAGGCATCGGTGGCATCTGATCGAGGTTACTCAGTTCGAGATGGAGATATCCAGCGCAAGTGGCAGAGGCAGTTGCCCGAGCAGATACCGATGAGCCCCTTATCAATGTTGGATTGATAAATGCTTTTCCATATATTCTAGTGCTTCTTGAATTGATTCTCGGCTTGCTTCAATGATTATAATTCCCTAAATAACTAGATTGATGCTCTTCTAGTGGATCGACCTTCCTTCCATCCAGTAGTTCAGAAAGCAGTTCAAGTTCTAGAATTCCACTTCCTTCTTTCTCTAGATCCTCCGATAGCTTCTTGCCTGGGGCTTCCTTCCTTTCATCCTCCCATAGAATGGTAGGGCCTGGCCAGTTCAACATAGAACTATCCCTCGCTCGGAGTTATCCTTGCCCATGAACACCCATGGGGAAGAACTGAAATTAGGAAGGCTCGCTGTACCTTTCTATCCTCCTAAGTTCCGGGGGACCTAGACTCAATCTCATTCTCATGCTGATGCTTGGACCAAAGAAAATGAAAGGGCCGGTTTTTCTTCAGAATGCTCTCCCTAAGGTGCCTTAGAATAGTAGGGGGGTCGGTGGGGGCCAACAAACAACTACCGGGAATCAACTCTTCTCGCCAAAAAACTATAACTAGCCCAAATGTAGGTGTAGCGGCTAGCCCAAATGTAGGTGTAGCGCCCCTACTATTCTCAGGGTCTCATTGATAACTGATGACTGGATGAGAAGAACCAGGTTCCCGACAACCAGCAGCTATTATTTCCAGCTATTGAACTATCCCGACGAGTGAGGAGTAATGGACAGCCTGAACTGAAGGAAGCTTTCACTCAACAATTGAACACCTGTTTGTTATAGTCGCCTTCGAACACCGCCTATAGAAGAGTAGGGCCAATGAAGACAACTAGGGCACCGACTCCTTCATCCTTGACAGTCTGAACTGAACACAGCTATCCCGCCACCCCCACCGGTGTCACTATCCCGAGTGACGAGTGAGGTTTCGGGAGTCGCGTTCACTCTATAACTATTCATAAGATTCCTGGGGGATCGAACCCCAACCCGAGGAGCAGATAAACTTTTCCTCAGGGCAACCAACCAATCTTCTATGTAATATAACCCAGGGTGGGTTGGAATGAGATCCTTGTTCCTAGTAGGGCCGTAAGTTTATCCTTTCCAACTACAACGAGCTTCCATCCGGGCCACCCTCAGAGGCAAGAAAGTTTCTATCCAGCTTCACCCCCAAGCAATAGAGTTAAACTATCTGAAGGATGGACTTTCTTTGATTGTAGATAGTATGGTGTAGAAAATCTATGTTGGATATGAAATTTCTCTAAGAACTACTTTACTTTCTTGTTCTTGAATGGTGTGACATTGTTAGAAACAAGTATAGCAGGGAATCCAAAATGAGAAATAACGTTATTCATAAGAAAGCTGCAGATAGCTTCAGTGTTTGTGGATCTAAGTGGAATAGCTTCGACCCATTTCATGAAGTAATTCATAGCGGTAATAATAAAGGTATGACCCTTGGAAGAAGGAGGTGATATTTTTCCAATAATATCCAACCCCCACTTTGCGAACGACCAAGGAGAGATTTGATTTTGTAACTCTTGGGCAGGTGTGTGAATAAGACAACTGTCTTGTTGAATTGAAGGCACTTTTTAAAAAAATTGAAGGAATCTTGTTGCATCGTTTTCCAATAGTACCCCATGTGTACCAATCTTCTAGCTAGGGATCTACCACAAAAATGTCCACCCCTAGAGCCTAAATGGGTTTCCTTAAGGGAAAGGGGTATTTCCGCTTCAGTGAGACATCTGAGAAGCAAGCCGTTATAGGATTTTTGATAAAGAACATCGGATAAAATGATATAACATGCTGAAAGCTTTCATATACGAGTGAGATCATTTTTTGTTGCATCACCGAGAAAGTTTCTTGTCTTTAAGTAATTATAGATACTAGAAAACCATTCTCCTGAGTCTACGTGAGAACACACAAAGGATTCAAATTCAGGTTGATCAAAAATCACAGGGGTTCGTAGGACCTAAACTATGAAGTGGTATTCTTTCGTGTCATCTTTCGAAAGTACCAAGGAAGCAGTGCTTTCCATGGCATCGACATGTCTATTTTCCCTCCTAGGGACACTGCCTATTGTGAAAAAGGAGAACTGATTAAGCAAGGACAAAGCAAGGTCTCGGTACTGGGACAACTTACTTTGTTTAGCTTGATAGGTCCATGTAATTTGATTCACAACGAGCTCAGAATCGCCTAATATATGGAGATGTTTGATTCTTACTGTGATCATGGCACACAAGCCAACAATAAGATATTCGTACTTAGTGACGTTATTGGTGCAAGGAAAATCTAATCGAAAGGATAGAGGGATCAGTTTACCTTCGGGGGATATTAAGACCACACCCACTCCAAAACTAATCTGACACCTTGATTCGTCGAAATACATTTTCCATTCAAGGTCACAATTAACCACGAAAATATTCTCATTAGGGAACAAATCCAATCTCAGGAAGGAATAGGATGAGGAAGCATCTGCCAATTGATCGGAAACCACTTGACCCTTTATTGACTTCTGAGTAATGAACTTTATATCAAACTAAAAGAGCAACCCATTTCACTAATCTCCTAGGGAGGTCAGCACTAGAGAAAGAATGCTTTAAGAGATCCGTTTTTACTATGACATGTGTTTCAACATGAAGAAGATAGTGTATCAACTTCTGTGTAGCAAAGACAAGAGTGAGGCATTGTTTCTCCATGGAGGAATAATGAGTTTCATAATTGACTAGAACATGACTAATGTAGTAGACCACTCTCTCTTTCCCCGCATCATCATATTGAGCTAGCAAAGCTACCAAGGCATACAGTGATGCAACAAGGTAAAGCAAAAGGGGTTTATCTTGCATAGCTGACATCAATATAGGGGGGTTGGCCAAATAGGCTTTGATTGATTCAAAGGCTTTTTGGCACTCCTCATCCCACATAAACCGAACATCTTTTTTCAATAAATAGGTGAAAGGAAGGGTACGATCAACCAATTGAGATATAAATCTATGAATCACCTGAATTTTCCCTTGTAAACTTTGCAACTCAGTGATATTCCTCGATGGAGGCATGTTAAAAAGACATCAATTTTATTTGTGTCAACCTCGAGTCCATGGTGAGAAACTATGAACCCCAAAAGATTGTAAGCATCCACACCAAAGACATAAAACTTATGGGTATTGAGTCTCATCTTATATAGTTGAAGCCTTTCGAAGATAAGATGAAGGTTCTTCACATGATCTTGATAGGTTATAGATTTCTCCAAGTTGTTGTCAACGCAGTCTTCTAAGATCTTATGGATAAAATCATGAAAATCAGGGTCATTTCCTGTTGGTAAGTCGCTCCCGTGTTCTTCAACCCAAAGGGCATGACTACATAACAAGAAGTACCCCAAGGGGTAGTGAAGGCTATCTTGTACTGATCCTTTAGGTTAATACGGATCTAATTGTAACCCAAGAATCCATCCATAAAAGATAACAATGCATGGCCTGCAGTCGAATCCACAATCATATCTATATTAGGCAACGAAAAATCATCCTTAAGAGAGGCCCTATTAAGATCTCGAAAGTCAATACATATACGAATACGACCATCAGGCTTACTAACAACGACTATATTCGAGATCCAAGGGGAGTAGTTAATTAGATGGATAAAGCCTGCTTTCAACAACTTCTCTATCTCAGTTTTGACTATTAATGCCACCTTGGGATTGATCTTTTAGATTCTTTGCTTAACTGGCTTGGCGTCAGGACATAGGATGATATTGTGAACTACTATAGACTCATCAATACCAGGCATATCCTCGTACGTCCAAGTGAAAATATCAGGATGACAGTGCAAGAGGTCAGAATGTTCATCCACTTCCTTTGAAGAAAGACACTTCCTAATCTTAATTACTCTTTTTGAGGACTTAGGATCCATAGAGACTTCAGTAGTATCTCCTTTAAGGAGAGAAATATGATCTTTAGGATGAGATATTAGAACATCATTACTAATGTTAGATAGAGGATCTTGCTCATCAATACTCAAGATAGATTCTCCAAAGTATGCTTGTTTATGCATGCGATACGAGAATCATCTCTTGTGATGAAAAGAAGGCAATAGGGAATAGGCACCTAGGAATTCCTCCAGTTCTTTTTCCGAAGAGAAGACATCTAAAGGGATTTTCTTGGCCTGCTCCTTTCCTCTATCAATTTAGGATTGACCAAGCTCAATGGCTCGACATAAATCATGTTAACACACCACCAAGGTTTTTGCTTAGACTGCTCAATAAAGCATCCCAAACCCAGATAGCACTTTCGTGGCTTAAATTGGATAGGGACTTGGATTCCTTGTTTGATATGCCCTAGGACTTTCTGCCCATAGCCATATTGAGAGGTGAGTTCATATCCAAACCCATAATGAGTTTACAAAACTTCAGGAGGTGGTAGCTCTACGCAGAGTGTTTCATTCCACCAATGGATGTCGAATGTCTCTACGGGAGCACTCCCACCTTCTTTACTAGATTCACAAACATTAACCTCCTTTGCAAGAGTGGGATTACTCTCCTCAACAGAGGAATGAGTGGTCTCTTGAATAGGGTCACACTTCTCTTCCCCAACGGAAGTATCATCCATCTTTGTGTCAAAAGTACCTAGAAATTGTATGTAAGAGGGGCTCGCCTTGTATTTTGTGATAAAAAATTTAGAGAATTCCAAGGAGCCCCTCATCACCAAGGAAAGCATCTAATTGAGAAGAAGAAGGGGAAGACGGGGGAGAATTAGGGTCCTCTACTTTAGGTGGTTCGTGGGTATGTGCAGGATCATGATGGGCCAAAAGTGGTGATTTAATGGGTATGTGTAGGGTATGTGGCTAATGACTTTTTTTTTCCCAAAATTGATGAAACGAAAATGATTTTTAAAGGATATTCTCAGCTTTCTACCAATATAAATTATGCTTTACTTTGAATTTAATAAATAATTATTATTCATTTTCTATTTGAATTACGATTAAAGTCCTTATTGATAGGATGATTGAAAAACATCTATAGCTTTCAAATGGTATCACATTTTCTGAATGCGAAACATGTGTCACATTATATGCTTCACATATTATAGGATTAAAAAAAGAAGAGCATTTCATGAAGTTTTGACCAAGTTAAGGTGGTCAGACATACAATTTTTTATATTTTCTAAAAGTTGTAATAAAAAAATCATAATTAATTATTTACTTGGAAAAAAATTACAAAAAAAATGCATCACATCGGGACATGAGTCCTCTACTTATATCTAAAATCTTATAATTTTTTTTATCTTTTTATTGTGGTTAGGGTGGTTAGACAGAAACCCACTTCTTATTTTTCCCCTGAAATTTAAGTACTACTGCATTGAAATTTCAAATTTTCACCAAATAGTTTTTTTTTTTTTTAAATAAACCTAGTAGTTTAGAAACTACATTCAATTTTCTACAGATTCTATTCTTATATATGGGTATGTGCAAGATCATGATGGGCCAAAAAGTGGCAATATGATGGGTATGCGGTTGACGACTTTTTTTTACCCAAAATTGATGAAATGAAAAGGGATTTTAAAGGAGATTCTCAGCTTTCCACCAATATAAATTATGCTATACTTTGAATTTAATAAATAATTATTATTCATTTTCTATTTGAATTATGACTAAAGTCCTGATTAATAGGAAGATTGAAAAACATCTACAACTTTCAAACAATATCACATTTTTTGAATCAGAAACATGTGTCACATTCTATGCTTTACATACTATAGGGTTAAAAAAAAAAAAAATTGAATTTCATGAAGTTTTGATCAAGTTAAGGTGGTTAGACATACGAGTTTTATATTTTTAAAAGTTGTAATAAAAAATCATAATTAATTATTTAATGGGAAAAAAATTACAAAAAAATATGCATCACATCTGGACATGAGTCCTCTACTTATATCTAAAATCTTATTTTAAAATATTATCATTTTATTGTGGTTAGGTTGGTCAGACAAACACCTACTTCTTATTTTTTCCCTAAAATTTAAGTACTACTACATTGAAATTTCAAATTTTCACCAAATAGATTTTTTCTTTCTTTAAATAAACTTATTAGTTTAGAAACTACATTCAATTTGATACAGATTCTATTGTTACATATTTTTGAAATAATATAGATAACTTATTCAAATTTTTATGTCAAGTTGCCTAACTTTGATTTTTCTGAATTTTTCGCCACTTAAGGGCCTATTTTTTCCATGATGATCCTACACATACCCATATTTTTGAAATAATATAGATAACTTATTCAAATTTTTACGTCAATTTTCCTAACTCTGATTTTTCTAAATTTTTTGCCACTTAAGGGCTTGTTTTTTCCATGATGATCCTACACATACCCTCGTCTCTAATGACACTCACTTTGGGAATGACTTCCATAGAGGGTATCGATGAAGAACATGCCATAGCATCAATGGTTAAGGATGAAATACAATTCTTGAGAGTGGATATGATTGAAGCACGACTGAAAATGGCTAGCTCACAAAGGTGAACAACTTCTGGATTTGCTTTAATCATAACCACCTGATTATTTGTGACAAGCTTTAAAAAATGGTGTAAAGTAGAGGCCACAACACCCATAGCATGAATCTAGGGTCTCCCCAAGAGAAGATTGTATGGTAACGGGCCAAACATCACATAAACGAATGTAGGTAATGTAACGTGACCTAGCTACAAAGATAGTATTATTGTACCTAGAGCTTGGTGGCCAACATTATCAAACCCATGAATATACAAAGAAGAAGCCGCTAAAGAAGATGAATCAACTTTAATTTTAGGTAAATTTAGGCCGATACCATAAACGTTGAGACCAGATTCAGTGTCAACGAGAGTACACCTAATACCAATATTATTAACATTAATTATAATCATCAAGGGATCCCCTTGCTTCTGCACATTCAGAGGTGGGAGTTCTTACGGATGGAACATGATATTTGGTGAATCGACTCGAATATGAGCCAACAACGCATTAACATCCATAGGCCTAGTGGAGGTAGGAAAGAGTATATTTTGTAAAGATTCTTGAAGCATCTCTTGGTAAACTGAAGTAGTTTGAAGCAAATCCCAAAGTGAAATCTTAGCCAGAGTAACACGAAGTTGCTCAACAAGATAATAATCACCCGGTGCTTTGATCGCAAGTTTAGGTGCTAAAGGAAGGTTTGGTTGAGAAGGTGATAAAGAAGTGGGAACTTGAGTGGGTTGTGATGTAGGAACAAAAGGTTGTTGATCCAAGTTTTGCTTATTTCTCCTTGTATTATATGTGTGCCCAACAACATTATAGGAAGTGGAGTCTGTAGCTTTTGTGAACCTTGAATATAAGTCTGATGAATCACTATGACATGAAATCCCATAGAAAAAATAGTTCTCCCTAGAGGATGAGTAGGCCAGAGTCACGTAAATGATGGGTTTCTTAGGGCTCAGAGGAGCCACAGAGACCACAACCACATTTATTGACTCCTCGGCTTGTAGAGGGGGATTTTGTTCAGAAGATTTGTAGATAGGGGAGAGTGCTTCCAAGAAGTCATCTAGAGTGTCTTCCAACATATCAAAATCTTCCTCAAAAAATGGGTTATCATAAGCATGCAACATTGTGAAAATAGATCTGACGTCTTCATGTTGAGTTCACCAAAAGGTGATATAAGAGAGATTCATTGCACACGGGTCTCTTCATTCTCAAGAGATCACTAGGGAATGAACTGCCCTTATACACCTCAGCATAAGTGGGTTGATGAAATGGTAAAGAAGTATACCCAAGTTATGTTTCTGAGAAAACTACTTCGGAACCTGAGAGAGTGAAACTCCAAAATTTATGCCTCAGATGAGTGAGCTCTTGGCCAAAAGAAAGCAGTGTGATTTCAGGACACCAACGCAATTCACTGTCGTCTAAAAGATGTGCTAGCATCCTAAGTAGCAGAGGGCTTAGGAGCTCAAGAAGGCAGAACCAAGTATCACTTTTGGGCTCAGATCTAGGATGTATTGAATGAAATTAAAAAATAGGAAGCCAGAAGCTATAACAAACACAAGGGGACTTGGAGAAAGCTTAGCTCTTATTGGGCATTTGGGTCTTCACTCCAAGCTTCGCTTTGCAACCTACACAAAGAAGAATGAGGGAAAAAGGTTGGGGCTGTATAGGGTTTTCCTCAGTCAGACCCTTGTTTTGGTGTTCCTACCTCCACGTATAACCAAGTTGGAAAGGAGTGCAAACGAAGTAAACAAGGCATGTGGTGAAAGCCAAACCCGCTTTAGGAGTAGAACCCACACCATGAAATAGTGAATAAACAAGTAGGAAAGAAAAATGAGTGAGAGAGAGAGTGTTACCCACGGGCCTAGACCCTCTCTGAAGCACATGAACGAACCTTTGAGTGCTTGTTTAAGATTTGTTGCTACTGGAAGGACCTCAGTCTGACATGGTTTTTCCTATGAGAGTGCTGCTATCAAGAATGAAGAGAACTCAAAGATGGAGCAAAATGTTAGGAGAGCTTGAATAAATGACTTCCAACCCCAAATGAGAGCAAGGAAGGGGTTTTTGATGTATCTAAGGGTAGCAAAAATCTGTTACATCTGAAATATGACTACTAGGACATGTGTTAAGAGAGTCAAGATTCCAAATTCCCTGTTTCAAACTTGGAAAACTGCTAGGATGCTAGCGCGCCACACAGGCGTCGAAAGCCTAGATTTTTGGGAAATATGTCGTCAAGCTTCTGTTGCTCTACCACAAGTCTACATGGAGTCAAAATCATGAAATTCCAACTCATGGGATTTTTTTCATTAATGTTCTAAGGTGTCATGAATGCTTGGCAAAAGTGCAAAAATGTGGAATTGCCCCTAGGTACAATTCTGTGACATTATAGTTCCATTTGCACAATACTAAGGATCATGCCACACATCTTCATATGACTAAGTTCATTCCAAATTTATGCCTATGAGTGTTCGTGCACAAGATGCATGACCCAAACATTTGCACAAAATACTCAATCACACCTTTTAAACCCAATTCATGACATATCAATTATTATCATAGCAAGAGAAAAATAATAATCTTTGGGAGATGAAGAGTCACAAAGGGAAGCCCAACCATTTCAATTTATATAATGACCTTTGTCTTTATGAATATATAAACTATTTATAATTCAATTTTTTTAGTATATATTGAAGCTCAGCATAGCCTTTAACAATATTTATAATTACTATATTCAATTACACTATATTCTTTAGGTTTGATTTAACTAAATAAAGCTCATAAGTTGGTAAATAACAGTATCAAGAGGTTTAATTGAGTTGAGTTCAAAAGCTAGTACACAAGAGTAGAAAACAAATTTAACAATAAATTTCTCAAAACAATAATAATCAAGTACATAATTTTATAAAAAGAAAAATACAAAAATATAACCGTGAATATTGATACTTAGTCCATATTTTCTTTTGAGAATACCATCATTATGTTCTACTATTTTTTTTTTATAATTGAAATAAATATTAACAAGAAAATTTAACATAATAAAGATTACGTTGAATAAACAATTAAATATGAACTATTTACTATTACCATATATTAAACAATATATATTTATGTATAAACATTATATTAAATATATTATATTTTTTAGATTTAATATAACAATTTTTTAGTTGTTCGTGAGTGTGATGGTTAAATTGTGGTATTATTATTGTTGCCTCGGTTGGACCATTATGATTGTGGTAAAAACATGTTTATATATTTAAATATTAAAAAGTTCATTAAATAGCTACCATATCCAAATCTAAATATAGTATGTATAATACAACTAAATGCTAACATTATACTAATATGACCTGTCACTTAACAAAACCTCTTCCCCATAAAGACCACTTGTAATCTATAGACCACCTCAACAATTGAAGTTTAAAAAGATACCTTCTCAAATCACATAGTTGTGTAGCAATAGCTTACCATAAGACATTAATTAAAGATATTTTAATAATAAATAATAAATTGTTAAAATTTTATAATTAAATTTATAAAAAAATATTTATATATTTAAATATTAAAAAGAAAATATCACACATCCAAATTTAAATTTAAATATAATATGTATAATACAACTAAATGTTCACTTGTCACTCTAACATAGCCTCTTTATGTTTTTTATTATGATAAAAAGGGTTGAAAGATTCCCACCTTTCACAAACAGCACTTAAAAACAGAAACATGCCATTTTCTTATTTTATGTGTGCTCTCTGATCCTAACAGTACTATCAAAGCAGGTTTTTAAGAAGGAAAAAGTTGAAGAAGTTTTATTGTCCGTTAAAAAATGATAGGTATGTCAGATTGAGTAAATGTTGATTTCTGATAAAAATTGTACTTATTTCTGATTTAAACAGTAATATGGAAGTATAGATATGACAGAAAATGCCTCAAAGCATTTTGGTCTCATGGAATGTGTGGTTGCCAGAGTGGAAACATTAGCAGCCAAATAGACCTTTGCCGTCATCTGCACTTTGAAACACTCTTTGTCTTTGAAGTAACGGATATAAGAAGTTTAAAGAAAATGCAATGGGTGGCTGTAAAATGAGACTCTGCAATCTTTATCAACGTTTCTCTCAGCTTGTATGATATGGTCGAAGTGGGAAGTTTAGGGATAGTTTGGTCATTGATGATCCATTTGCCACATATCAAGTTATTCATTCTAGCCTTCCCATTAGTCTAGGCTTAACCATCACACACTAAGCTTTGACTGCTTAGGTAGCAGGTGTGGGCCTGTTCCTTTCACCAACTTGTAACTACTGTCTTCTACCAATAAAGAAAGAATAACATAATTTCATTCTTTCATATGTACCAAAACAAGGATGATTCCCTCCTTATGTTCCAAAGAAGAATAAGAAAGCAACTTTCAACAATCTCATTGCCACTTCTCTTCAAGGTGCTACTTCCATATGGATTCCAAAGAAAAACTAAAATATATTTAAAAAAGAACAAGTGAATCTAAATCCACAAGTACAATAACAATATTATATAGGTCTTTCTCCTATTCTACATATATCAAACACATTAAATGACATCATATCATGCTAAAATTCAAAATATTAAAGGTGGTTGCAAACCACATAAATAAGATGAGAACATTCTATTAGATTATAATCCATCTAATATTATTGGTTGAGATTTGGAGTTTCTATACTCTACATACATGTCTATATACTTTATAGTATTTTGATGGTGTCCCCCATTTGGGAGGCATATCTTTTGGCATTTTTCACTACCCTACTATATTGGTAAGAAACTTCAATGCTTTTCTCTAGGATTGCAATTATGATGATTATATTTAGCATTTTTACGACATGTTGATGTTACTAACATAATCTTTCTCACGATGATTGCAATATTTCTAAGATCCTCCACATGATTCAAATGATTATGATTACATTTTAGAGTTAAGTCACTTCACACTTGAAAATGACTTTGGACACTCTCAAGGACATTTGTTATGACTATAAGTGTAAGGAACATAAAATATTTATTTGATGTGAACACTAAGATAAAAATTATTAATTATACCAAATGAGTCTATGAAAAATACCCAATAAAAATTTTAAAAAGGAAAAATAAGGAGCACATGAAGCCCTCTTCACTGCTTCCTAATGCTCCTAAGCACAAAAGCCAACTTATAACCTGTGTTCTCTACTAACAAAGCAAGAGAAAGATAATTTCATTCCTCCATATATATTAAAACAAGGAATATTTCATCTTTATGCTTTTAAGAAGAATAAGAAAGAAACTTTCAACAATCCCAATGCCACCTTATTTGAAGACACTACTTCACATGGGTTCTAAAGAAAAATCAAAATATACAAAAACTAATTAATCCTTCTACTTTCCTAAACTTATTTAATTGAATTAACTGTATTGGATCCCACTTATTCCTAAAATCATATAATAAAATCCTATCTATCCATTTATTCTAGAAAATCCCAAACCTCCACCTTAAACATTTGATCTCTCACACATGTGTGTGAGGAAACTTGTCATGTCTATATTCCCCACGTGATCTCTCACACATTTGAGAGAAGTCACACATCTCCATCCCTTATCCCCATGTGATCTCTCACATATGTGAGAGGAGTCAAATGTTCCATTCTACTTCCCTATGTGTTCTCACACATGCTTGAGAGGACACTATGTGTTCTCACACATATGCAAGAGTACACTTATCAGAATACCGCTTCCCTATGTGTCCTCACACGTGTGAGATGACACTTTTCATAATCTCTCTTCCCCATGATCTTATACACACATGTATGAGAGGACTCAATCTCATCCTTTAGATAGATAGTCAAGCCAATCCTAGCCATTCAAATTTCTTTTATCCTCTTCCTCTCTAAGTGCACCAATTACATGATTCTACTTGGAGGATTTTTGTTCACCCTAATCTCTTAAACACTCCTATCCTTTGATCATAAAATCAAATCCTAACCCTTGATCCTCCATCCTCAACACCTATAAATCAAATTGTCCTCAATCCATTTAAATAAAACCTTTCCATTCCAAAGTCATGTTGTCAAATTGAAGAGCAACCATATACCATCAACTTATCTAAGAGTACATCAATAGGATTCTTATGAGGTAATTGAATATTTCTCAAGGTTTTGGGTGCTTCATCCTCTTTATCAAGCTCAAATGAATATATATAGAGGAAAGTTACAAAGGTTCTTATTTGTTACATTTGAATCTTGTTTCTCATATATACACAAAATAAAATAAAAGATATATCACCTTTAACATTGGAGTTAAAGTATTTATGAGAGCACAACCTAAAAGGGAATATTAAAATTATAGACATTGAAACATAGAAAATAGCATAGGTTCAAAACGCGTGGGGTTTTACACTAAATTTGGAATGTTTCACCAAACTTAGTATAAATAGAAAGGGAAAAATATGATGTAATGAACCCACCTATTATTCTACTTGATTCGGGAAATGAGATCCCTCAAGTTAAAATCCGCTTTCAACCCTTAGGTGGGTGAATTGTTTGAGGAATCTTGCAATTTCCTTTGTGTATGGACAGGGTAAATATGACTGAAATGCACTTTGGGAGACACACTAAAAATAGTAAATCAACTCCAAAATTAAAATAATCACTTGGATCTTGTAGATTAAGCATAAAATTGTAGTGTCAAAAAATGTCTTTGACAATTTTCACACTTGTTTGGGATCCCCTTGTAAAATTGAGCTTAATGATGCCTTGACATAGTGTTGTAATGTGTTTAACAAACTCACATAGGTCTTGGGCCTTGTGAATTAAATAAATTTAATCATGCCTTATTCAGAGTGTTGTAAAGTTTTGTAACACACTTACACACTTCTCTAGGGTTGTCATTAATAATTGGACCTCTTTATGCTTTAATTGGCCTTATTTTGCATCCACAAGCCTTAATTAATGCATATTTTTGAGGACAATCTTGAAACAAATCAACATCCAATCATAATTCAGGTGTTTTTAGGTTGTGTGGCCCAAATTTAGTGATTTGGGACTCATATGCCATCGTGGGCTTAGGAGTCCCACCTAGGGTTTTGGGTCTCGATCTTAATTTTACACCTTTCTAAGCATTTTTGAAGTTGGTCTCATAAATTATGCCTAATGGGACTCATACACCACCTTGGGCGTATGAGTCCCATGTGGCCCAAAATCAAAATTAATTCAAATTCTTGGCAAGATTTTATCCTTCTAGATATGATGCCTGCTTTTAGTGTTGTAATGTCAGGAAATTTTGCATAATTTAGTATAAATACAAGGTTATTTCACTCATTTTCACCCAAGCATTTAAGAGATCACCTAAGACTTTTGTGAGAGCATTCATAATAGAAAATTGGAGTTCACAAGAGCATTCAAGTTTTTACAAGAGCATTCAAGTTTTTACAAGAGAATTCAAGAGTCTTCAAGGGTAGAATATCAAGTATTTTAAAGCATTATTCAAGAATCAAGCATCATGTCAATGTCTTCATGCATCATGTTTGTTTTGGAGCTAACAATTGTGATGTAGGGTTTTATGATTCAAGATAGCATTTCATTCAAGATCTATCATATTCAAGCAAGATTCAAGATCTACATCCATTGGATCCATCTCATACATGTTTGCAACACTTAATTGCTAGGGTTTGGTGAGTTGTAATATCTTATTTTGTTCATTCATCATTCTCCATTCCTATTTTATTTCATTTCAAGGTTTGATTACCAAAATGGGGTTTCACCAAGGCAAACCCCTTTCCACTAATAAAAAAATATTTTTACCCCTCTTTAGTGGGTGATTTGCAAGTTTAGATTGGAGATACATTGAAGAGAAAGTTTGGAGAAGGTTTTCAAAGTGTTCAAAGGTTTCAAAGTTGTCACCTTGCATTGGAGATAGTTAGAAGACTTCCACGGGTTGCAAATTAGGATTTTAGATTCAAAAATCAATTGGGAAGCATAGAGAAAACCTTGAAGGCCAAATTCAGACTTTGAAGCTTTAGAAACCCTAACTGGACTAATATGCTGATTATGGCATTTGATTCCCACTTTAGGTAAATTTTTAGGTTTTTACAGATTCAGATACCCATTTGCTAGATTCCTAGTTATGCATAGAAACCTAGATCTAGGATTGATTCACCTAGCCTGGCATATGAGTCCCAGTCAACATTAAAGTCACTATTTTCAATATTTTAGAGCTCCATCTAGTCATCTTCAAATTTCTAGGTGCACACATTTCATCTTCTAGCTTTCTGTTTTGTTTTACATACATTTCTAGGTCATTTAGTGAAAGATTGCATCATATTAGGGTTAAACATTACATATTGTATTAAATTTTTCTTTCCAAGCACTAGGTTGGTTGTGAACCCCTCATTAGTTTATAATCGTCCCCTTGGACATCCCTATTGCCAGATCTCTTTCCCCTTTCTTCATTGGATTGAGATCTCTAAGGTCATCCTTGAATGAGAGTGTTGAGTTTTGTTATTCTAGGTCCAAAACCCTAGAGCCCAAGCAAAATTCTACCCTTCAAAAACTAAGAGAATCCACAAATTCCCCTAAGATTTGTGAAGTCTAAGTTATTATAAACATGTCATCAAAATGTTGCAAGGTGTCTTTTTAACAGAAACAGTGATAAAAATGATTGAACATGGGTTTTGGGAGATGAAAATAAGATAGCAAATGACCTCAAATTTGTAACCTAAGACCTGATTCACATAGATGTAACATAACTATAATAGAAACAGTCAAATTTATGCAAACTGGATGAGTGGAAGACACTTAAAACTTACCTCAAAATTAGTTGCAGTTTTCAAAAATAGTTACAAAGTGTCGAAGACACCCCCTATCCAAAAATGGCGAATGCGTCCTAAGATAGCCTTTTGAGCTAAATTTTTGAGATCCTCTGAAGACAAATTGGAGATGTAATTTCCCATTGGTTTCACATGAAAATGATGAAAAATGAGCTCAGGATCTAAGTTTTCGTGAGATGACAACTTTTCTTGCAACTTTGACAAGTTTTGCAACTTCTGCAATTTTGCACTTTAGAGACCTCCAATCTTCAATTTTCCTTCAACCTAAGATCTGCAACACAAACACAAGAGGGGAAAATTTGTGTTTTTTTTGGTGAATGGGGATTTTTCTTGGTCAATCCCTATTTTGGTAATTAAACCTTGAAATGAAACAATGAAATATGGAAGGAATGATGAATGAACAATGCAATATTGCAACTCACAAAACCTTTGATTAAACCTTTGAAGGACTGAAAGCTTGATGTTGATCTTGCATGAAGTTGCTTCAATGGATGTGGATCTTGATACTTGTATCTTGCTTTGAATCTTTGACTTGAATGCTTGAAACCTACATCACAATGTTATCTCCAAAAAAATGCATGATTGAACATAACTTTGACATGATTCTTGAAATCTTGAATGCTGCAACAAATGCTTGATAAATCTTCTCTTGAATGCTCTTGACAATAATATTTTCTCTTGTGAAATTTCCCTTCAAAGCTTCAAGTTTATTTGATAAAATAACCTTGTATCTATATAAATTTATCCTTAATTTCTCAAAAATTAAACATTACAAGCCGACCTTTGAAATTTAAATTTGGGATGATAGAAATATTGTCAAATTATGTTATAAAAATGGGTTCCAAGGCCTAGGGAGGACCCATTTTCCCATGGGAGAATGGGTCCCAAGCCCCAATCCCTAGAACATGCATTGCTCAATGTGAAGTGTTATGTATTGGCATGAATTATTGTTGGGTTTCCCCTTTGAAAAATATAATTTAATGGGATTTTAAATGAATTAAAGGTATAATTAAGGCATAATTAAGCTCAATTTAATTAAGAGGGCCTAAAAAAGTGTAAAAATATAAAGGGGTACATTTTACAACACTAAATTTTACAGAATTATTAAGTCCAATTTTAATTAAGAGGGATGAAACAAGTGAGAAAATGTAAAGGGATACATTTTTCTACACTACAGATATATACCCCTCATTGAAATTCTTGAACAAATGAGATTAGTTTCCTACACACTTGTACCATCACCACCTATGTAGACTATATGATTCATTGATGCAGGGGCATCTTGGCAACATCATGCTTCTATGATGAAATTTTTTGAAGGGTAATTCACTTTTGATGTTTCAACATTGTTCAAAGGTGATAAATGATCACATTTCATGTGTTTAGGTCAATAGGAGGGTCAATATTTAAAGTTTTGTGTCCATTTTGCAATTTTGTAAAAAAGTTGTCACAAATATGCAAAAAATGGTAAAGTTGCAAAAGATGTAAAAATGGGGAAGGTGAAAGGTCAAGTTAGTTTCATTGTTGGAGGAAGTTAGAAACTGAAGAGGCAAGTTGGAATGCCTTTAAAAAGGCCTTGTAACCATTTTGTAACTTGTGGGTGATTAAGTAGTTGAATAAAATCAATGAAAAGCTCTATTTTTATACTTCTTTTTCAGAAAATCAGTGTTCTCAAGCCCTTTTACGGATCTGTATTGAAAGAATACATGTTTAATTCATTGTAAGTGTTGGAGCTTTCAATCACCTTCCATTTCATTCTTGTTTCATGCAATTTGGTTGGATTTTGAGAAAGTTCTTGCAATTTTCTACAAACAGTTAAAACCCTCTGTTAGGGTAAGCATAGATATTGTAAATTGTGTTTCCCTCATGATTTATGGTGAAAAATCTTGATAATTGGTGAAGATACTCCTGGTTGCATATATTTTCATATTTTAAAGGTTTCAAATCAATTGGTAAAGTTTTATGTGTGGAAACTTGTAGGTTTTGACTGTACATTTGTATACAGTTTATAAAACAAAGTTTATGAAAGGAACCTTACCTAGGGTTTGGTAAAGAAACAATTAAAAAAGACTTTTGATGATTAAATAAGCTTATTCAGGTATAAACAAATATTCTTGAATGATTTCTTAAGAGGTTTTGAGATTGGAGATATCAAATTCAATAAGCCCTAAGTCTATAAATGATAGAAATAACTGGTAAAACTGGGTACAGTGAGAATCTATGAGTTTTTATCAAGATTTTTGTGTCTCTTTTGAGTGTTATTGTTTTGAAAAGGTTGAGTAGATGTTTTTTTCATCCTTTCTTGTTAGTATTTTGTGAATTTAAGGTTTGATGCCATTGTTTTGTTAATTGTCCTGTCAACGCAATCTAGTTGACAGTCTTAATTTGATAGTGATTAGTGCTTATTTTGTGTTTTTGATGAAGTAAAAGGAACTCTACTTGGGGTGATAGTATTCTAAGAGGATGTGTTGATGTACTTAGATCCCTCTCAGAGAAATTTTGGTGGTTTTATGTTCATTTGTGTACTGATCTTTCATGGCAGATTGATGATAGTCATCTTTTGTGAGTCTAAATTGAAGGTCTAGTATAGGTGTTGAATAAAATGTCTTGATTGGAATATGAAAGATAGTTTTATAGATTTGTACAGATGAATTTGAACATGTTTATTCCCTTAGAGAAGAAAAATTGGCTTGGGAAGTTGGCATTTGTATGGTTGGTTGTTTGAGTGGTCTAAAAGGCCTAAAGGCTGATTTAGGACAGTCGCTTGAAAAGTCTTTATGTTTGAGGTGAATAAGTTGGGGATAGGGTCTAAGACAGATATTTTTTTGATGTCTAAGGTATTTTGAGGAATATTCATAAGGTATTTCCTTTAATCTATGTTTGGTGTGTTGAAATCAAGGGTTTTGTGAAAGGTAAAGAGTACTAATTGAAAGGACATGAAAGGTTTGTTTAGGTTTTGAAAAATGAGATGGAGATAAGTGAGTTTTCTTCCTTTGTTCTTGCATCATTCATTCTATGTATCTAAGTTTCAAAAGTATCTTCCTAAACTAAATCAGTGATTAACTAGTTTTTCTTGCAAATGTATGTAATATCAAGCTTTAGGTATCAAACAATCCAAATGTTGGATTGACACATAGTTTGGCTTTGCAACTATATAACATTAATCAAGTTAGGGTGTTGTGGGATTACTATAGGACTAATTTGGAAACATGTGAAGAAATATAAGAAATGAAATTGCTATACTCATTATTATTTTTAGATTCTAACTTTAAGGAGGAACTCCATAAGATGGGGAGAAATGTAATGCCCTGATGTTTCCCATTTTTTTTCTAAACTAGTATGAGGATATAAATCTTAAAGCCTTGTGAATTATGATCCTAAATGACATAAACTAAATTTATTTTTAGTTTTAATTCCAATGAATTATGATAAAATCTTATACTAACCATATCACCTTTTATAACAATATCTTATAACATAAGTAGTTCAAAGTAGGCATGATTTTGATTAAGGATTCGATTCTAAAATTACTTACTAGTGTAGTGGAGGAAAAAATATCCCTTTTCACACTTAATTTGGGAATAATTAATGATAAAATGGACTTAATTGTGCCTTGTTTTAGGGTGTTGCAAATTGTACCTTTACAATTTCACACTAATCTAGAGCTTTATTAATTAATTGAGGTTAATTTTCCTTAATTGGCCCCTTTAATTCAAATCCAAGCCTAATTAAATACAATTTTCGAGGGATAAAATTTGACATTCATAAATGTCATTTCACAACACTTAAATTTAGAAGATGTGTGGGGCGAATGGGTCCTCACTTAGTCCTAGGATCCTATTTTTACATGATATTTCACCTTGTCTGATGTGTGTCCTAGGTAAGTGGCCTAGGACCCATTCGCCCTATGGAAAATGGGTCCTCACTTAGACCTAGGACCTTTCTTTTGAATATGTTTTTGGCTGTATTTTAATAATTTCAATCTATAATTCAATGTTGGTTTGTGATATTTGAATTTCGAGAATTAATCTTAAGATATGTATAAATACAAGGTTATTTCATTATTTTTCACATAGCAAGTTGAAGTTATCATAAGAGCATTCAAGTGAGCATTATTGAGAGAATTCAAGAGAATTGTCAAGGAATTCAAGGGTAGATTATTGAAGATTATTGCAACAATCAAGATTCCATTGTCATTTCAAATATGTATTGCATCATGCATGTTGTTTAAGCTAATATGGTGATGTAGTGTTCAAGATCTAATCAAGCATATCAAAGGCATTGTTTCACATCAAGTTTCATGATCAAGATCTACATCCATAGAGGCCACTTCATGCTAGTTTGCAAATTTGTTAAATCCAAGGTTTCAAGTAAGGTTTCATTGTTTCATCATTCATGTTTTATTGTTTCATCCTTCATGTTTCATTGTTTCATCATAAGGTTTAACTACCAAATTGGGTTTGATCAAGGAAAACTCGTATTCCCTAACAAAAAACATTTTTCTTTGATGTGTGATTACAGGTTTTAGGTTGAAGATCATTTGAAGAGAAAGATTGAAGAAAGTTGCAAAGTTATCAAAGTTGCAAGAAAATTTTTCAAATCATGAAAATTGATCTACAGGTTTTAGTTTTGACTTTTTGATAGTGAACAACTAGAATGTGGGAGTGCTGACTGAGTAGAACAAAACCCAAAAAATGATTTTTCAGGAGCCCTAGCTAGGACCCATTTTCCATAGGGCGAATGATTCCTCAGTGAGGTCTAAAAAATCATCTTGGTGATAGGAACATAGCATTTTACCCTTTCCAGATCTGCATTTTAATAGTTAGTTTTGTTAGTTTTAAAATATGTCCTCTATAATGTACACATTTTCAATGAAACTAAGAAAATAGTTGCATTATTATCAATCCATTTTTGATACACACATCACCCATTTTTATATGTTTCAAGTATAAATTTGAATGATTATTTTTATACTAACCCATATGCAAGATCAGACACATTCATGATAATAGTACTAAAATCATGACTAGAAATCTTGAATCACAATTCAATTTAAGATCCCAAACCAATGAATTTAGATTAAGTTTTAAGATAATGTTTTAGATTACTTCCAAATTTGAAATTTGATTAGAGTTGTATCATCCTTTGGAGGGATTAACAACTTCTTTTTAATTATTTCATTAGGATTTTATAATTCTAGTTGTATATTGGTGAAGGGAATCCTTATCACTGGTCCCTTAATATTTTAATGTAATTCCACTAGGTTCATGTGTGTGTAGTTTGTAATGTCACATGGTCAAAGAATTGACTTAACTTAGATCTTTCATATAATTTCCTAATTTAGAACTAAGATAAGATATTAATAATTAATGTATAAATTAAAATTTTAGGGAGCCCATCAAAGCCTCATTGTTAAAGGATAACCATATGCCATGTTTAGGTTTGAAGATCTTCTTCATGAGCTTATTACTGAAAATGAATTAGACCCTTTGAATATTTATCCCCTTCAAAAAAATTTGGTTGAGATTCTAATACTACTCAAGTATCAATTGATATTCTTTCTTTTTTCCTTTTTAGCCTCATGTTGGAAGATGTGATGTGCCCGTGATGATATTTTATCTTTTATAAGTTATTTTTTGGTGTTTTCTATGATTGCATAGTGTAAAATTGACAAAGAGAATGGTGGTCATTGACCTTGTTTTGATCTAATGGCTTGTGTATTTTTAGTCATTATCAAAACACATTAGTATCCCTAAAGTAAATCAACCATCTAATATTCACTTGATCCTATAGTTCACACAAATCCTAAGTAGCTCCATGAAATTTCTCAAGGCCCTTATGTACCATTGGATGACCCCCACTTTTTTTCTCAAGTATGTAGATGTTAGGCTAAATGATTACATAAAATCACCATATTGCATACTTTTTCAACCCAAAAGGATTGTTTGGAATTTTTCCTCCAAGTGATACACCAATCATTTGCTAAAAATATGATCTAGTGATGTGTGTACTCATATGAGGCTCCATAGAGAATATCAAAATAACATTGTTCTATTGGTTGATAGTATTACATATCATCTATGATGAGTCCTATAACCTATGCTTTATTGAGTTAGCATGCCTAATGGATGATGAAATTAAAGAAAAACATTACAACCTCTTGTACTCTATATGTGTTGTCAAAGCTTCCAAGCTCTTATAGATGAATGTTGGCTAGTTCAGAGCAATGAATTTTTGTGGTGGAGCCCTTTCCATATAGGGTTGCAAGAAAAGTACTATTGATTGATCATTGAATTTTATATGGCGTACATATTTTATTATTTTTGATCAAAATCCTTTCATGGTGGAACATATGAGACTAGTTTCTTGAAGGAAAAGTTATTTAAAAAAAAAAGTGACTAAAAAGATCTTGTATTGATATAGCTAGTTTGAGGACTCTCACATGCTTAAGGGACAAGCTCTAATTGTGGTGCAGGAGCACCTGGCAAAGTTCAAGTTTTATTGAAATTTTGGTTGACGTTACAATTTTTGTTGTGCTTTCATAAGGTCATGTTGACCATTGTTTTAGGTGCTTAGGGTTGTTTTTAATCCTTGGGAAAGAAGTTGACAAGTGCTAAATAGTTTTACAACATCATATTGCTAGGTTGGCAAAAGTTGTTAAATGTCTGAAAACACATTGGGTTTTATAAACTGCATCTTTAGGTCATCTATGAGCTCGACCCAAGCTTCTAAATGATTTTGTTGGCCTATTTAAGGCATGCATCGACCTTGTGATAGGGTTGGAGGATATAGTATTTTGGAAAACTTTTATAATATTGCTGGTAACAACGTTCAAGAAGGCAGTTTCCTGTGTTTGGCGTTGTTCTTGAGCTTTAATGGAGTAATCTTGCTATCATTTTGTTTGTAGAACGTAGTGTTAACTTTTTTCAAGCTTAGTGTACCAATATTTTGGTTTTGTAAATCTTTTTCTTCTTCTGTTTGTACATAGTTTGTCAACTGTCATTTTCATGCCTGTTACAGGCAGTTTTGTAATAATGGAGTCCTAGAGCATCTTCCCACTGTACAAATTGTATGGCCTCTTGGGATTTGTGCCTAGGCTCCCTCATTGTAATTATGGTAGATTGTAGGCCTTGTTTGAGTGCAGGAGCTTCCAGCATGATGATGCCCTAGGCAAGCCAGTGCAGGTCCGGTTGGGGCAGACTTGGAGAAAAAGAGCCATAACTTGCAGGGGACGTGAGATCTTGAAGAAATTATTTTTGCAGAATTTAGGGGGTGGTCTTGGCTAAGAATGGTGCTCAGGAAGAGGGTTTACCAATTAATTTGACAGTAGAACTTTTCACCAGTCCTAAAAATATTTCTGAGCAGCTTGAAACCCTAGGTTCTTGACCATTTTTGCATTTGGACAGTGTACGGCCTGTATAGGACTAAAACCCTAGAAATATTTGAGGAATAGGCATGAGAAACACTAATCCTCAACAAAGGAACCTAAGTCTTTGGTGGGTTTGGAAGAAAAAGGCATTTGTTATCTGTTCAGAGGCCTAATTGGGCTTTGGGCTTGTAGCCCTTTTCAAACCCCAGGGAAGGAATAGTGTGAAGCGATGGAAAGGTGGGAACTTGTGGTTGTTTAGGAACCATTGTTTGACCATTTTGAAGCCTTACAATACCTCTCACCCCTTGCAAGGATCCAATAGAAGGTTGGAGATAATTTGGTCTTTAAGAAGAATAAGGGCCAATGGAGAGAATGTGATGAAGCACCAAAGGTTAACTTGGAAGAAGGATAGCATGTTGATAGGAGAGGAGTTGGTCAGAAAACCAGGGGAACCTAGCCATGAGTAGGGGCCTATAGGTGAGATTGGTGAAGCCAAGCACCAAGGAGATCTTTTAAAGAAAGACCTAGAGCAGGAACCTGTGATTGGTTCCTCCAACTCCAATCCCTATCAAATTGTTTCAAATCAAGATTACATCAACTATTCATCTCACCTCCCATAAATTTCCTTTAGATTTACAATTAAATTAATTTTTCCCTCACTTTCAATCATGAACACTTAATCATAACCATCTACCACTATATATGTTTAATAACCAATACGAGTTTCAAACAAACACTAAAACCACCCATGCATTCTTTAGCTCAACACTACTCTCACTAAATAGGACTAGAATGTTACTAGTGAGAAGCGTATACTGAATTATTAAGAGAAGTGACTATGCCATCAATCCGTACTTTCTTGGGATTAAGTAAATAAACAAAAGAAAGGGGTCTATTTTTAGATAGTAACTTAGAAGGGATAAGCCACATGTCATAAATCTAAAAGATGGTTCTCAGGAGTCTTCCTTCTATTCTAGGCCTTCATCAACCTTTTCCATGCACATAGCTTGTGCTATATCATCATTTTAGTTTGCATCCACATCTCTTTATTGAGTGTTCTCCATTGCCTCCAAAGTCACACAAAATTTTCTTGAGATTTTTTATTTTAGCTTCTTAGTTCCTTCCTCATCTATTGGAAATAACTCCTCTATTTTTCATTCTCTCCTTCCTCAACAATCATCCTATAAAAACTACATACCACACCTTCTACACATTGGAGGACATCTACACTACCTTCTGCCCATCCTTAGATTTTATGGAGGATAGTAATCTCTTGGTTGTAAACTTTAGTTAATGTTATCTGGTGCTTTCACCTCTCCACAAACCAAACCTTAGGCTATGAGAGCCACATAATATGATACGACTATAATTGAGGTCCCAAGTGAAGGTATGCTTAGTCTATTACCTATTTTAGCTACTAGTTCAAACATGTAGAGTTGTTATGTTTTACAAGTGAAAAGAAGGTAAATTTTATTTTTGCTATGTCACATTCATGTGCATAAAAGGAAAATTAGAAGATTACATTACTACATTGTATTATGCAGATGCATATACCATAGGAGAAAATGCACAATATTTTCAAAATTGTAATCCTCATTGATAACATGGATGTATGGTGTTCCACACAAACCGTGGAACTGACTATTTTAATGAAAATAAAAGAAAAACTATACATTTGCAAATAGAAAAAAAAAATGTAGATATAAAGATAGGGGAACCGTCATTGCTTGAATGAGGAATCCCAGTTGTTTTTCCTGCATCACCTTCAGTCCTTCACATTTGTCCAGTCTCCAGTTGTTGCTCCTTGCTACTCCTAGGATTCTTGCATGAGTGAGATGATGTTTGGTTAGAGCAATGAAGGATCACCAATCAGTATATCTGCAAACATTTGTAAACATATAGCTTGACCTTCATTTGCATTAAAACAACTTGCATACCACAGATGTCCAGGAAAAAAAAAGGAATTATCAAATGCATCTATCATATGCTTTTTTTTAATCTAATATGTTTGCTTCTTGTGCATGTATAGGTGAAATCATTGTTGCTTTTTGATTCATTTGATTAAAGCATGTGGGATAAAATGTGGCTCGCACAAGGGTTGATCCCAACATATAAATTTTTGTGTTCTAACGTAGCATGAAAGTAACTTGTTTCCTTATGCTTACCTAAGCAAAGCATACATTTTTCCTAACTTTGGTTGATATTTTAGTCACAGTCAAAAATAACATATACTGTGTTTAAGTAAGCATGAAAGGATGCATGTAGATCATTGTGTTAAAACTGATTGCAAAGTACAGTATGAGCATGTGTTTATGTTATACATCATGTTATGAGATAGAAATATTCATCAATTGTTGTTAGAAAGTTGTATAAATCATCAATAGGGACCATGTTACCAAATGCATGACAATAAACATGGAGATGCTTCAAAAGGGGTATGATTGAAAGTAAAGCAGTGATCATGGACCAATGGAAGATCCAAGGTCAAAACAATTAACAACAAGATCAAAGACATAAAGTTCTAGTAGTCATATAAACATAATGAGTTGTCACAAGCTTTTATTATAGTCATAGCCCATAGTGATTCCTTTGCACACTTAATAGATCATTGTCCAAAGCAAACAAAGACCTTGGGTCAATGATAAGATTCTAATTCACCTGCAGGGTATAGTATCATGGAGATATGGGAAATGAAGACTAGCAAGGGTAGAACCATTCACATTAAGTAAAATATAGTCATAGAGCCTAGGAGAAAGAGAAAAAGTCACAATGCATTGATCGCAAGCACAAAGACATTGGGATCGCAGTAATAGTCAAGAGAAGAAGTGTTAAACAAAAGTCATAATAATGGTGGCAATGTTTAACAATAGGGATATGATGTTGTTAAAGAAAATCAATACCATGTAAAGGTGACAGGGTTGGTGATCACACTAAACATCAAGGCTTTCAACTTGATAGCATGTGACAGTCTAAAGTAGTGGAAAGAGTACCATATAATCATTAAACACAGAGCAATGCCATGCATCATGATGCAACAGTCAAGAAAGAGACAAAGTGTTGTAATCAAAGATTAATTTAAATTTACCAAGCATAAAGGAAAATTAAATAAGAAATAGGCATATTATCATCATAAGAGATACAAATAAGGAAATGAAAAGGATAATATATTTTACTACAGTAAAACCCTTGCATAATGGTAATTCTAACAGATTAAGGAGTACAGTTCATTAGAGGAAGTTTTTTTACCATTTCTAGTACAGTTTGAGCTCAATGCAATCTTGAATATATGATAGAGAGGAACAAAATAAATCTAGTAAAAGAAAGGCATATATTCATCATTACAAGCTCGGGTTTCTCAAGAGATGTATGGAGTGTATAAAGAAACACAAGAGTGACCTTCTTCAAGGATAGTCACCTGGAAATAATTTATGATAGTTTTGAGGGAATCATGTACATGCTGCATACATATAGAAGGAAAGCTCTCAACCTAGATTCAAGGAAATGAGATCCTCATGCACCCTTTATAGTACATTGAAATGAGAGAGCCCTCATATGCATAAGGCATGAGAACAGAGTAAAATCCCATGAATACAAGTTGAGACTTTCTCCCAAAGACACATAATGGCCATGAATTTGAAATAGAGGTGAAACCCTTTACAAATACAAGGGTTTTGAAGTAGAGGCCGAGCCATGGCCATTTTCAAGAGGAAAAACAAATGTACAAGAGAGCATAATGCATGGAGGTAATGGGTTTTGATAACCCATTACAACTTTTGGTACCTATACAAAACTCATGGTCGTGGCCATTAGAAATGAATTGAATTTTAATCTATAGAAGAAACATATTTTTCTTCATATACATTCAAATCCATTTGGGTTTTGCTTGGTAAAATCACAAATATAGAAGAAAGAGAAGGATTTGAGCCATTAACAAACTTTTAGAAGGAGAGGAGCAATATATGGCCTTGACTAGAAGTCATCATTCATTTTTTGTGATAAATTACATGAAATGTTAAGGAAAATATAGGGTTCGAGGCTTACCTAGCTATTGCTTGTTTTGTTCTCCAAAACTTGTGTATGAAATGCTTTTCAAGATCGAGATGGAGGTCTCCATGGCAGCCAAGTGAAGAAGAAATCAATAGAAAAATAAAGCACAAGAAAATGCATTAGAAATGTTACAGATGTCGCGGCTCAGAACACTCAGATTTGCAAAAAAATGAAAATATTTCTTTATGTTTTGTCTTGAAAATAACTTACCAGTGTTTTCTAGTAGAATGAACCAAAATAGTAGAGAAGAGGTGCTTCAGAATTCACGTGCCCTAATCTTCATGGCGGCTTGGAAGAAGGTTACAAAAAGTTCAAAAGTTGCAAATGAAATGCTTGGCAAGCATTTTGCCTTGTTTTTATCTTTAGGGTTTTTTACCCTAAGAAATGCCGACGGCCTAAGGAATTTTTCTTTTCCATTTTGTTTCATTTTTTGCAACAAACTAATGTATATTGTGACCTTGTTGATGCCCTAGGAGTTTTGTAAACTCACTAATACCCTTTGTATGCCATGTATGAAGTCCCTATGACTTATTTCTTTTGCATTGATTCTCATATGGCTGAGTCATGGCTTTTGAATTTTACATTCATTTTTGAAAATGTAAAGCATATTTTAAGTGGTAAAATTATAAACCACTTAATTCATGCTATTTTTAAATGCAAAATGAGGTGTATTGATCTTTCAACACATGGAAAAGGGAGATATCGATATAAATGTAATAATGCTTTTGCAATCATCTAGGGGGAGTTAGAGGAAGTTTGAAAACATATGGAGAACATGTAGGGCTTTTATTCATTGTGTTGAAGGTTTTGAGAGAATATAGGGGGTATTTTTGCATGCCTACATGCTTGGCATCTACTCGGTGGGATGGTCGAATCAAGATAGTTTTGAAATTTCAATCTTCTGTTGGTTTTGATATGCAACTTGTAGATTTCAAACCTTTTAGAGGTTGGTGAATCATATCTAGCAACTGAGTGGGTAGATTAGCAAAAACTAGTGCAAGATAACATATGAAAAAGATACAAACTATGACTAGTGATATTCCTTTTGAATATTTATAGCTGTCCCCACCCAGAAGACAAGGAAGAGCAACAAAATGAACTCCTTTTTCATGAAAAAGAGTTCATTCTACACCTCCTAGTTTAAACCAGTAGTTGCAGTAGTTGTAACAAGTGTTTCTTTCCCTTCAGTTGTTGTACCTATAAAATCAATTCAATTCAATACAATGGAAGCACAAAGAAATCAACCTTTTGTCCCATTTAATGGAGGAAGTCCATTAAACTTGCAACAACATGATGATATTCCCATGGTTGCATTAAAAAGTTTACCTTTTTTCATAGGGGAATATCAAACCACTCCCATTGAACATATTAGGGACGTGGCTTCATTGTGTGGAGTCCATCACATCACAAAAGAAAATGTTGCAGTGAGATTGTTGGTTGCTTCGTTGAAGGGTGTTGGAAATATGTGCCTCAAACAATACAGGCTGAAACCTCCATTAGAGCCAAGTCGGTGTGACATCTTCATTGTCTGGCCGACTAGCAGTTTGATTCGTTCAGTTTTGAACAGGTCGCTGTGACCTTGCAGGAGTCTTGCCGAACGGTTACTATTTGGAGTCTATCACTGTATCATAGAGTAGTCGTTGTGATCTCTTACCGCGCGGACACATTTGGTCGAAAGGCCATTCAATCGTTAGTCGGGGAGATTCCTGGCGATCATGAGTTTCGGGATAGCTAAGGTTTCTCGCTAAGAAGTCTTAGCGAAAGTTAATGTCTCGCTGATAGGAATAGTGCTGGTGTCTTTGCCATAACATATGGCTCGGTGAGAAGTCCCAACGAATAGTGAAATTCTTGCCGACGGGGACACATCCAAATGTTCTTCGGTGTAACACAAAGGGTTTCAGAGAAACGTCTTAGCGACTGAAGGATGTCTTTCCGATAACCAATGGCTATCGAGGTAACTCAAAGATCCCGAGAAGACGTCTCAGTGAACATTGAAGGTCTCACTGACATAAACACTTGTTGGAAGTCTTTGGTGTAGCTCCTGGCGAATGATGGTCATCGATGGAACATGGTGGTTTTGATAAGAAGTCCCAGCAACTTTGATGAGTCTTGCCGATGATGAAGAGCCTTCGGGGTAAGTCTTGGAGTTTGGTATGTTCTCTTAGCGAAGGGAAATGTCTTGGAGATGGATGAACACTTCGGGGTAACCTTTCTATCTTGGTATGAACTCTCAGCGGCCGACTATCCTATGGAGCTCGATATGACAAATGAATTCAGTGTAACTTTGGTGACTCGCTATGACCTTCTAGCGAAAGCAATAGGTCTGGGCGACTGCTTGGTGACTCGGTGTAACATGAAGCTCGATGAATGTCTTGGCGATAATTGTGACTCTTGGCGATATCAATATGAAGTCTAAGTGGCATCGGTGAGACACTATTAGTGTCTCACCAAGATGCCAACTCAGTTTGTTTCTTCTGACCGAGCGATGACCATCTACGTGGCTGGTATTCGGCCAATCAGAGGAGCCGAATTGGAACCGTTGGGAGTCTGTTCATTGCAATGATTCTGTGAGGGAGATCGACAGATAGAGTTCGACATGGATTTACTCAGAGATTGCAGATTGTGATCGGTTGGTTCAATCAACAGTGGAGTGTGAAGAGTTCAAACTGTATCAGTGCATGAATTCAATTATGTAAAGACTGTAAACAGTAAAGGTTCCTGTGCAATATTGTTAATGGTGAATGCTGCTATAAACAAACACCAGAAAGATAAGTCTGTCAATTGTATGTAATTTCAATTACTGTAATACAAAGTGATTTCTCTTGGTGTGGTGGGTTTTTCTCCCATAAGGGTTTTCCCATGTATATCTGGTGTTCTTGTGTGATTGTCAAAACTTTGTTTCTGTAATCTGTTTCATAGTGCATCTTAACTTGACTGTAATTGTAAATTTTAAAGTGTATCTATATTCTTTCCTGTGGTATTGACATTAGGAGAATTGTTTTCCACATCTAATTTTCCTTACAAGTGGTATCAGAGCCTGGCCAGTTGTGTTATCCTTGGGGATACATTGGGTTTTTTGTGTCAATTCTGTTTAGTGGGAGTCTTGTAGAGATTCTTATTTCTAATTACAGATTAAGATGTCTAGTTCATCTGGAAAGATTGAAATAGATAAATTCAATGGTAGTAACTTTGAGTTATGGAAACTCAAGATGGAGGATCTCTTAGTAGATCGAGATCTTTGGATTGTTGTGTCTGGAACTAAACCTATAGGCATGAAGCAAGAAGAATGGGACCTTGCAGATAGGAAATATAAGGAGCTGATAAGGCTCTGTTTGGCAGACTCAGTTCTTCTCAATGTGCATGAAGAGAAGACTGCCTCTTCCTTGTGGAAGAGACTGGCATCTATTTATCAGGGGAAATCTTTGGTGAATAAGTTGTTCCTAAGGAAGAAGCTCTACTCTTTGAGAATGTAGGAAGGAGGGTCTGTAGCTGATCATTTGAATGCATTTAACATGCTGCTCGCACAATTAACATCCGTTGGTGTAAAGATTGAAGAAGAAGATCATTGTATACTTATGTTGTGTTCTTTGCCAGACTCTTGGGATCATCTGGTGATGGCTATTGGGAGTACAACATCCAATTTCAAGATGGAAGATGTTGTTGGTTCTTTTCTGTCAGAAGAAATGAGAAGGAAGTCTTCTGAGATAGAGAAGGAGGCTCTTGCTGTTAGAGGAAGGTCAAAGGAGAAAGTCAAGAAGAAGGACAAGAAGTCCAAATTGAAATCAGAGGGGAGATCAAAGTCTCCAGGCAAGAAGTCCAAGGTGAAGTGCTGGAACTGTGGGAAACCTGGTCATGTCCGAAAGGATTGTAAAGAGGAGAAAAAGAAGAAGAAGGGCTCTTCTAATAATGGTTCTTCTCATAGTGATGCAGATGCCTTTATTGCAGCCTTGGCTACTCAGGCATCAGATGATGTCTAGTTGATTGATTTTGGAGAATCATTCCACATGACATCTCACAGAGAATGGTTCACAAAGTATGAAGAATACGATGGTGGAAAGGTGTACTTGGCGAGTGATTCAAATTTGGAAATTGTTGGCCGTGGAAGAGTCAGAATCCAATTCCCTGATGGTAGAATAAAGGGGATCAATGATGTTATGCACATACCAGGTCTGGCTCAGAATCTACTTTCTATCAGTAAGCTTAATGATATCGGAGTACAAGTCTTGTTCTCGGGAAGTGGCTACAAGATGACTAGAGGTTCAATGGTGTTGGCTAGAGGTGCTCAAATTGGTACCCTGTACAAGCTGGATGCACAAGTTGTTCAATGTAACAGTGTCTCTTTGAAGTCACTGAAAGCTGCTCATGGAGGTAAAAAGGGAAAAATCCCTAATTATGTAAACTCTATAGAAGTAAAACTTCCTGCAGAGAAGACTATGCTTTGGCATCATAGGTTAGGCCACATAGGAGAAAAAGGTTTAAAACTCTCAAGAACAAACCCTGCCGAGGGGCTTGCGATTGTAATTTCAAATTTGAATTCTCAGGAACATCAGATATATGGAAAGCAACACCTGTTTCTTCATTTTTATGACACCCCCTTAAATCTTCAAGTTTGTTAGATTATATTCATTCAGATGTGTTTGGTCTAGTGAATGTTCCTTCATTGTCTAAATCAAGATACTATGTGTCATTCATTGATGATTATTTAAGGAGAGCATTTGAATATTTTATGAAAAGTAAATCAGAAGTGTTCAGTCGATTTAAGGAGTTTAAAAATCTTGTTGAAAATCAGACTGGTAGAAAAATAAAATGCTTAAGGACTGATAATGGCGGTGAATTTTGTTCTGATGAATTTGAAAGATACTATAAAGACCATGGAATCAAAAGACATAAGAATACACCTTATACTCCACAACAGAATGGAGTTGTAGAAAGGTTCAATAGGACAGTGATGGAGAGAGCACGAAGTATGCTTAGTAGTGCTGGTTTGGAAGAGAAGTTTTGGGCTGAAGCTATTGCTACTGCATGTTACTTAATTAATCGATTTGCAAACTCTACTCTTGTTGAGAAGACACCTTTGGAAGCGTGGTCTGGTAAGAAGCCCTCTCTTAGACATATTCGAGTCTTTGGCTGTGAGGCATATGCACATGTGCCGGATGTAAAAAGATCTAAGTTGGAGAACAAGGCTGTCAAGTGTATCTTTATTGGCTATAGTGCTAACATTAAAGGATACAAGCTTTAGAATCCTATTACAGAGAAGGTTGTATATAGCAGGAGTGTAATCTTTCATGAACTGAAACCTTCCACTTTGGATCTGCAGTCAGAGACAAAGTTAGAAAACAATAAGGATGTAGTAGCAGTTCCTCCTACACCAGAGAAAGAGGAATTGAAGATTCAAAATGTACCTGAAACTGAGGAGAGCTCAAGCAGTTCTGAAAGTTCTGAAGAAGAAGAACCTCAGCCTCAGCCAGTGAGGAGGTCAACCCGAGAAAGGAAACAACCAGATAGGTATGGGTTCTCATTGATTGATTCTACTTGTGCCTATACTTTGATTTCTAGTACTGATGAGCCTAGGACTGTGAAAGAGGCATTTAAAATGTCTGATTCAGACTCTTGGTTAGAAGCCATGGAAGAAGAGATGGCATCATTGGATAAAAATGAAACTTGGAGTTTGGTGCCCTTGCCTAAAGGCAGAAAACCTATTGGCTGCAAATGGGTATTTAAGAAAAAGATTGGTCTGGATGGCAGTGTAGAAAAGTACAAGGAAAGACTGGTTGTAAAGGGTTATTTCCAGGTAGAGGGAATTGATTATGGGGAAATATTTTCTCCTGTAGCAAAGCTGATCTCCATTAGATTTCTATTGTCACTTGTAGTAGCATATGACTTAGAGGTTGAACAGATGGATGTGAAGACAACATTTCTTCATGCTGATCTTGAAGAAGAAATCTATATGTCCCAGCCTAAGCACTTTGTTGAGAAAGGTAAAGAAAAACTGGTATGCAAATTAAAGAAGTATCTCTATGGGTTAAAGCAGTCACCTAGAATGTGGTACCAGAAATTTGATACTTATGTATTATCTTTAGGCTTTGTGAGATCAAAATTTGATCACTATGTATATTATAAAGTTGAAGGTGATCAAGTATTAGTTATTGCTCTCTATGTTGATGATATGCTGTTCATAGGCAATAGTAAGCTAATGATTTCTGATCTTAAGTCTCAGTTGTCTACTAAGTTCAAAATGAAGGATCTTGGTGCAGCAAGGTATATTCTAGGGATGGAGATAACCAGGGATAGGAAGAATAGAAAGCTTTGGCTTAGTCAGAGTAAGTATATAGGACTGTTCTTGAGAGATTTTGCATCAATGATTGCAAGCAGTTAGTTGTTCCAGTCTTGCAAGGAACGAAGCTATCTGTTGAAGATTGTCCAAAATCTCCTATTGAGATGGAGGACATGACTAGTGTACCCTATGCTAGTGTTGTAGGTAGTCTTATGTATGCAATGGTCTGACAAGGCCAGACATTTCCCAAGCAAAGGGGGAGTACTTAGTCTATTTATGGCTAATCCAGGAAGAATACATTGGGATGCTGTGAAGAGAGTATTTAGATATTTGAAGGGGACTTTAGATTTTGCATTGTGTTACCATGGGAATTTTGTTGAATCATAGAGGACTCTCAGCATTCATGGATATGTAGATTCTGATTGGGCAGGGGACATTGACAAAGAGATCCACCAGTGGATACATTTTCATGATGAATGGTGGTGCAGTGAGTTGGATGAGCAAGTGGCGGCTGTAGTCGCTTGTCCACTACAAAGGTCAATACATGGTAAGCTACTCATGCTTGTAAAGAAGTTGTATGGTTGAAATGTTTGTGTTCTAACATTGGTTTTGATGCAGGGGAAATAAATTTTATGTGACAGTCAGAGTGCCATTTGTCTCAAAGAACCCTACTTTCCATGCCAGATGAAACATATTGATGTATAGTACCACTTTGTACGAGATATGGTGGAGGATGGAAAGGTCAGTTTGGAAAAGGTTGATACTCTGGAGAATGTTGCAGATGCATTGACGAAGCCAGTGAGCACAGCCAAGTCCAGGTGGTGTGCCAGTTCAATGGGCCTTAGTGCCCATGATTTTTAGTAAGTATTATTTGTGCTCTGGAGGTGCCTGTATGATCTTCATCAAGTGGGAGATTGTTGGAAATGTGTGCCTCAAACAATACAAGCTAAAACCTCCATTAGAGCCAAGTCGGTGTGACATCTTCATTGTCTGGCCAACTAGCAGTTTGATTCGTTCAGTTTTGAATAGGTCGTTGTGACCTTGCAGGAGTCTTGCCGAATGGTTACTATTTGGAGTCTATCGCTGTATCATAGAGTAGTCGCTGTGATCTCTTACCGCACAGACACCTTTGGCCGAAAGGCCATTCAATCATTAGTCGGGGAGACTCCTGGCGATCATGAGTTTCAGGATAGCTAAGGTTTCTCACTAAGAAGTCTTAGCGAAAGTTAATGTCTCGCTGACAGGAATAGTGCTGGTGTCTTTGCCGTAACATATGGTTCAGTGAGAAGTCCCAACGAACAATGAAAGTCTTGCTGACGGGGACACATCCAAACATTCTTTGGTGTAACACAAAGGGTTTTGGAGAAATGTCTTAGCGACTGAAGGATGTCTTGCCAATAGTCAATGGCTATCGGGGTAACTCAAAGATCCTGGGAAGACATCTTAGTGAACATTGAAGGTCTCACCGACAGAAACACTTGTTGGAAGTCTTTGGTGTAGCTCTTGGCGAATGATGGTCATCGGTGGAACACGGTGGTTTCGATAAGAAGTCCCAGCGACTTTGATGAGTCTTGCCGATGATGAAGAGCCTTTGGGGTAAGTCTTGGAGTTTGGTATGTTCTCTTAGCGAAGGGTGTATGTCTTGGCGACTACTGATATCTTCGGAGTAGCTTAGAGATCTCGGAGTGAAGTCTTAGTGAAGGGAAATGTCTTGGCGATGGATGAACACTTCGGGGTAACCTTTCTATCTCGATATGAACTCTCGGTGAATGATGTAAGTCTTGCTGACTATCCTATGGAGCTCGATATGACAAATGACTTCGGTGTAACTTTGGTGACTCACTATGACCTTCTGGCGAAAGCGATAGGTCTGGGCAGCTGCTTGGTGACTCGGTGTAACATGAAGCTTGATGGAACGTCCTGGCGATAACTGTGACTCTTGGCGATATCGATATGAAGTCTAAGTGGCATCGGCGAGACACTGTTAGTGTCTCACCAAGATGCCAACTCAGTTTGTTTCTTCTGATCGAGCGATGACTATCTACGTGGCTGGTATTTGGCCAATTAGAGGAGCCGAATTGGAACCGTTGGGAGTCTGTTCATTGCGACGGTTTTGCGAGGGAGCTCAACAGACAGAGTTTGACATGGATTTACTCAGAGATTGTAGATTGTGATCGGTTGGTTCAATCAACAGTGGAGTGTGAAGAGTTCAAACTATATCAGTGCATGAATTCAATTTTGTAAAGACTGTAAACAGTAAAGGTTCCTGTGCAATATTGTTAATGGTGAATGCTGCTACAAACGGACACTAGAAAGATAAGTCTGTCAATTGTATGTAATCTCAATTACTGTAATACAAAGTGATTTCTCTTGGTGCGTTGGTTTTTTCTCCCGTAAGGGTTTTCCGACGTATATCTGGTGTTCTTGTGTGATTGTCAAAACTCTGTTTCTGTAATCTATTTCATAGTGCATCTTAACTTGACTGTAATTGTAAATTTTAAAGTGTATTTGCATTCTTTCTTGTGGTATTGACGTTAGGAGAATTGTTTTCCACATCTAATTTTCCTTACAAAGGGGAATGCCCTTCAGTGGTTTAGGGGTTTAGCAGTTGGTTCTATAGCAACCTAGGATGAGTTGGGAACAGCTTTGAACAAGTAGTTTGAAGACAAGTTTGATCACTTTTCATTAGTTGAGCATATGACAATAATTAAGAGTGCTCCTTAGGAGCAAATCGTGGATTTTAACTTTCGTTTAAGAAAACATGGGATAGGATTCCTACCATAGTAAGACCTTCCCCAAAATATGCATTTCTCTATTATTTAAAGGCTCTTAATAGTGACATTTTAGTAATGGTAAAATCCATGGGTGGGAATACTTTGCCATAGGCTTATGACATAGCAGTGAGGGAAGAAAATAGTGTTATCTAGGCTAGTAAGATCACACCTAGACCGCCAATGCCTATTTTCCTAGAAATTCATCCTTCTATGCCTCTGTAGATACCACATTTTTCTCTTGTACCTGTTGTTTTGGAAGTACCAACTACTGTTAATCAGGATAAGGCTGTCCCAACTCAATTTCAAGAGTTGCAAGAGATTAAAAATAACCAGCAAAAGATTGAGGGCTTACTTTAGTCCTTTAGGAATGAGTTAGTAACCATGAAAAAGCAATAGTTCCAAAACAGACAACCATATCAGCCTTAGAATCAAGGTCATAATCAGCTGTACCAAGCTAATAGACAACCTTTTTAGGGGAACAACCAAGATGCAAGGAAAAATGTTAATCCAAGACCTTTTCAAGCATATAATCCAGCTCCAATCAGTTCAGCTAGAGATCTTATTCTAGTCTAGAATAATCTTGCAGTTGATTATGAGTGGTGTTTTCTGTGCAATCAGCCCCACAATCAAGCTACATGTTCAAATGGGGTTATCAATCAAGCATTGATGGTGAAAAATGGCTCAAATATGCAAAGTGTTCCTAATGAGGAGTCTTCACAATAGTAGAATCTCTCCCCAAGTGATACAACTCTCTTGAATTGGCAAGGAGAGGAATTTTGTGGAGTGCATAGGGATGATTCTCTAGTTGCAGCTAATACAAGAGCTAAGAAGAGTGCTATTGAGATTGAAAACTTAGAAAACAAAGAAAATGAAGTTACTAGACCATCCACATCTCAAGTGCCACACATACTGCAAAGGAACACATAAGGTGTTGCAAAGGAGCAGCCTCACTTGCAAGCAGACCTTGTCATTGCAAGGACTCATCAAAAGGTAAAATATTCCTTTAACATTGTTGAACACATGAAGAAAATGAGTGTTTGTATGTCAATGTGGGATTCCTTGTATCCCAGGTCAAAAAGACTTATTACGATATTCTTTGACTGATTCAAGTGTTTCAAGTGATGCACCAGTAGGTCAAGCTAAGGTTTTTTTCACAAATGCACCTCAGGACAACAATAAAAAATCAAGTAAAGATGTCAACCCCACCACCCTCACCACCCCCCCCGCCCCCTGTTTTATGTGAATTTGATAGGAGGGGATAAGTTGGTCCATAATTGCATGGTATATAGTGAGGCAAGCAGTTTTGTCACAGCCAAACATATTGCTGATAAGTTGGATTTGTCATTGACTTGCCACCTTATTTTGCATTATGCTTGTCAAGGGATTTCACTGCCAAAATAGGGGGTATTGTCTTCAGATTGGTCTCACGTGTTGTTTAGGAATAAATATGGGACAAAAGTGACTATAAAGTCTGAGTTACTAGCCAATGACCACATTGAGCCTTATATACCAAGCCCTATCAATGCCAACTATTTTGTTTTTGATGATAAAGAGCTTGCTACTACTCAAGAATTACAACCTGAAAGTGTACCAGATATACTCTTAAATGAGCGGGCAACAAAAAACATTGTAGATAATCCAAATGATAATATTAAAGAAGTTGGTTTGGGGGTATATGTGTTATATGAACCTAAAAAAATCATGCCAAACCTTGAAAAGAAGGAAGAACAACAACTAGGACAACAAAATGAGTTGCGGAAGATGTTCTTTGATGGATCTAGAAGAAGGAATGGAGCTAGTGGGGGTGCAATGCTTGTGTCCCCACAAGGTGACAAGTATTATTCTCCTTTTAGATTTTCTTTTTCTTGTTCTAACAATACTATTGAATATTAAGGTCTGATTCAGGCCTTGGAATGGGGAAGAAAAAGAAAGATAAGCCGCCTTCAGGTATTTGGAGACAATGAGTTGATTGTCAATCAGGTAAGAGGCTTGAATGTGACTAAAAATGATGTGCTTAAGTGTTACAAGCATATGGTGTGGTATATGATAGAGGAATTTGATTTTTTTAATTTGATTTCAATTCCTAGGAATTAGAATAAGCATGTAGATAGGTTAGCTGCAATAGGTGCTTAGTTTGATATACCTAATGATATTAAAAAAGGAAAGGTACAACAATATGTTAAGGTTGTTGTAATACCTTTTATTCCTGATAATAACATTCATTGGAAAGTATTCGAGAGTGATGAGTAGGTGTTGATCTTTTTGCTTGAAGAAGATGAGTTTTTAGTGGAAAACCAAGAGAAACTTAAGCATCAATACGATGGTCAAATCATTCAGTTGAGAACTAATAAGCTGCCCAAGGGTCTGGTTACTTTAGAATCCATCTTCAACACTGATGATTAGCTCAAAAAGAGAAAAACCAGCATGCAGGTCAAGGAGGAACATTATTAAGAGCTCGATATATTTGAAGGTAAGCTCCTTAAAATTGGAAAAAATTATTCACAAGCAGATAGGAAAACTTTTGTCGCTCTTTGTCAAGAATTTCAAGATGTATTTGCATTGGAATACTCATATTTAAAGGGATTTGATCCCCAAATTTCCTAGCATACCATAGAGTTAGATCCAAATTCAAAGCTTGTTAGGTAGAAATAAAGGCCTTTAAATCCAAAACTTGAACCCCTTATGATAAAGGAATTGACCAAGCTGATTGAGGGATACATTCTTTTCCCAATCAAGCATACCTCGTGGGTCTCTAACCTTGTACCAATTAGAAAGAAAAACGAAGAAATTAGGCTCTACGTAGACTTTAGAGACCTTAATAGAGCCTCATTGAAAGATCATCATCCGCTGCCCTCTATGGAGGAGATCCTTCAAGTAGTTGGTTTAGAGAGATTTTCCTTACTTGATGGTTATTTTGGTTATAACCAAGTATTGGTCAAAGAAGAGGACCAATATAAGACTTCTTTTACCACAAAGTGGGGCACTATGGCCATTAAAAGAATGCCATTTGGTTTATCTAATGTTGGTGCCACCTTTCAGAGGGCCATGGACATGGCATTTCATGGACTAATTCATAGATTAGTGCACATATATCTTGATGACATAACAGTTTTTTCTAAAAATGCAAATAAACATTTTTCCCATCTAAGACAAGTGTTTGAGAGGTGTAGGGAGTTTGGTATATCCCTTAACCCCAAAAAGTGCATTTTTATTGTTCACGAAGGAAAGTTTTTAGGACACATGGTGTCAAAACAAGGGATCACCATTGATCCTGGAAGAGTGAAAGCCATTTTAGAGCTATCTTTACCTAATCATAAGAAGGGGCTGCAAATCTTTCTTGGCAGAATAATTATTTTAAGAAGGTTTATTCCAGATGTTGCAAACCTTTTGAAGCCATTAACTGCTATGTTAAAGAAAAATACAAGTTTCAGATGGACCAAAGTGGTAAATTATAGTTTTGAAGCTGTTAAGGAGGCCTTATTAGTAGCTCCTACTCTGGTAAATCAAAAAAATTCAAAAGATTTTATTTTGTATGCTTTTGGTAGCATAGATACCATTTTTGTAATGTTGGTACAGTAGAACGATGATGGTTTAGAACAACCCATTTCCTTTTTTAGTCAAGGTTTAGAGGACTATGAACAAAGGTATACTTTTGTGTAGAAGCATGTACTTGTTGTTATCAGAAGTTTGAAAATTTTTAAGCCTCTAATTTTTAATAATAAGATACATCTAATGGTTGCTCACCCTAGTGTGAAGGAGTTTCTATTAAGCAAGGACCTGAATGAAAAGAGGGTTGGGTGGATTACAAAGGTAATGGAGTATGATGTAGACATAAAGATAACCAAACTTGTAAGGGGGTAAAGGGCTATGTGAACAACTAGCTACAAGATCTGAAAGTGAGGAAAAGATAGAAATAGAGACTGTTTTGGTCACTAATGATGAGCCTCAAAATACTGTACCAGGATTGGGTGCAAGTTGGTTATGTGATATGACTCATTTCTTGCAAACTGGTGAGTGTCCACTAGGTTTAGATAATGCCAAAATGAGATATTTTGGATTGCAATCCATTCCCTATGTGCTGGTTGACAATGTTCTTTTCAAAAAAGACCTTAATAGTGTGTTGTTAAGGTGTATTGATCATGATCAAGTGGATAAAGTGTGTCATGAGTTCCATGATGGAATTGTTGGGGGTCATTTTCCCCCAAGAACTACTGCATGGAAGATAATGAGAACTGGCTATTGTTGGCCAAGCTTTTTTAAGGATGCCCATGCTTGGGAAAGAAAATGTGTGAAATGCACCATTTTTGTAGGCAAAGAGAGGCTTCCAGCTTTGCCCTTGCAACCAATTTAGGTGGAACAACCCTTCATGAGACGGGGCATTGATTCAATAGGTTCCATCAATCTGCCTTCTAGTGCAAAACATAGGTGGGTACTTACAACAACTGATTATTTTACAAGATGGACTGAAGCAGTGGCTTTGAAAGAAGCCAGTGAAAGTGTTGTTTTATACTTTTATGATGATTTAGTAACTGGGTTTGGGGTACAAGAATCAATTATTTTAGATAATGCTTTAACATTTGTTGGACTCAAAGTAAGTGATTAGGCTATTAGGAATGGTATTCATTTGAATACATCATCAAATTATTACCCACAAGGTAATGGTTTGGTAGAATCAACAAACAAGAACCTGATAAGGATCATTAAAAGAACCATGGAGGATAATTAGAGAATTTGGAACACCAAGTTGAAATATGCATTATGGGAAGATAAAATAACTCCCAAAAGGTCCATTGGGAACTCCCCATATGTGTTGGTTTATGGTAAAGAGGCAATATTTCCTTTATCAGTGGAACTTTCATCTCTTGATATAATGCATCAGCTAGAGATGTTTAAGGAAGAGGACCCAATGGCAGTTAGATATGCTCAGCTCATGGAACTAGAAGAGATAAGAGATAAGGTAATGAAGTCCTTGGAGTATTGTCAACTTAAAAAAAAAGAATATTTGATAAGAAAGCAACACCTAGAGTCTTCAAAGAGGGTGATGTGCTCAAATGGGATGAATTGAAAAGCAGGCCAGGCAAGCACTCTAAATTTTTCAGTATGTGGAGTGGCCCATTTGTTATTATAGAATTCAAGGAGCATAATGCATTCCAATTATCAAAGATGGATGGAGAAATTGTGCCTATCCTCGTCAATGGGATACAACTGAAATGGTGTTTTAAGGTTTTATTTGCATTGTACATGCTAGATTAGGAGTTTTGTTTTCAATAAATGTTGTTGCACTGTAGTTTAGATGCAATTTTCATTTCTCCCAAGTGTTGTTAAGCATAGTTAAGTAGTTTTCCTTCTGAAGTTTTGGTGTTTCAATAAGTTTTCAAGGTGTTTTGTATTGATCTTGTGAGTTACAATAGTGTAATGAACTTTTTTCAAGTTGTTTCAACTTTTAGGTGTCTCAGTGCCCAATGGATAAGCCTCATGAAACTGGTCAAGATGTTTAGCAGGTAAACATATAGCAGATGTCACCATAAATGTTACCTATTTCACTTACTAGCTCAAATAGGTAGAGTTGTTATGTTTTACAAGTAAAAAGAAGGTGCATTTGTATTTTTGCTATGTCACATTCATGCGCATAAAAGGAGAATTAGAAGATTACATTACTACATTGTATTATGCAGATGCATATAACATAGGAGAAAATGCACAATACTTTGAAAATTGTAATCCTCATTGATAACATAGATGTATGGTGTTCCACACAAGCTATGGAATTGACTATTTTAATGCAAATAAAAGAAAAACTATGCATTTGTAGATAGAAAAAAAAATGCACATATAAAGATAGGGGACCCATCATTTCCCAAATCACGAATCCTAGTTGTCTATCTTGCATCAGCTTCAGTCCTTCACATTTGTCTAGTCTTTGGTTGTTGCTCCTTGCTACTCCTAGGATTCCTACAAGAGTGAGATGAGGTTTGGTTAGAGAAATGAAGGATCACCAATCAATATATCTCCAAACATCTATAAACATATAGCTTGACCTTCATCTACATTAAAATGGCTTGCATACCATAGACGTCCAGGAAAGCAAAGGAATTATCAGACACATCTATCATATGCTCTGTTTTTTATCTAATATGTTTGCTTCTTGTGCAGGTATAGGTGAAATCATTGTTGCTTTTTGATTCATCTGATTAAAGCATGTGGGATAAAATTTGGCTCCCACAAGGGTTGAGCCCAATATGCTACCTTCTGTGTTTTAACAAAGCATGAAAAGTAACTTGTTTCCTTATGCTTACTTAAGCAAAGCATACATTGTTTCTGACTGTGGTTGATCTTTTGGTCACAGTCAAAAATAACATATACTACGTTTAAGTAGGCATGAAAGGATGCATGCAGATCATTGTGTTAAAATTTATTGCAAAGTACAGTATGAGTTTCTAATATACATCATGTTATGAGATACCAAGATTCATCAATAGTGACCATGTTACCAAATGCATGACAATGAACATGGAGATACTTCAAAAGGGGTATGATTTAAAATAGAGAAATAATTGTGGAACAATGGAAGATCCAACGTAAAAAAAATTAACAACAAGATCAAAGACATAAAGTTCCAGTAGTCATATAAACATAATGAGTTGTCACAATCTTTTATTACAGTCATAGCTCATAGTGATTCCTTTGCACACTTAATAGATCATTGTGCAAAGAAAACAAAGACCTTGGGTCAATGAGAAGATTCTAATTCACCTGAAGGGTATAGTGTCATGGAGATATGGGACATGAAGACTAGCAAGGGAAGAACCATTCACATCAAGTAAAATATAGTCATAGAGCCTAGGAGAAAGAGAAAAAGTCACAATGCATTGATCACAACCACAAAGACACTGGGATCATAGTAACAGTCAAGAGAAGAAGTGTTAAACAACAGTCATAATAATGGTGAAAATGTTTAACAAAATTGATATTATGTTGTTAAAGATAGTCAATACCATGTAAAGGTGACAGGGTTGGTGATCTCACTAAACATCAAGGCTTTCAACTTTATAGCATGTGATAGTCTAAAGTAGTGGCAGGAGTACCATACAATCATTAAACACAAAGCAATACCACGCATCATGATGCAATGATCAAGAAAGAGATAGAGTGTTGTACTCAAAGATTAATTTCAATTTACCAAGCATAAAGGAAAACTCAACAAGCAACATACACATTATCATCATAAGAGATACAAATAAGGAAATGAAAAGGATAATATCTTTTACTATAGTAAAACCCTTGCATAATGGTAATTCTAACAGATTAAAGAGTATAGTTCATTAGAGGAATTTTTTTTTACCATTTCCAATATAGTATGAGCTCAATGGAAGCATGAATATATTTAGAGAGGAACAAAGTAAATCCAGTAAAAGCAAGACATATATTCATCATTACAAGCTCGGGTTTCTCAAGAGATGTATGGAGTGTACAAAGAAACACAGGAGTGACCTTCTTCAATGATAGTCACTTGGAAAGAATTTATGGCAATTTTGAGGGAATCATGTATAGGCTACAAACATATAGAAGGAAAGCCCTCGACCTAGATTCAGGGAAATGAGATCCTCGTGCACCCTTTATAGTACATTGAAATGAGAGATCCCTCATATGCACAAGGCATGAGAACAAAGTAAAATTCCATGAATATAAGATAGAGACCTTTTTCCATAGATCCAAAATGGCCATGAATATGAAACAGAGGTGAAACCCTTTTCAAATACAAGGGGTTTGAAGTAGAGGCCAAGCCATGATCATTTTCAAGAGGAATTTTTGTTTTACAGGAGAGCATAATGCATGGACGCCGCGGGTTTTGATAACCCATTACAATTTTTGGTACCTGTACAAAACTCATGGCTATGCCCATTAGAAAGGAATTGAATTGTAATCTATAGAAGAAACACATTTTTCTTCATATACATTCAAACCCACTTGGGTTTTGCTTGGTAAAATCACAAATATAGAAGAAAGAGAAAGATTTAAACCGTTAACAAACTTTTAGGAGAGGAGAAATAAATGGCCACAACCAGAAGTCATCATTCATTTTTGTGAGAAATTGCTTGAAACATTCAGGAAAATATAGGGTTCGAGGCTTGCCCAGCTGTTGCATTTTTTGTTCTCCAAAACCCATGTATGAAATAATTTTCAAGCTCAAGATGGAGGTCTCCATGGTGGCCAATTGAAGAAGAAATCAATAGAAAAATAAATCACAAAAAAATGCATTAGAAAAGCTACAGATGTCATGGCTGAGAAGGCTCAAATTTGGAAAAAAATGAAAATATTTCTTTCTATTTTGTCTTGAAAAAAAATTACCAATGTTTTTCTAGTAGAATCAACCAAAATAGCAGAGAAGAGGTGCTTTAGAATTCTTGTGCCCTAATCTTCATGGTGTTTGGGAAGAAACTTACAGAAAGTTCAAAAGTTTCAAATGAAATGCTTGACAAGCATTTTGCCTTGTTTTTATCTTTAGGGGTTTTTACCCTAAGAAATGCCGACAGCCTAAGGAATTTTTCCTTTGCATTTTGTTTTATTTTTTGCAACAAACTAATGTATATTGTGACCTTTTTGATGCCTTAGGAGTTTTGAAAACTCAATAATACCCTTTGTATGCCATGTATCAAATCCCTATGACTTATTTCTTTTGCATTGATTCTCATATGGTTGAGTCATGGCTTTTGAATTTTACATTCATTTTTGAAAATGTAAAGCATATTTTAAGTGGTAAAATTATAAAAAACTTAATTCATGCTATTTTAAATGCAAAATGAGGTGCATTAAGCTTTCAATGCATGGCAAAGGGAGATATGGATATAAATGTAATAATGCTTTTGCAAGCATCTAGTGGGAGTTAGAGGAAGTTTGTAAACATATGGAGAGCATGTAGGGGATTTTATTCACTTTGTTGGAGGTTATGAGATAATATAGGGGGTAGTTTTGCATGCATTGATGCTTGGCATAGTCAAATTTGTCTTTTTTCACACTTTGGAACCTTTTTGGAGAGAATCTATTTGCTATATTTTTGGCTTTTTGGAGGCCTTCGACCCCAATCAGTTTTTAGTTTCTCTTTTGGTGGATTTTTGGGAGGGAGTTGATGGATATAGTCACTTGGTTAACTCATTGTACTCAGTTTTATGATACTCTTTTGTGGACTAAGTGATTTTTTTCAGTCCTTAGTCATTTCTTGGCATACTTTTGTAACTCATGTTTTGGATATGAAATATAGTGAAGGCCTTGGAGATGAATGATTTGAAGATTTTCCTAGTTGTTCTTTGCATTATTGTGTTCAGTCAATTGATTGATCAAGTTATTTTTGAGGTAATGTCCATTTCCTTATAACTTTGTCTTAGATTTTAGTACATTTATGCAAAAAGTATGCTAATGCAGGTTACAAACTGTGTCAAAAAGTGTAATTGGCTTTTAGCTGTGAAGTTATCTTCCTCCTAGGAGTCTGAGTACTTGGACCTTTTTATGAAGCACTTATACAAATGCATGCAGTTATAAGTTGTGCAAGTATAATTTCTGTCATTGTAGCAAGTGCATGAAATTTTGAGTTTCATATTCCTTTTTAGTTTGGTGTATCACCCTTTAATTTCACTTTCAACTTTTAATTTATATTTTCTCTATCCCTTTTTCTTGTCAATTCAGTAGAGTAGAGTAGCTTTAGGTGGTAACCAACTAGGAGCCAACCTTATCTAGAGATTCACTCCAAGTTCTAGGTGACCCACAACCTAGGAGTGATTCCATGTTTCTCTAGAGTGCTAAGTCATGTAGCTTAGCTAGGGTGCTTTCACCTCTCCACAAATAAAACCTTAGGCTATGAGAGCCACATAATATGATACAACTATAATTTGAGGTCCCAAGTGAGGGTATGTCTTGTCATAGAGCAAAGAGACTCAAAATGGAGAACACACTCACAACAAGGAAGAAAACATGAGAGATGGTACAAGAACAATTCTTTTCGATAATTTGAACAAAAAATATTACAAATTTATGGGTAAAATACATAAATATTCGAACTTGACTACATATTTAGATTCAACTCCCATTTTAAGGCCAAAAAGAAAAACTTGAATATTTACACAAAACTGTTATTTATTAAATTTTAGAATGATATTTTAGTGGCCAAAACCAACCAATTTTCATTAATGTAGTATGCTCCAACATTCAAATTTTTTAAAACACGGGAAAAAATTATAGTCGACATTTAGCTAACATTGGTCAAAAGTTATGTCACCTTGATAGAAAATGGAGCTTTTGCGAGCGGTGTCGGGTGGGGAAAGAGCGAGAGTCTACAGTTTTATTTCTGTAGATGATAGGGGAGTGATGAGGATGATGATCTGAATGGGGGATGTTCTACTTCCCTCTTGGTTTTGTGTGGAAGGAGTGGCCTTGGAGGTGGTTCTTGGTTTGAACGTGTTGTTGTGGTTGGGGTTGGGTGTCGGATTGCAAATATTTGACCCTTTGTGTCTGTGGGTTTTGTGTGTTTTCCCTTCCTGTTGTTTCTCTGGTTGCCTAACTTGTAGTGGGTGTGGATGTGTGATGGTTTCTTTGAGGAAGACTAGTTGAAGAATGGGATTATTTATGCTCCTATTCGGCGTAGTAGGATGGCTTGGGGACTCCTTGTGCTGGCCTATTATGCTTCTTGCTTCTTCTTGGTTGTCCTTCGCTTCTTCCTACTATTGTTTGGTGGCTCTCCTTTGGGGGTTTTTGTTCTCGAAGTGTTTTGGGTTCTTCTTTTCCCCTCTTTGTGGAGTGGTGGTGTCTCCCTCTAGCTAGTTGTGTGGAGTTTTGGCCCTTCTCTGGCTCTAACCAATGTGTTGGGGTTGCTTGGTGGTCATTTTTTGCTGGGCCTACTCCTTATTTTTTTCCTATTTGAGCCCCCTATTCCTCTTGGGACTTGGTTGTTCCCATTCATTTTGAGATTGGGACTCTACATTTGGTGGTCTTTTGGCATGTGTTTCTTTTTGTTGTTGTGTTCTCTACAACCTTGTTCTTTTTGGCTAAGTGTTTGCTACAGGCTTGTTCTCTCTGGTTGAATTTCTTTGGACCCTCTTTGTTGAGGTTGTTGATGTTCCTCGTGCCCTCAATATGCTTATGATATTATCTATTCTAGTTTTGTTGATGTTGGGTTTTGAGGTTCTTTCTTGGGTTGAGTTGCTTCATGTTTTTATTCTGAAGGATTAGATTTTGTTGGGTCTTGTCTAGTTCGTTGAAATGTGTTTTTTTGTCCTGTATCTAGACTTTGTAATGCTAATTGAGGATTTGTTGGTTTGGCCTTCTAAAGTCTTTGCATTCTCTCTAGATCTATAGGTGGGGTCTTCTATGGAGGCGGAGATTGCTTCCATTGAAGTAGATCCCTCTTCTATTGAGGTGAAGAGAGTTGTTGTAGATTTGGTGGAGATTCTGGTTAGCTTGTTCCTCTCAAAGTGGAGCTTGTGTGGGAAATTGTGTGAAGGCTTTGGAGGGTGGGGCTCTCATCTTTTCTTCTCCTATAGAGGGGAGCCCTCTCTTATTGAGGTGGAGGTGGGATTGGCTTAGTTGGGGTGATGTTACATGAAGATAGATGTGCTTCAGTATTTTGGTGTGCTCTCTAACTCCTCTATTGAGGTGGGGACTTGGAGTTGCTGGTGTTTTTTATTATGGGTATCCAAGGTTGATGGTGTTCTTATCCATCAAAAATCCTTTGTCTCTTGGCTTAGTTATGTTTTTCCTAAGAAAATGATCTGTTGTTTCCTGACTAATGCAGGCGGGTTCTATGTTCACTTAAGGTTTCCAAGTTCTTTTTAAAATCTGGTTGTTTAGGGATCTAGTCCCTCTCGTGTTTTCTCTTGCAACTTGTGTTGTCATGTCTTCTTGTTAACTATTGCTACTATTTTGCTGCTGATTGTTTGTGATTTATCTTTTATGTAGCATGCCTTACTTGGATAGGATTATGGAGCCCTTAAAAGCCGGTTATACTGGGTTTCATGGCCCCATCAAAACATGTTTACCTCTAATTAAAAAAATTCAAAATTTTAAACTTTATCTAATGCATTAAAGACATGAATTCTATTGTAAATCTAAAAAATGTAATAGTTAATAATGGCGATCATCGAATAACATGCAACAGTTAACTATGGTCTTGTTTGATTTCCATCTATCACCACGTGTGCAACTACCATGTGGACATTGCATTGACTATCGACATTTATGCTTAATATTCTTGTTATGCACACACAATGTGGGTTTATCAATCATGGAGCACTCATAGGCACAATGCATGTCATTGCATGATCTTCCTTCTTCCACACACTTGTTAAAGTTTACTCACAAAATTTGATGACTCATAGGATTTCACTTTCCAACCATATGCCCTTACATCAATAGGAAAATGAATATCACTATATCAAGTGCTAATATTGCAAATGTAAGCCAATTGATATTTTGTACTACAATGTACCTTGAAGTGTTAGCTTGATAATAGATGACACTTGATAGAAAAAGGTTTAGTTTTCATTGATTTATGATGTGTTGAATGATGCATATGTAAATTAGGAGAAGAATATTTTCAATGCTTTGTCAAAACATTATTTTATAATGATACTCTCCATAATGTGCAAATTAGGATGTCATTTTTAAATACACACCCTAGATATATGAAATTAAAATTTCGGTACTTCTATAAGTGAGCAATGGTTAGTTCCAAGGATTGTCGAATTTGTGATGTGAAACTTTGGATTTTAAGATAAAATGAAAAATTGCAAGCCTATGATTTCATTGAAGTTGAATAAACTATTCAGATCGTAAACAACAAGATTCTAAACAAGAAAATAAGACCTATCACTTTAATAAACTAAATTTTACATTAATAAACACATCAAAATAATCTAATCATATACTAAAATAATACATTCAAATCACTAATCCACAATAATATAAAACTAAAATAATTATCAATCTACCCTTATAGATGAAAATAAGAAGATAATACAAATATAATGTTGAATGAACATCACATCTTTATAGATACGAAACCACAGTTTATTGTTAAGGGTTAACAATATCCCTTTTTGACATCGAAAAATGTGATTATGTATTAAAATGTCTCATCTGAATGGCGAGTAGGTAGAGTACCGATCTAAGTTAAGATTATTTTCCATTTAAACCTTTGGGTTTATTTATTTGTTTATTTAATTGGGTTTACTTTTGTCTGTTAGGAAAAAGAAGGTGTCTCAACCTTTGATTTTTCCCATAGCATTGATTTTTTTCTAAATATTGAATGTTGCTAATTTTCTCACATTGTCTTTTGAGTTACAACTTGAAGTTTCTTTTTATGATGAGGAGTCAAGATGGAAAGTTAATTTTATAGGAGTTGTGCATGAAGGAATTTTCTATTTCTGTGTTGAGTTTATCTTTAGCCTTTGACAGTTGATTTAGAAATGTCTAAGTTGTGCATTGTAAACTCTATAAATATGAGACTTTGCTTGAGGTGTTGTGAGGAGAAATTTTCAATCTAGGGTAACACTGTTGGATTTCTTCCAGAAGAGCAAGATGTAGTCTCCATGTTAAGCCTGCAAGCCTCAAATGTATTGTAACTGAATTGTTGTAGATTAATACATTGGTTCAATGCTTTGGAGGGTGGGATTTTTTACCTGAAAGGGTTTTCCCCACGTATATCGTGTTTTCTTCTCTTTTGTCTATCTTTCTTCTATTCTTCGTGTCTCTCATTCTTAAATGTTAATTTATATGTCGTTATGCTACTAAAATTTTCATAGATCTGGAACTACATCATCTTTCCTCTAAGGGTTAATGCATGGGAATTCAATTGTGTATGTTTCCGCTTTATGGCATAGTATTATGTGCTTGTAGCAAGATGATTAAAATCTAATTTGTTTAAATAAATGTAAGATACTAAAGGTGCATACTGATTCTCGAAAGGTTTTTGAGTTTGTCATTCCATTTCATTTGGTATCAGAGCTCAGTTCTAGACTTGCATGTGCTTGCAAGTGTAATTTTGTAAGTTACATGTAATTGCATGTGTGTTGCATGTACTTGCATGTCCTCGCATGGTGTTGCATGTGGTGTTTGGGGTTCTAGGTATTTCTTCTGTTGTGATTTCTTAGCCTAGCAAGCTTGAGGGAATTTTTTTTGAAGGAATTGGTTGATTATTAATCCTTGGACGAGTGGAAGTTTTGTAGTTGATCTTGTTTTCTAGAAACAATAGGAATTGTGAAGAATGGAAAAGATAGAGTTTTTATGGAGTTGGTCATGTGGTTACATTTGATATGTTATTGATTTGAAGCTCTTGATTTGACAACTGAATAGCCCTCATGCATGGTGGTTATTTTTCATTTTGCAATTATGTGCAATAGAGTTTTCATATTGGGTGTCTCAGATGGACTCTCTGGTAATATGAAGAGACTTGTGTTGTTATTACTTCATTTTTGTGTGGCTATGTTTGGTGTTTGATTTTAATTCCTGACATTAAAAGGAATTGTTTTAATAACCAAAAATGCATGTAGGCTATGGAGTTGATCATTGGATGATTTGGAAGCTTCTAAAATAGTCTAATTCTCTCTCAGATGCATGTACATGGTGGTGGTGGAGTTGGCCTACAAATGGGCCTGGAGTTCTTGGACCTCTTCTTTCTTTGGTTGGTTGTACTTGCATGTATTAGTTTCATGTTGGTTGGATCTGAGTGTTTTATGGATTTTTTGTTAAAAATATATGGTTATGCATATTCATTATATTCAATTATTCTGTTTTAACTATTATGGTTGTATATAGACTAGAGGGTCTTCCAGATGATAAGTGGATATGGATTTGCATGTGTGTTATAAAACATAATGGTTTTTGCAGGTTTTACATGGTTAACCAAAACTTGCAGTTTTGTAGATTTGCAGATGAACTATTTTTTAGATTATGTCGAATTTGGGTTATCTGAATGTAAGATAGTTGCAAGTTTGCATGTATGCTCCATGCATGAGAAGGTTTTACAGTTTTCCTAGAAATTTGTTGGTTCATGTGGATCTTGAGTATTCACTTGTTCAGATGAAATATGTGATCTATTATTCTGGATGTTTAAGTGAATTTAGATTTACATGGAGATGTTTTTTACAGGTTTTACATGTTAATAAAAATTTGTGGTTTGTAGATCTATGGAGAATATTTTGTTCAGACTCTTGGATTTTTCTGGATGAAAACAATTGTAAATTTGTAGGAATGCTTGTTTAGTCCCTTGACTATGGTATTTAGTTGTGGATTTGTTTCGCATATTGGGTATGGTGGTGATCTAGTGTTTGAGTCTTAAAATCTACATGTTATCTTCTTTGATATCCTAGTTTTGCATGTTGCTAATGTGATGATTAGTTTGCATGCTTTAATGTTTGGGATCTACGAGTTATGTAGTTTGTGGTTTAACTGTACCCATTAGCTGCAGTGGGATGACTCAGATGTGGACTGTCTATATCCACGAGATTGTTTTAGTGATGGTGTAGATTTCATCAATTGACCTTGTTTGTGGTCATTTTTGCATTGGTATGTGTTGCATTGGGATGAGAGGATGGTGTTGAGTACCTGAATAGTTAGCTACAATGACCTATAGCATGCTTTTTATCTTCTTGGCTTGGAGATCTTGGATCTACTCATTATTTGATGTTGTTGAATTTGCATTTTATTGTGTTAGAGCCATGCAGGATCTTCATTTAGGAGATGTTTGTCATGATTCTTGGAGAGCTCGGTATCACTGTTCAGTGGGAGCTTTAGCAGTGATGTGTATTCATCACTTGGTGATGGATGATCTTCTTGAGTGTTGTAGATGTTTCTAGGAGGAGCTCTTAGATCTTGTTGTTGCAAAAGGGTTCTTTCACATTTGCATGGAAACTATTTTGGAGGTGGTCATCTTCATGAGATTGAAGATGTGTGATACCTTAGATCCATGGAGGGCTCTTGGAGTCTTTGGTTAGGGTGTCGGTAATGCTTTGACAAGTGATGTTAGTTTAGAGTATGCTGATGGTATGTAATGGTATACTCTTGATGGCACATTAGAGTTTTGGCTTCTTGTATTTCTCTTGAGACCGTGGTATGTTCACTTGGAGCATGGGATATCCTAAGGGGGATGGTAAGATCATGATGTCATGATAATTTCTTGATTTAGATGATTGGAGATTTAACAATGGTCTGGTGATTCTCTGAGTTTTGGGTGCATTGGTCATATGCTTGAGAACTTCATGATAGTGCATTGATGCATTTAGAGTTTAGAATGATGATTTTTTGCAAGTGCTCATGGATACATGGAGAATGAGCTGAGGCTGTATTTCTCTTGAGATGAGAGAAGTGTTGTTGAGATGGTTACTCTTGATGATATTTTAGTAGAAAGTTCGAGGAGCCTACACCTTGGTTGGACACGAGTTCAATAGAGACCAATGAGGAGATTTCTCTTGGAGGAGTCATGATGGCTTGCATTTCTTGGAGGATTATTCTCATTCCCCACTCTTGGTCTACTTGATGACTTATCACTTGAGAGGTATTGCCCATTGTTTCTCTCAAGTTATTTATGCTTAATTTCATAGACATGGATCTTGAGCTGCATTTAGATGGTTTTGGAAGACTCATTGTGAGAGATGAATAGCATGGTTATCTCATTGGGTTTACTTTTTCATTTATGATGATCATAGGGGATGGTAGTGGGTTAATTTCCTAAGATGGGAAATGGAGTAGTTTAATCTTCTTTGAGAAGCTTACATCCATGTAGATATATGGTATATATGTTATGTTTGATCTGATGAGATTGGATGTTTGGGTGTTGTTGAGGCTTCTTTGGGGTTGTGAAGGAGATCTTACTTGGCACAACTTGGCACTTTGAGGTGTTGGAATAAGGACATGATTGGGATATGATTTACAGGTCTTCTCTTTATTCTATGGATTCTTCCTAGAGGTTCACATGGTTCAATTTGGTGGACTTGGGAGAGTTATGGTGACATGTTTTCAAATACTTTACAACATATTTTGTTGCATGTGTAGATAATTGTGATTGTTCTTTTTTATTACATGACTTAATTATTATCCACACTTTAGTATAAATGTTGATTGGTAGACTTGATATGCCATGGTCTATTTTTAGATTTGGCATTACCCATGTAGTGGGAGTTCCTGGATGTGTATGTTCTTCATTGACAGGTTTGACACATGGAGATTGTGTTTGCAATTTATGGGTTGGATATGTTGTTGGCATAAGTTCTACTAATGTTTTGGATATCTTGTGGTATGGTAGATTGGATGGATTAGCATTTTTTGTGGGTGTTATTTCTGGTCTGGTGGGTTTATCAGTTGGATGAGGGAAACCTATTTTGGTTGTTGTTTTAGCTAATGGTTTATCTTGTTATTTGGAAGATTCTTTTTCTTTAGTATTGTGTTCTTGTTATGGCTTTGAAGTTGATGTTATTGATGCTTTTGTATAGATTGTGAGCATAGTGGAGTGGTGGCAGTATTCTATAGCCTTTGCTATTAGTTGGATTTGATGCTTGTGTTCTTTAGACTTGTGAATATATACCATGGATTGTTCCTTTCCTTGGAGGATGGCAGGAATTGTTTCCTGAGATGGTGAACATATTGGATGTTGTTGCAGGTGTCTAGGTTGGAGCATGCAAGCATTGCTCAAGATTCTTGTGATTGCATGTATGGCTGTGATGATGTTTTTTCATTCGTTGACTCTTAGCAATTAAATCCTGTTACTTTCATGGACTCTTCAAAGGTGCTTGACAAGTGGGAGAATGTTAGGAAAAAGAAGGTGTCTCAACCTTTGATTTTTCCCATAGCATTGATTTTTTCAAATTATTGAATGTTTCTAATTTTCTCACATTGTCTTTTGAGTTACAACTTGTAGTTTCTTTTTCTAATGAGTCAAGATGGAAAGTTGATTTTATAGGAGTTGTGCATGAAGGCATTTTATATTTCCGTGTTGAGTTTATCTTCAACCTTTGACAGTCGATTTCAAAATGTCTAAGTTGTGCATTGTAAACTCTATAAATATGAGACTTTGCTTGATGAGTTGTGAGGGGAATTTTTCATTGCAGGCTAATGCTACCAGATTTCTTCCAAAAGAGAAAGATTTAGTCTCCATGTTAAGGTTGCAAGCATGAAATGTATTGTAACCGAATTGTTGCAGATTAATACATTGGTTCAATGCTTTGGAGGGTGGGGTTTTTTACCTGAAAGGGTTTTCCCCATGTATATCATGTTTTCTTCTCTTTTTTCTATCTTTCTTTTATTCTTCATGTTTCTCATTCTTAAATATTAATTTATATGTCGTTATGCTGCTGAAATTTTCATAGATTTGGAACTACATCATCTTTCCTCTAAGGGTTAATGCATTGGAATTCAACTGTGTCTATTTCCGCTTTATGGAATAGTAGTATGTGCTTGTATCAAGATGATTAAAATCTAATTTGTTTAAAGAAACATAAGATACTAAAGGTGCATACTAGTTCTTAGAAGGTTTTTTGAGTTTGTCATTCCCTTTCACCGTCAAACAATTCTTGGAGGCATTAGATATCAAATAGTTCACATGCCTTGTCTATGCTTCCACATTTTGCATTCATTTATTCTCCTTTTTCTTGAATTTTTATTTTCTTCTTTTTCATTTTTGATTTGTTGTATTTCTTGTTAGGTTTATTTTTTATTGTTTTTTAAATTGTTTATAGAAATTTTGGTTGTTTGTAGGTTTGTAACTCATATGTATGCATTTTTTCGTTAATCATTAATAATTTTAGTCATTAATTTATATGCTTTGCTAGCATATTATGTTGTAATCATTTCTATATTTTCTTTTATTTTTCTTATTATTTTATATGCTTTCTCATATGCTTGTTCATATTTTTATAGTATTGTATTTATTTTATGTATATATATATAGATGTATGAATATGTATTATATGCATTTATAATACATATTCAAATCCTTAATCTTTATAATACATATATGTATATTTATGCATAATTAATTCATAGTTAAATTCTTATATATTTTTTGTATATATAAATTCATATTTAATTTCATATATATATTAAATTCATATATATATTTAAATTCATATATATATATTTATTTCCTACAATATCTATATTTATGCATATATAATACATATTTAAATATACATATATAATGTATGAATATGTACTATATGCATAAGCTTTATTTTGAAGCATTTTTTGCTTCATTTAAATATATGCATATATTTATCTACATTTATATGTTTGATTAGATGTTTGTGTAATGTTTGCTTTTATGCATATTTTTTCTTTCCTTTATTCTTTGGATTTTATATTTACTATTTTTTTCTTTGGTTGCTTTGGCCAATTTAGTAAAGCTTTTGCTTAACCTTTTTTAGTTAACCCTGTTCTTTTGTTTTAGTTCTTCTTTTCTTACTTCTTTCTTAGAATTTTCTTTTGTTGATTCTTTGTCGTGGTCTTTAGCTTGTAGCCTTTAGTTCTTAATTGCTCATTTCAAGTTTTATTTAATAAGCATTTCTTTTTTAATTTTTTAGTTTCTTTATTATATTTTTCTTTTTTCATCTTTGACTCTCATTTTCCAATTAACTTATGATTTTTTTACTCTTTCTCCTTGGAATGTGTGTACCTTTCCATTCTCTACCTCTCTCCTTTCTTCCTGTTAAGATAACTAGGTCTACAACTTACCATTATTCATCTCCTTATGCACTCCATCATCCTGATGATAGATCACAGAGTGTGATCTGAAATGTCAATGCAAAAAATTCAAACACAATCAAAATCTAGAAACAAAAAATTGTAAGCATTATGGATTGTGGAAATCTCATAACATTAACATCTAATGAAATTACCATTTCCTTTATTCTGATATGGATTCCCACACCCTATTCCATGAGACCACGTTTCTTTGAAGCATCCTATCAAACGGTTCACATGCCCTACCTATGCTTCCACATTTTGTAAGCATTTTAACTAGAGCATCTCCAATTGTAATATCGGACAATGATACCACTTCCATTAAAATTTGATGGATTTCCATACTATGATTTGAATCTCCCATTTTCCACGTTGCAACAACCATTTGCATAAACAAAATTGAATGAATTTTCTTTTTGTAGGAAAATACCCATGTCTCAGAATGATGGCAATGATGTTATCAAATTTAAATCTTCAATGAAACCTTGTTTCAAGTGGAAAGATTATTCTATCATGGCTAGGGAGCATAGACATGTTTGCAAAATAAAGACATTCAAATGAATAGGAAGATAACTTACATGCATCCACCGTAGTTTCATGTGGGAGTAGTTTGAATTCAAATAGTTCACGAGTATTGTTTCGACAAAAATAGATGGTGAAAGGAACATGGCCCACACCTGCCACCTAAGCAATCAAAGCTTAGTGTGTGATGGTTAAGCCCAACCTTCCCATCACACTGCTCCATTATAGGGAATAAACACAATTCTTACAAGTGAAGGTCTTTTCATAGGATCTAAGCCAAGCTAACATACATATAAATCTCAACGTTGCTTTGAATCATTAAAGATTGTCTATGATATGTAGTTTGATGATGAGTTTTATATGATGTGTTATTGCTTGAGATTCTATTGCAATTTATATGGATGGAAAGTAACGATTCAATATTTTGTTAATAAGCTAATTATTTTAGTGATGAATTTCTTTTTGTGACATAGGAAAGTGGGTATGATGTCATTTATTCATTGTATTGTCTTCATATCATTATTGATGGTTTTTAAAAAATTTCATAACCATGTTATCAAGTCTAATGGCTTATTATCCAAAGGGAGGATAATTTTTATTTTAAACATATTGTACATTCTATTGTATTAGAACCATCATATGGTATAGACAAATATAATTGTGGAGGAATTGTTTCCTTTAATTAAGTTTATATGCCTTTGCACATTCTCATGGTTCAAAGTATTCTTTTCTTGTGCTTTCATAAAACCATTGATATAATAAGATCTTTGATGTAGGGCACTATAAAATGTTGTACTTGAAATCTTGTAAGAAGACAATCATGTTTCCAATCAATGAATTGTGAGGGAATCAATCCTTTGAAAATGTTACAAGCAATATTATCAATGAAATTCGTTCTCAAAGAAGTACTCATGATGTTCATTTGAATATCAAGGTTTTATCATATTATAAATACTATTTTGTGTTATTTTTATAATTTACAATGAAATTATTTAGAGAAACAAGTTTATTTTATCCTAAAAACTTTTGAAAATCATAAGAGAAGAAGTTAAATGGTTAAGAGGGGAAACAAAAAAATTAACTCTTATATATTCTTAAAAGGGGAAATTGTGAAGGGATTTTTTGGGGCCATCCTTTAATAGAAAGTTTGCACAAATAAAGAGGAGAAAAAAATTATGCTTCATTTTAGAGTAAATTTATAGGAGTTTAATAAAAAAAATTGTGTCTAAGCTGGTTTTTCCTTGCATCTTGCTTATGTTGATATGAGTTTTTATTTTTGAAACTATTTCTTGTGCAAATATGTGAAGTGTTGAATAGTCATTATTGCTAGAGTCACTCAAGGACTCAAGTCTCCAAGATCACTTGCACAAACTAAAAACAATCTTCTAAAAGAGGGAAAAGCAAGAACATTAAATTGCAATAATGGATGCAAGATTATGGCCAATATGCAATCCTCAAGATTGTAGTGACATATTGGACTTACTCAACTGAATTGTTAATGATGTATAAATGGTTTCTTTCTTATAAAGGCAAGTTGTGAGATAAGATTAGACAAGATCTTGAAATGTGTCTTAATGCTATATAATGAGACAAGTGCCTCAACCTTATTAAATGATCTAGGACATAGGAATTAAATAAAAACCAATTGGATAAGATATTTTCAAGACAACAAAGATTTCTAAAAAAAATAACTAGCACTTAAGTGGACTTAACATGTAAATAGACCTAGATAGGTAAAACACCTATTTACACCAACATCCCCCTTGAGTACAACATAGGGAGTATTATTATGCAAATGATGCAAAGATGGGTCTCAACTACAAGGTCATGTTGGGTACCCATGTACAAATGCAAGTGCAATCTCTCATAAGAAAAGAAAAGGAGAAAACCTATTGGGATGAAAATCCTCCCCAAAAGAGAGATAAAATACAAAACTCTCTCAATGATGAATGAGAGGGACAAAACCCCATGCAAGGAAAAAGACCCCTCATAAGAGAGAAGAAGAGAGACCATGTAGGCCCCCTTCAATGGTGAGTCTCTTGCAATGGTAGAAGCTTGACATTGTATGTTGAAGATGATCCAATCTTGTTGAACCACATTCCTCCCCTTAGGGTGAAACAAAACCAAGATAATATGTAGGATGTCTTCCCGTTCCTGAAAGGAAGATGTTGGAAGAAGAATGATATGTGATGTCTCTAAACTATGCTCAAGTTTCTTCATATTGATGACAAAGATGATCTTGATTTAGCTGTTGCAAGGGAATTCCAAGCAACCATCTTCATCAAGAGAAGATGTATGCACTCAATGTTGTCTCCTAAATCTGAAGTGGGATTCAATAGACAACCCAACAATGTCTTTCAAGTATGCATCCTAAGATGTATCCAAAAGATAATGTAGATCATTCTATACTAAGTCACAAGAGGTCAACATGGTGACAACACGAGAATCATCAAATGCAACAAAATATGGAGGAGATGAAATACAATGTTCAAGAATGGGATTTGATATGAGAACACCCAAGGTCAAGTAGCCAAAAGTATGCTCAAAATCATGGTCCACACTAGAAGTGTGATCAACAATTGAAGGAAAAATCATCATCAAAAGAAAAATATACAAAGGTGTACAACTGAGATAAATGATCAACCATCCCAGTAGCAAGAATCTCTATACTCTTCAAGTCTCTAATAATGACTGAATTGGGAGTGAATTCCACAATCTTCCCATCTCCACCATGTGCAATTTGATATACGGAAATAATATTTTTTACCAAATGAGGTACACACAAAACATCATTGAAAGACCCTCCTCAATAGCTATATATCCCTTCCCAATTATAATCATGTATGTATTGTTTCCCATCAACATAGGGGACATAGTACAAGACTCAAAAGAAAATAATATAGACTGCAAAGATGTCATATGATAGATGTTGAATCTAGAAGCCATCTTCCTAATCCAGGACTAGAAAAAGCACAAATAACTTTACCTATAGTAGTATGACCTTTTTCCTTTTTAGACACTTTTGAAGAAGAAGAATTTGACTAAAACATTTTAGAAGGAAAATCAATATGATGATTTTTGAGAAGATGTTTCAACTCATCAATATACTTATAACAATAATGTTCATCATTCCCAAGCTTCTTGCAATATGAACAAGTAGGATTCTCCTTCTTAGATGATTTATCTATGGAAGAAAAAATATTCTTTGGTTGATCTAAATGTGGATTGTTCTTTGATTTCTTCTATTTCTTATCAATATGTTCCGATTCTTTCACCTAACTATCCAACAATACCTCAGATTAGATGACTTTAGGGGACCCATAGATAGACACTTTTTTGGCTCATGTATTAACATATCAGAAATGGATGCAAATGAAGGTGTAGTAAATGTAAGCCTCATAATCAACCTATGAGTATGAAAGAAATAAAAGAAACATAATTAGGAAAAAGTTTGTTCAATATATTATAGACCAAATAAATGTCCTTTTAAATTCCACATGCTTTACATTGCTCTCTTAGATCATTAACCTTAGTGATATAGTCTTGGATGTTGTCAAAGTTCTTAGGATTAAGGCTCATTAGTTCATTATCAACTTGATAGCCTCTTACTTCATTTATAGTACCATACAAAGTTTTTAAATTGTCCCAAGTCTTGTGAGAATTCTTACATGATTTAATTTGAAACAAAAAATCTTGAGAAACTAAGCTATGGAGACTTCCAAAAGCTTTAGTGCATTCAATCATCCATTTTATCTTTTTATCAGTATTTCTAGGTTCAAGTACCCTTTTTTTAACATATATAGATAGTGGCCTTGATTTATTAGTATACTTCATTCATGTTGATGCCAAGTTGAAATGTATGATGTTAGAAAAGGAACCTTAAAATGATCCATGGAAAAAGAAGAGCACAAGAAAACAAATCAAAACAATGCACCAGGAGATCCCTCAAGTCACTCAATCAAGAATTCCCTCAATAATATAATGTGGCTCTTTATATGTAGTGTATTTACAATGCCAAAATTGTGTTCCAAGTTTTACAATGCCAAGATGGATCGAATCTAGAAAACTACAAAAATGTTTTAGAATGAGATCCTCAGACTAAAAGTACACTTTCCTAATATGATTTTCATTGAAAATGAAGCTTTCCCAAGAGGAAAAATCTTCTCCAGGTGTTAGTATGTCCAAGTAATAAACCAAAATGAAAATTTGCACAAATTTGAATAAAAGATTGCTAGGGTATGTAAAGCTCCTCAATAATTTTCCAATCCCACAAAAATCATGATAATTGGACAATTTGGAAAAAAATATATGAGCTTAGAGGTTCAAAAAGGAAAATTTGACTTCAACTAGTAATAAAATTCACCTCAAGAAAATATGAAAGAATGGCTTGCACAATTGTGAAGTGCTTGAAACTAAATTTTTGTCAATATCTCATTTACAAAATTGACACCTTGATGGGAAGTTATGATGTTTTAAAAAAAAATCCCCTATTAGGGCCTAGGGGGAAAAAGTCTAAGCACCTAGGTGCTTAAGTGGCTAAGCTACTAGTTCTCAATATGACTACACTACTACAAATCTCAAAATAAAAAAATTCACTAGTACAAAAATAGTAATATATGATTAAAAAAACTACTAAAAACTGCTTATAAATGACTAAACATGGTCACGTGACCATTAGTGGTTTATTGACAGTCATTTATAACATGACTGAATTGATGACTAAACCATTTTTAGTCATTTATTGGTTGTTTTGATTGATCGATTTGGTAATATATTTAGTCGTTAATTTAGTCATGTTTTTTTCACTGATATATTTAGTTGTTAATTTAGTCATTGATTGTTGCTAATTGGTCACTTATTTAGTCATTTTTATTCATTGATTTATGTCCATTGGTAGTATATTTAGTCATTTGTATTAACTGATTTTCATCCATTGGTAGTATATTTAGTCATTTGTATTAACTGATTTTCATCCATTGGTAGTATATTTAGTCATTTTAATCATTATTTTTCCATCAACTGGTCATATATTTAGTCATATCTATTCACCGATTTCTATCAATTGGTAGTATATTTAATCAATTTAATTATTAATTGACGTTAATTATTAGTATATTTAGTTATTTTAATTGATTGATATTTGATGATTTAAACATAAAACATATAAATACACATCAATCATCAATTGCACACAATAAGATAGCCATTAAGAAGGAAAAAATGCTGAACTTTATTAAAAGAAACGTGTTCTTACAACTTGCACAAGTCTAAAATATCTATCTTGCTTGAAAAATTCTTAGAAATAGAGTATTAGGGTATGTGCAGGATCATCATGGAAAAAACAAGCCCTTAAGTGGCGAAAAATTTAGAAAAATCAGAGTTAGGCAACTTGACGTAAAATTTTGAATAAGTTATCTATATTGTTTCAAAAATATGTAAGAATAGAATTTGTAGCAAATTGAATGTAGTTTCTAAACTACTAGGTTTATTTAAAAAAAATAAAAAATCTATTTGGTGAAAATTTGAAATTTCAATGCAGTAGCACTTAAATTTCAGGGAAAAAATAAGAAGTAGGTGTTTGTCTGACCACCCTAACCACAATAAAATAATAATATTTTAGATATAAGAAGAGGAATCATGTCCCGATGTGATGCATATTTTTTGTAATTTTTTTCCAAGTAAATAATTAATTATGAATTTTTTATTACAACTTTTAAAAAATATAAAAACTCATATTTTTGACCACCTTAACTTGGTCAAAACTTCATGAAATTCATTTTTTTTAATCCTATAGTATGCGAAGCATAGAATGTGACACATGTTTTAGATTCAAAAAATGTGATACCATTTGAAAACTATATATGTTTTTCAATCAGCTTATCAATCAGGACTTTAGTCGTAATTCAAATAGAAAATGAATAATAATTATTTATTAAATTCAAAGTAAAGCATGATTTATATTGGTGGAAAGTTGAGAATCTCCTTTAAAAACCCTTTTTGTTTCATCAATTTTGGGTATTTAAAAAAAATCATCAGCCACATACCCTACACATACCCATCATACCATCACTTTTTGGCCCATCATGATCCTGCATATACCCATTACAATGTTTATTTTAAGTCAAAAGGCTGAAAATCTAAGTTGCAATGCACATAAATGACAAGAAAGAAACTTCTCCAAATTTTTTTTGCAATGATGGAAACACATGCTTGGAGCCCTTCAATGCAAGAACATGCCCCTTTCATCTCTTAAAAATTTTGCAACATCAACAATATTCCTGGATCAAGCTATAATGTGTAGAATCCAAGAAGGAGAATGTTGATCATGTCCCATATATGAAGGTCTCGCCTTCAATGTTGCCAACAATAACCCTAAAATATTTCCTCCTTTATATGCAGCATGCCATTTGATATGAGCAACTGGGTGCTATCTTTTCTACCATGAATGAAGTTGTGCCTCTATACAACCAACAAAATTACTATTAGTCTCAATTCATAAAGAATCAAAGTGCATTGTATATTGCAAGTTTACAAAAGTAAGTCCAAACACAACAAAAATATAAATCAATTAAAAAATTATAGCCTTGTCAACAAATGCCCTAAATGGAGTGTTCAACATAGGCCTAAAATATGCATATTGAACCCTTGATTTCAAAACCTTGTTCAAAGTTTAAGAAAGGTGATACACTCAGATTATAGAATGAAGTTGATGTTGCCCAAATTTGCAATCAACTTGAATCCTAAAGGGGTGTCAGGCCTAATGGTCAGATTCAAGGAAGGATTTTTCCAATGAATGAGAGATTGATATAAAAAAATTCACCCCTGCACTTCAGGCTCTATGAAACCTAGGAGGGTGATCCTGACATTGTATTTATAGATACTTGTGTGCCAAAGCATCTAGAACACTATAAAAAAATAATTCTCTTTTAATTGTTTAATAGACACAATACCCTAAATATTTGGTTGACCTTCATGGCAATGTCTAATTTAAACATGAGAAATACTATACATTAAGCTCAACACACATTCATACTGAGATAGAAAAGTAAAGTTGATTTTAATTTGTAGCTACCACAAAAAATCTCAGGAGACTGCAACATTAAAAGACCAGTGCCATATTCCAGGGTGGAGTCACCTAAACCATGTAATTTAAAACTCATCACAACATTCACTCTATCATAACTATGCCTACCAGATGATTCCTTACACCATTGATACTAGGAACTCAACCAATCATACTTAGTAATCCTAGCACATAGTTGCATAAACCTCTATTTATGTTAATATAGTTTAACTCACTCTTTAAATGAGAGTAATAACACTAAACAAACATTCAAGGAAAGACAAGAAGAAAAATACTAGCAATCTTTGATTACTCATATTCAAAGTCTATGCAATGTGCATTGTGGAGAGAACTAGATCAAAATATTTTTTCATTTACATACAAATATGAAAATGTTATGATTAAATTCTCCATTACATGACTCAAACTATTACAAAATTTGAAACCATCACTTATTCATTTCAGACTTGCTACAAAATGTATTTCCCCCATGAGACCAAACTATGAGAAACTACCTGCAAAATGAAGCAAAAAATTACATTTAAGGGAAAACAAAGAAACCCCAAATGAAAATCCCTATTGACAACTGGCATCATTTGGGTCCTTTGATCAATAACCGCCTCTCCATCATAGAACACCTTCTGCACTTTATTTCTCCCGCCTCTTCATTTTGTTTTTCCCTATAGTTGAAAATTTTGTTTTTACCATGAAAAGCCTTCATTCTTTTCCATCAGGTTGTAGAAAGCCCTTTTACTCATGCATTTACCTTGAATTTATTTCTTACCATAAAAAATCCCCTCAAATATTGTTATCGGGCATCAATCCACAGGACCACTATCACTTTATATCAATCACCACTCGGTAGTTATCACACATCGCCAAAGTGATGAAAGGAGGAAGACACAATATAGTGATGGGCGATAAAACCACACACCATTGTGCCATTGCCAAAGTAAAATGAGAAAAGAGAAGGAAACAAATGATGGGAAATAAAGAGGATGTGGTATCAATCCATCGCTGAAATGTTGAGGAGAAAAGATTCTAAAACTGTGATGGGAAATATGAAACAAAGAATATTACATGTGATCATCTTGCCGAAGATCTTCCTCTAGTTTTCATTTTCTTTCTCTTCACATTCTACTACTTCTCTATAAACTTTGGCAACATCAAACAAGTTTTTACAGTAGTGAACATGCAACTCTATCTTCTTCTCATCAAAGCCATGCGTATGTGAGCTTGCCATAGCTAATAGTTGGATGAACACATAGAGCACATTCATTAATTTTGATACTGCTCAATGAGCCCCATCAACAATACATTTTTTCCTCTGAAGTGTTGAAGTTGAAAATTTCTGCATTGCAACCCCAACATCAAAGTGCAACATGTAATTTGAGGGTTCCAAATGCACTGCAATTAATAATGTTCTTTTACAATCTTTCCATTTTCCTACTTCATAATGTGTTCGAGATAAATATGATAAAAATTGGGTGTCAGTTCCAAAATAGAATTTCCTCAAACAATTTTGATATATTTTCACTGCAAGCGCAAACTGTCCTTGTGCAAAGCAAAAATGTGCTAGATTTAACCATATGTTAGGCATTTGAACAAAGATGTTTCATACATGTTCAACTTCTTGTACTTGTGTAATAATTTCCTTTGCAATATCAAATTGACCCCTTTTAGCTAGCACAATGGTTGCCCCATTTTTAGCATAAACCTTTCCTGGTCTATGTGTCAACAATTTACAAGACAGTTCACCAGCCCTCTCAAGATGTGTTGCCTCGTTTTGTGGATTCCTCCTCCACCATAATTTGCAAGAAAAACATTAGCAACCTTCTCTCTTGAGATTGGTGGGCATTCTATGGAGCAAGTAGCACATCGAAATTCATGCGTCACCCTCTCAAAGGTGGCTTCTCCATGCAACTTCAAGCTAGCATCTGTAGGTTTAACATCCTCAGTCGGACCAGACCACTTACCAACACCACTCTCTAACATTTCTACCATTGATAGAGTAGTGAACACATTTGATGGATAAACACTAGGCACCCCACTCTCCAAATTTTATGGCATTTGAATTCAAATACATAATGAAATTAGATTTCTTAGTGTGCATTAGAGCACAAGAAGTTGTAGAGGAGAATGGAAAAGTGAGCCATCATTGTTCTGATGTCTTAAAACTTTGTTTCTGAATTTCTTTCATTTCTCACATTATGCCTGGAGTAGCTCCAACATTGTCAACATGTGACCTCTTTATGTTGTTGATAAGACTACTCTTAAAAACATTAGGTAACCCCATGACACCATCAATAATAGATTTTTTTCAGCTCATAACTCCTAGAGTAATATTTCAATAACTTGATAAGTATGTCAACCCCAAGATAGTCAATAGTTTGAAGTTGTGATGAATGCTTGAGGGCCTTTGATGTTGATTTTGTCTATTTGATACAGAATTAGAAAGTTCCTTAAGATCCCTATCTTTGATGGATTCTCTCATATAGTAGACCTTGAATGTCCTTTAGGTCTATGGTATGCAACTTTTATTGCAAACCCCTCTTCCATTGTGACTTCTCTTGCCATTTATGAGGTGTCCATGGTTTATGAAAATTTTCCCTCATCATGCTTGTTGTCCCTGACTATTTGAACCCTCCATTCATGCTCTATTCTCACTAGTACATTTGACTGCAAAATACGACGAAATAGATCGACGAAATATGTAAAATACGATGTTTGTCGGGTGCTTGTAAAATTTGATGTGTAATTTCTAATTTTTTTGAAAGTTTATCCCCGACGTTCTTTGAAATTTCGACGAACCTGGGGTTCGTCGAAATGTCGGCTATTATTTTCGTCGAATGTTCGACAAACATGAAAACTTAAAAAAAATCAAATTGTGGCCGACATAAAGAAAAGTGAGTTCGCGCCTAATTTATTGCGACAATGTTTTGCTCTACTTGAGACAGTTTGTGGAGAACTAAGGACGATTTTCTTGGGAAAAATCAGAAAAAATTTAAGAAGATATCACCAGGTTGA